>WFKH01011581.1:38519163-38550632 GCA_016163765.1 Magallana hongkongensis | reverse complement strand
TTCTTTAGATATATTGTCTTAGATGCACATGAACATAAACAGCAAACTTTTGTTAAATAGTGCCTGTATAACGAACCAACTCAACGTGTTAAGGTAATTAAGTGAACGTTCTAATTTGTTTTTAAAAATCCATCAATATAAAAATGCATATAATTAACAAATTATCTGTAAAATAAATTTTTATATTGTTGATTATTAAAAATTCTTTCAAAAACATTTTTTTTAAAAAAAACATGTCACCTTTGAGTGAAAGAAACCTGCATTACAAGATATTTTTGAAATGGTTGGTGCAAACTTACACCCAACGTCTTGACAACTGAAAAACAATCAGTATACGCTAACCTCACTATACCCCAATTTCCAAATTTGTAGAGATCGTGTGTCTTGTTATTTTAAAGATTAATCTGTATTTGAACTTTCAATATAATTTTTGACACTGTTATAAACAGTAGGAAGGGACAGTTTCTTTGGAATATAATTTTCGATATATAGATACAATAAAAAAAAATGAAGGTTGACTAAAGTAGTTGGAAAAGGTAGCTACTTAACTATAATACAAAATAGTGAGATGCTTTTTTATTGGTTCATCAGATTATAGCCGACCTATCAACCTTTTTAAGTTGTTTTCAAAAATACATAAAGTATATATAAATTGAATATAAAAACATAAGGAGTGCATAGCCTTTAGGTTCACCGAGATACCCTTGCATTTATTTAAGCATAAATCATCAAAAAGACAAAATAGTATTCCAAATTGAAAATAAATGTATGAAAAATTGATAAAAATAGATTTTTCGAGAGGTTTGTGTTTTTCTTAAGCTTTCTCAGTAAATCTTTACGAAAACATTTTATAAACTTAAAATTTTTCATATTCAAATTAAAGGGTCTTTAACATGTGTTTCGTTCCTTAATATGTATTAATCATACATGTACTTGTCTCTTTGAATAATCAATCTCAGCATAAATCGTTAAATGTCTTTCTCAATAAAGCACACTGTATTGCCCAGTAGTGGCTAACACAGGCTATAAAAGGCTATAAAAGTAACGACCATTGCAGATAAAAACAATAAAGCAACGCTTCCTACCTTCCTTCTGGCATGAACGTAAGTTTTTTTGTTTTGTTTTGTTTTTTTTGGTTTTTGTTTTGTTTTTTTGGTTGTTTTTTTTTTTTTTGGGGGGGGGGGGTAATTAAATACACTTATTTAATCAATAGTATGTATACGCAGTGGATAATAAATAATCGTTCGATATTTACTTCAACATAAACGACTAATGTTAGCATGAGATAAACTTGTTTGGTCAAATTAGCGAAGGATTGCGTCAACATTTAATAACGATATTCTCAATGAAGAAAAAAAGATCGAGCAATCCTCAGCCGGACCAGAATAAACAGTTGCTAAATAGTGTCAGGCATTTTGAAGTACTTCTAATCTACGCATTACAAAGTCTTGTGACTCCCAACTTCTATGCATTAGCAAATATACAAATCATCAAAATCTTAAGCAATTTCTTTTATTTTTTGTTTACAATGTGTTTGAACATATAATGAAAACGATATCCAATAAAAGACCGAGTTCAAAATAATACATTTGGAAGGATAAGCAGATAACGGCCACCGTTAAAACTGTCTCTAATTATATTCAAACTGTGGTATCTTACAACATTTGTCTCGAGAAAAAAAGTTTAATCATAAATCTTTTTTTATTTAAAAAAAAAATATGATGTAGTTGTCTTTTTTATAATTTGATAAATTGCATAGACAAACCAACGTAAAATAAGTTTAATAAGGTAACACAAAAAATTTATGACAGTAACATGCTTAATTTTAACAATGTTAACATCATAGTTTTCTTGTTCCTATCTACTGATGCTGTGACTTATTCGGAGTATCAAATGGGGAGGGGTATTGACTAGTAAACAATGAGAAAAAACAAGCTGCATATGCGATCTTTTAGTTTTTCTGAAATGTCATCTAATTTTAATTTTATCAGTTTAGATATACCGGGTGTCGGTATGCACTGTGCCAGCATATCATCCTAATCAAACGTAACGTCAACACTTGACCTAAATAACAATCAAATAAGGTATCAGCGATTTCATATTAAGGCTTATCAATATTTTTAACATCAAAGAGCAATAGCCTTGTTCTTTTCCAGACAGGAGCAGTTATTTTATTACTTCACCCAATAGTAAGTATTTTGAATTAATTTACTAAATGCTTATATAACTACAATGTAGGATGTTTACAACATAATATTTAAATATGATACAGTGTTACAGGAATGTGGTACGTAATTTTCTTTGCGTTTTTTTCCCTTTTGCAAGCCCCTTCTTCAATTCGTCTAAACACAGTTACTGTTTGAATAAAATTTTCTTAAATTCGCCCGCTGACAACGAATATTTCTCTGTATGCATTTAGTAGACAAAGTCTGTGTTACTAGTTAAAAATGTGGCTTTTTGAATAAGGGTTAAAAAGGAACTCTGAGAAGAGAATGTTGCTTTAAATAGTACTTGCATTATACCCTATCGACATTGTTTTTTACTCTAGGTTGGACAATTTGCTTATAATAATACACAGTGCTGACCATGAGCCGGTGAGTAATGTATTTGTGCTTCCGTTGTAGATACGATGTAGAGCATCTTCGCGAACCTTCAGAACATATCTGGAATGAAATTCATTAAATAGTTTCATCTATTTTAATTTTTAACATTACAGAGATCAGTAATTGTTGTAGTCCATATGTACAAACAATTGTACATTGTTAATATACTTGTCTCAAAGTAACTCAAAAAAGAAACTTCAAATCGTAATTTCAAATTTAAATACATTTTATTTCTCTTTTAAAATCAAAGTGATTGTAATCCGGCAAAAAGTCAATCTAAGAGCTAATACCAAGCCGCATGCACGATACCTCTTGGCACCGAAACAATTTGCGATGTTCCTTTCTCCAAAGAGATGGATCCAGACAGGACTCTCTTTACATCACCTGGGTATAACCAGAGGATGACAATCAAGGAACTTCAAGAAAAAGTATACATTATATTGCCCTCTACTTATTGCATTTTCCGTGCAACCCATCCTATCGTTCAAGAAGCATACCCCAAGTATCCATTACAATTATTTGAGTATCCTACGTTATCACATCGTATCGTATAATATCATCTAGATTTATGATTATAGCAAATAAGACACTTATTGTGGGTTTTTGTGATTAAGTAATTTTGTTTTTTTTAAATCAAATCTCTCTCAGCTTTCTCAGCTTTTTTAATCTCCTTCATACCGCTTGTTTCATTTCGTCTTAATATTAATGTCAATTTTGCAGCTTGAAAAAATGGATCCCAGGATACTCCAGTTTAAAAGATTTTATGGTACAATATGTAAGAATTTTTAAATCAAAATTCGCAAAGACCGTTACCATTTTTTATTCTCAAAGCATAGGATCAATCTCTTATACGCCAATTGATCGTGGGTAAATTCTTTGAACTTTTTTCGGCTTCGTCAGATTTGGTGCCCTATGCCGTTAATATCTCGAATCCACTGGCATCAAATACAAAGTAGGGTTACTGGGCGTGACGTACATGTAGTTTTCAATTATTCCCATATTTAATGCGAAGAATGAAAGCTTTTCTCAAGCTTGGAGCAGTCGAAAGCAATATCAAGTGCTACGTGTTCAGTAAGGATATGTAAGACAGAAATACACTGATTAGTTTTGCTCTCAAAATATATTCTATTGAGCCCATTACCTTGTTTTATAGGAACCACATGAAATCGTGATACCTGATGACTGCATTATCCCTGTACAATGTGTTCCACGAACACGTAAGGAGCACGGAACAAGGTGAACAGTTATTGGTTTTGGTTTTTGTTCATTGGTAATAAAATCAAATAATGGTAAATGAGAATACCAATCCAATGAAGAAAAATATGGGCATATACACTTCGTATTAAAAATGTTAAAATCTAAAATTGTTACATTTTGTAAACGATCAAAATGAGTTGTACCCTTTTTAAATTTTCCGGCGTAATTGATTAAATATGTAATGTATATGTAATACTCTCTTATTTTCCTAAAAGAAGATATCTAATGCAAAACTGGATGGATTTAAAAAATAGACACAGTATGAAGCTCTGATAATCATTTAATATAAAATTTACTGAATGACATTTCTCTGCCATTCAGTCATCCTTAAAATCTTCTTAGTTTTCTTTTTTTTTCTTGCATTGCAAACCGTTATCCTTTATTTATCAGGGAAACAGAATGAAAGAAACGTTCAAACCTTTATTAGCAAGATTGTTTTTTTTTTAAGTTTTTTTTTAGCCTTTTTTAACTTTGTTTTTAAGGAAACATTCATTTTTTGGATTTTTTTAAATTGAGGTCATTCAAATTTTGAGATAGAAATGCATATTTACATATAAATATACCCATTAATCGTCGACGTCCCTATTTAAAGAACCTTATTTGAATATTTCAGTTCAATTTACATATATTACTTAGCACAATCTGGCTGTGTCAAATTGCGGAGTGAACCAAAATATATCATTTATTTATTTTTTAATTTTTTTTTTGCTTTCGCAGGTGGATACTCAGGAATTGGTAGTAATGGCAACAGAAACGCGTAAAGCAACTCAAGCTTTCTCATGAACTAGATCGTTCTGGAGCACATCCAGTCAAAAGATATTGCACTCCGTGCAAAGTGAGAAGATATTTGGCATTTATTGCAAATATTGACTTTATATTCGAAAAATGATTGAATTAGATGTTTATATATTAGCCATACCTTTTAAACTTAAGTATTGACCGAAGGAGGGGTATTCCCCCGATTTCAGCATGTTTCAAAGTAATGCATATTCTTTAACTTTTAATGCCTTCCTTTTATTTTTGTTTATAAGACATCTACTTTGTATATTGAAACTGTCTTCTTTGATGACATTTTGTATGACACAAATACTTTTTTTAAGTAGTTTAATTCACATATAAATAAAAAAAGAACAGATTTATGCGAAACATTAAACTATGTTTTAATATCAATTTATTATCCCTTCGCATGATGCTTAAATTATTTTGAACAACTCTGTCTAACATATGCTAATATTTTGGATATTAATAAAAAATGCAAAACCAAAAAGGTTACTTTTCAATACATTCTTAATAAATCAAAACAAAGATAAAGTGTGTTGCGTGTATTTACAATTTTAAATCATCTTACGTAATGAACGCAGAACAGAATAATATATTACAGAAGATACAGTTAATAATGACTGATTCTAGACATTCACAATTTAAACGCATCTTTACCTCGGATAAGGCGGATGTTTTTTGTCGGAGATCCAAACGACGGTCTTGTATATCCATGGCAATCGAGTTATGACTATCATTTTTGCATAGTATAGCTTTGTAAACATTTTTGTATCTGGAATATGTATAAAAAAAAATTATATCGTGACAATCCAGTTATGTCCGCGTGGGATACTGTATACAGGGTTATTTTCGCCCCATGTAATTTTCGCCCTTCAACACTTGCAAACAGTTTGCCCTTACTTGATTCGCCCAGACACAGTTGTGTTTAAAGATAGATAATTGGAGACATCGGTATTCGCCCAGTCTTAAATTCGCCCGCTGACAACAAGGGCGAAAGGGGCGAAAATAAAACGGGGGCGAATATTTCCCTGTGTACAGTAATTTTGTGCACATTTTTTTATTGAGCATTCATCAAAATATTATCATGGCAATCCAGGTATAGCAATCTTTTTGTATGGTATGGTTTTGTATTGCACATGAAAATACCACAATCTATGTACTTTAAAGTTTAGAATAAAATCAAGAAACTAGTAAAATAAATGTACATGACGTCAAGTTGAATGCTATAAACCAACTTTTATTCGCGTGCGAGAAGTTTTCGCGTGGTTAGCGACAGTCTCGTCGCAAATTTGTCCTTGTCGTATGGTTGTTATAATAAAAACACGGGCCTGGATAAGGCTTGGTCGCGAACATTTGTCTGTGGTAAGTTAATTTCAAAATAAAGTTGCCGCGAATTAAGTTGGTTAACAGTATTTATATTTTGATTTTTAAATTTTTGAAAAGTATATAACAACCTGAAAGCAAGGTTATCACTACAAATTTCAGATATCCGAATCATAAAACTTCCAGTTTTTAACTTCACACTTTTTAAGAAATTGCTCAAAGATTTATAAATTTTTATGTAGAAGGATAACAATAGTTTATAATTACTGATTCTATAAATTTTCGATTTTTTTAATTCTTATTGAATACAGTCTGCAAATAAATGCCATCAAATTATTTCCATTTCAAAGCCAGAAAGTAACCATAGAATACTAGTTATAAACATTGTAGAGATCATCTACAGGTTGATAAATAAACAATCCACTAATTTATTGAGTATTTTGGCCTTAAACATCCTTGCCTTTCAGAGGTCCCACACAAGTGCTATAAGTCTTATTGGTTTTTTAATACTTAAGCCAACGTCAAACTTCAATGCTATCAACAGAAATGAAATGTACGCTAAACAGGTACACGAATACCAAAAAAATTACAAGTTTTTCGTTAGTAGCAAAACAATATCTTACTAGAATACAATCAAAATGACAGACATATTTCTTAATATGCTACTTCGAATTCTGACTTCCATATGTTTAAAAATAAAAATTATAATTCAATGATAAGGTTATGTTCTTTTATTTTAAAAATCCGTTCATAAACATTATGTTTTAAAACGTAATAAAAAAACAACAATAAAACAAAATAAAGAATTAAGTATAAAAATATGTTTGATGCGGTGTTTGATTCAACTTGATATATATGAGAGAGAGAGAGAGAGAGAGAGAGAGAGAGAGAGAGAGAGAGAGAGAGAGAGAGAGGAGGGAGAGAGAGAGAGAGAGAGAGAGAGAGAGAGAGAGAGAGAGAGAGAATGTGACATGTGATTGGATGGTTTTAGGTGGTTATAATGCATCTAATTTTATCAGTTGTGATGTACCGGTCAGGTGTCCATAAGGGGTGTACCAACACATTAACTTGTGTAACGCTAGAGCGATAAAGCTTGACCTAAATAGCAATTTAAAAATCTGCAACTGTCAGTTTTAAACTTTGGAAATTAATAATAGCTGGTTGATTTTACCCCAGCAGAAGCAGTCAATTTTTGGGACTAAACGAAAAAAAAGTATGTATTTCTTATATACCTATAATAAGTACGTTTACCAAATATCATTCAAAGCTATTACAGTGTAATATACATGTATTATGCAATATTTAAATACAATTTATCATGGTACCCTTTTAAATAACTGAAGGTGACATTTTATATTGGGTGCATTGGGGGGGGGGGGGGTGCAAATGACTTTGAAAAGAGAAAAATTGCTTGTACGATATCACTATGACAGTATTCTTTTGTGATTAAACATAGGGCGGACTTTTTTGCTTACAACCTTGAGAAGACTACACTACACCGACCATGAGCCGGTAAGGACGATATTTGTGCTAAACACAACGGAAAGCACTTCCATGAACACAATTTCTCTCTTTACATGAAATGTATTTAAGAAAAAAAAATCATCATTTGATCTTTAGAAAAAATAATTAGTAAATGGTAATGAATTTTTGTTTACATATCAACACTGCTCGTCTATTTTCATTAATATTGCGTGCAATATACGTCTTACATCATATTCTAACATAATCTTCTCAATTTAAATGCAGTTTCTTTCCCTTTCGAAAGGGACTGCAAACCAGCAAAAGACCTATCTAAGAGCTACTGCCATGGAGCATGCGCGATACCTCTTAGCTCTCAAACAATCGGCGATGTACTTTTCTCTAAAGAGATGGATCCAGACAGGACTCTCTTTACATCACCTGAGTATAACCAGCGGATGACAATAAAGGAAATTCAAGGGAAAGTATGCATCATAATAAAACCCTTGACTTTTCATAAAACTATAAAATGTATTTTACATATTTTTCTACCCTCAACGTACTTTTATTTCTTTCCCTGGGTCCTATCTTATCGTAAAAACATACCCCAAGTATCCTATCATATCGTTTGAGTGCCTTAGTTATCACATCATAAGCTTTATATTGTATCGTGCTTGCATATTACTAGTAACGTTTCTCGCGTATTATCGTGTACTGCACTGAATATCGTCGTAATAGATTAGTTTTTTATCTATAGTGTGTTTGCACAGACAATATCAAAATTAAGCAAGGTAGATAATTTTTACTGCTTGTTTTGTTTTATCGTTTATCTCATGAAGCATTGCTTAAAGAGAGATAACGCTATATATGTCTCTCAAATTACGATGAATTTTGGATTAAAGATTTGGTATAAGATTTCAAACCTAAACAGTCAAATGCATTTGGTGGTTCATATGAACCCGCGTCAGTGTAATTTTTTTTTTCTTGCAACAATCGTTACCGTAATTCATAGTTAGTAAGAGTCACCATAAAAACATTTTACTATTGTAATTATAACTTCCTGAATTTATCTTAAATAAATCGTTGATGTTCATAGTGAGTGAGAGCCACCATAGAAACATTTTACAATTGCAATTATAACTTCCTGAATTTATCTTAAATAAATCGTTGATGTTCATACTGAGTGAGAGCCACCATAGAAACATTTTACAATTGCAATTATAACTTCCTGAATTTATCTTAAATAAATCGTTGATGTTCATAGTGAGTGAGAGCCACCATAGAAGCATTTTACTATTGCAATTATAACTTCCTGAATTTATCTAAAATAAATCGTTGATGTAAAGGTGGTAAAAGAATTTTTAGATACTGATTAACGATCAACAGTTTATCAAATGGAACAGGCAAAGCTATATAGCTATATATGTTGTTTTCAATGTTGCTAATTAAAAACTACAGTGTACATTGACTTATTTAAAACCAAGAAATAAACTTTAAAAGTATCAAAAGAAGTTGTATTTTTTCAGTATCAACGGTACCTACTTTGATCGATCGATAGGCAAGAAAACATACTTTTTAACAGGTTCGAATAAGCAAGAAAACATACTTTTTAACGGGTTCGAATAAGCAAGAAAACATACTTTTTAACAGGTTCGAATAAATTTCTTGTTAAAGGCTTAGTCACATTTAATTGGATACCGGACGTCAAACATATTGCATTTTTTTTATCCATTTGTCTTCGTTTGCATATGCTATTTTGCCTTATTCTTGTTCGGCAAATGCGTCCAATCTCCAGGGAGGTTCGGTGAATTCCGTTATTTTCTACAGAAAGTGTTGATAATTTCAAAACTTGGAACGGAAACAACCGGACTAAGGTACGTGTGTATTTATGCGTGTGCATGCGTTTTAAACACAATTCACGCGACTTTTTTTCTGCATTGGCTAGTCTTCTTCCGTTGAGGTCTTGTGATATCCGTTAATTGAACTGACATCACAAACAAACAACTACCGACCGTGAAAAGGATACACCTGTATACATCCGTTGACCTACCGTTCGAAAACCGTTTTGTCAGTTTCTAATGCATTGCATATTTGTTTTAACTGTTGTTTGTTACTCTAATGGTGACTTCCGTTAGTTGACTGTTGCTACAAAACATCTTCAGTAATAGTTTGTTGTCCTTCATGTTTTTTAGTTGTCAAAAGTCAAAGACTTTATAGAGTAGTTAGTTGTTTTTTCTAGTGTATGCTGACCTCTTGATGATGTATACTTTCTTTTACATTTCGTCATTTACTTTAATAAATGACGTTCATTTATTACAAACGCTTAGTTGTTTTCCTTATTAAAACATAAGAAACCAAATGCAGTCTTCTTGGCTTCTGATAATTATGATTTATGATAATAAAGATTATGATATGATAAAGATATGTATGTAAAACCAGATATTTGAAGATTGCGACAAGTGATTTTATTAAACTGCAAGTGTATAATTGTGTTAAACTTTATCGTTCATGAGCTTTTTGTAACTTTTATATCAATTTTTTTTTTTACACAGGCGATATTGTTCTCAAAATGGCTTCTACAGAATGACGTCAAAAAAGGTGACGTCGTCATGGTAGCTGGTGTTTCAAATCTGGACTATTTACCCGCACTATTAGGGGCTGTTTCAGTTAGCTGCATTTGTCAAACAGTAGGTGCAAGGTGTTTTTATAAGCAAAATGAATGCATTTGTGAATAAATAGCGTAAAAATTTGGGATTATCATATGTATCAAATATTACATTTCAGGTTACCACGTCACATTTCAGACAAAATCTAATTCAGCAGGTATGTACATGTATCCTATTCATTTTTCAATCGATTGCTTTAATAACTTGTCCATCTGAGGCTATACCTTGTTTGTGAATTCAACACTATCAAAATATATTTTAATTCATGACAAATATTTTCTGGGCTACTTTTAAGTACATTAAGAGTGGCATAAACGTACAAACAAACTATGAAAACACGAACAACTTTTCACCTTTTGATTCATCAAAATCTGTCAGAGAAGGGATTGTATTTTTACATACATATATTGATCAAAATTGCGACGTGTCATTTTTAGATAAATCCTTCTGTAATTGTTGTGGGACATCAAATAGAAAATGAGGGTTATGCATATGCTGAAAAACTGAAAAACAATAAGGTTTCAGACAGGTAAAATGATAAATATAAACACAAGTGAACTTAAAAACATTAAGATTTAATATAAACATGAAAAAACCCTAATATTTTGTTGTTTGCTGTGGTTCATTTTTATAATAATTTTGTCAGGCCTTCCAACCTTAAACTTGTCGATATTTGGGAGAACAATAATGAAGAAAGGTAAGTTAGGTTAAATCTGCTTTTGTCATTTGTTTCATTGTTCATAGAGTAGCTACTGCTTAGATACTGCTTATCGACTCATTTAAGAAATAAAGAATTCGAAGAAAATATGTATTTCGTCACACAATGGAACGATTGTACAAAGTTTACAAAATGCACTGCATTTATTCACAAAATAAATGAACATTTTCTTGAGGTTTACATAACATTATATTTCATGATCAGTCAGGAATATCTATCGGATGACAGCTCAATTACTGATGAACAATATCACAGTACAGTACAATTGGTGTCCCCTGAAGATCCGGCAATAATTCTTCGCACAACGGTAAGAAAGAATCCATTTAGATCCTAAAAAATGAATCTTTTTTCCAAATGATTCGGTCGTTGTTTCTGAAATTTCAGTGCTACAAATAGTACATTGATGCTCTACTCTCTAAATGAATAGACTTTTTTCTTTTCCAGGGATCTACAGGTTCCAGTAAAGCTGTTTTGCTGAGTCATAAAACACTGGTGAATCTTGGAATATTCTGTGTAGACCGTTCGATGGCTGGCGACGAGGAACACCAAGAAGTATTCTTTATATTGTGTCATATTTTTCAGAAGCATGCCATATATAAAACTGCTTTATTTTTCTGAGTAAGCATGTTAAGATATAGGTTATGTACGCCAAAAAATTTTCCAGGACATTGTGGCTGTCCCTAATTCTGTGACAGATGACGTGCAAGCACCGTTAATGACCGTGCAAATTTTAGTTAATTGGAAATCCAAAAGATGCGTCTTTTGTCCTACCTGGCTTGATTATGGGTGTGAAGATATCGAAAGATTTGCTAAATTTCTTCAAGACGAAAAGTAAGTTATGCATAAGATTTGTTATTGATTTTTCACAACTGTTGTACATGTATGCTTTAAGAAGGACAACTGTAACTGGGTAAGTTTTACATAATATCAGTTAGGACTGCTGCCCTTTTGCTAGACTAAATGTATACATGTACAACCTCGCGTATTAATTGTAATAAGTTTTTTGCTTTCATAAGCAATGGTATTAAAATACACAGGTAGACCTGTCAACACAAACTTTTCCTGAAAAGCTACAGTTTTGCAACAAATAATAGTAGATCATATACATATATACAACTGTTAAAAAATAAATAAGCAAGATGATGTACTCAGTTTAACTGTCCAGTTTTAGTATAAGTCGTTACTCATGTAAATATCATTTCGCAATTGAAAAGCTTTAAGGGTCAATCGAATATGTTAATTTAACATCCGTTTCCTTCCCTTTTCCATTACAGAATAACTTCTTACCGGGGTTATACTTACGAGATAGTTAAATTAGTCAACTCAGAGTTAATAAATCTGTACGACATCTCAAAGCTGACGTTGGGTAATTATGATTCAGATGTAATGCTTAATAGCTATATTAAACATTAACACAATTCTAATACAGGGAACTTTGATATTAATTCAATTACCCAAAAATAATGAGCGTCGAATATAATCTTTCACTGTAAGTACAGGTTTAACTCATGTAATTTAAATATTTTCAATATGTAAATAGTATATAGTTGATTGACAGGCAAATATTTGTTATTGAAATAAAAAAAAAAGTAACGGATTTCTTTTTAGTTAACATGGTGGCACAAGTGGTTTCGAAATCAATGCGTGAAAAAATATTTCAACATTTCCCTAAATCGATGGTAAGCAGGTGCTACATGAAGTAATTCAATTTTCTACATAGACATTATCTGTTTTCGCACTGAATGTACGTGCTGTTTGTTAAAAAGAAGTTTTCCAAAAATCAATTTTATTCTGATGTGTTTTTTGCATCACTAGTTCTTGATATCTGCATTTTTAGTTTCTATATTTCTAAAACTGTGTTTGGCTTCACGGTAAAATGGCAGATATCACATAAGGACTTAGTTTTAGATTTTACGTACCCTTTTGATTTGCACTATATGGGTCTTATGAAATAACAATATAGATATGAACCTGTAATCTTATTATCTAGGTGATTTATGGTGCAAGTGAATGTTTAGTGGGAACCGCAACTTCTCCCTTTTTATCCTCCCAAGAACAACTCATGAATAGCATTGGTTACCCCTTCCCTCATACTGAGGTAAGATTGTCAAAATGTCTTTATTCTCTGATCTTTACTAAAATTATTCATAATATTTAAAACATCTTTTATGAAATTTCAGATTAAAATAATCGGAGATAGAGGAGAACTGCTTCCCACTGGGACACCTGGTGAAATTTGCATAAAAGGGTTTGGAGTCTTTTCAGGATATTTATACAATGAATCGGAGAACTGCCCCGTGGATAATAATGGTTGGCTACATACAGGGTACACAATCTCTGTGTCTGTCTGTCTGTCTGTCTGTCTCTCTCTCTCTCTCTCTCTCTCTCTCTCTCTCTCTCTCTCTCCAAAAGGAAATGTATAAACTGTACTAGTAATTGACCAAAAACAGCAGAGAGGAATTCGAAAAAAATGAGCAAACGAAAAATGTTGTAATACGAAAAAACTATATTGACATTAAATGATTTCATCAAATTTCTTTTACCAGTATTTATTTTGAAATTATCCTTTATCCATTTTGTTTTCAGTGATATTGGCAAAATGGATGATACAGGTCACATCGTTTTCATTGGTCGGAAAGGAGATCACATGACGTATAAACACGGCGGCGATAAAATCTATCCAAAACAGATCACCGATGTTGCTTTGTCTCATCCAAATATTTTTGAATCCATAGTAAGTTATACTTATCAGAAGGTAAAATTCACACGTATTTTTTTTTAAACAAGAACAGTCTATTTCATTTAAATTGTTTTACCTTCAATAGGTTAGCATTATACATGCATAAGTAGTATATAGAACAAGTGATCTTTTTCTCAAAAAATATAGCATTTGGAATACTAGTAGTTATTTTTTATTATGAAAATCAAAGTTCTGCTTTTTTAAAATTAATTTGTTCACGTCTAAAGACCAAGAACTGACATCTATTTTTTAACATTCCTAGGTTGTCGGATTGCAAAGCGACGAAAATGGAGACGATATATTTCTATTTTGTGTGTACGTAAATTGTTAGAAATTAAAGTTAAGACAAACTAATATAATCAATACTTGTTAGGTAAAGTCACAATGGTTTCATTGGTCCAGAATAATATTTCAATCACAAAACTTCTTTGACGAAAAAAGATGTGTTAAATGTTTAGTTAAGTTGTTTCTCACATATTTACATTTTGTGTGTACCAGTTTGTTCATTTACTTTTCTAATGGTCCTCTATACGTTTAGTGCGTTCATGATTTAAGGAGGCCGGGTGGTCAACAAATTAACCATCAGATCTACCTTAACTATTTACATTATTTAGATTTTATTTATCAAGCTATAATATTTTATCTTGTAAAGAAAAATTCCATAAATATTAGCTTTTAATTTTGAGTATTTTCCTATATCTTTTATGCAGAGCTCTTCCTCTAAAGGAGATCAATACAGTCTTAAAATGGGCACGGTCAAGCCCTCTTAAGTTTCTTTTATAACACTGTATGTTTCTTTGTTACATCTTCATAATGTTTGTTGGTAGTTTGCAAGTAGATAACCCGGGTTCTCGTATACAATATTCGATCTAACTGAGTAAAAATACATTAGAACCATTTTAACAAGACCTTGGACTTTCAGTAGGGCGTAGCTATCTATTTCTTGCGTCAAAACAAGTTAAAAATGACACGGTTTCAAGCGAAATATGCACCGATTACGTAGTCTTAGCTCAAAAGCCAGACAAATCTTGTTGATTTCACAGAGCCATGGCTGAGTGGCCTACAATGAAATAGACATGCCTACGTCACATTGCTGTTTGACACAACTACCCAAAGTCCAAGCTCTTGTTAAAATGGTTCTAATTTATATTGCAAAATAATTCTTATCGATTCCCTCGCTTGCCCATCTTTGACAATAAACAATTTCAATTTCTTTTAAATCGCTTATTTTATTTCTAGATTCTAATATTTGTTTCCCTTTTGCAGCTTAAAAGATGAATCCGAAGATACTCCAGACA
Source organism: Magallana hongkongensis (assembly GCA_016163765.1). Lineage (NCBI taxonomy): Eukaryota > Metazoa > Mollusca > Bivalvia > Ostreida > Ostreidae > Magallana > Magallana hongkongensis. The sequence goes on along the minus strand of WFKH01011581.1, from coordinate 38,535,786 downwards.
GTCTAAAGGACTTCATGGTGCAAAATGTGAGATTAATTTAGATCAATAACGTGTAGTATTTATACAAATGGAGATTTTTCTCTATTGTTGGAAACCCATGACAAGATTCACATACGCTTAGCGGCTACTCTTTCAACTTTTTTTGTTTCCATGAATATTGTATGTCATGAATACATCAAATTCCTTTGCATCGAAATCTAATACAAAATAGCGTTGTAGCTCAACGTCTAACAAACCAATTTTTAACCATTCACTGACCTTTGCAATTTTAATGCGGAATAAATGGATAGTTAACCCCCCCCCCCCCCCCATTTCTTATTCCTTACGCCAATGGATATCAAAAATGTTTTGATAGTCGAAAGCAATATCAACTGTTACGTTTATAGGTCACTCAGGGTGGCGCTCACTTACTACAGTATTGTTTTATAGGCTCCACATGAAATCGTGATACCTGACTACATTATCCCTGTACAATGTCTTCCACGTATAGGAACACGGAACAAGGTGAGAAAAATTTTAAAAGTTGATTATAATGATAATTGAGTATATAGATAAAGTAAGGAAACATTCATGGACAGACATGTAGTATTCGTTTAATAAGAATCAATACATATTGGTAAAGTTCGGAATGTGCTATTGTCTATAAAAACATATTTCTACGAAAATGTACATGAATGTTATTTAATTTGCAAAAATGACCAGAATTCCAGGAATTGAAAGTATTTTTAGAACTAAAAATACGTTCAAAATTCTTTTAATAATGTTGTTCTTTTAAAACTGTCAACTAAAATAGTTCGTTTTCCAAGAAATACTCAACGCTATGGTTTTTTAAATCTGGTAAATTGTGATAGGAGTTCTTGTTTTCGAATATTTATCCACCCAATCACCCTCAAACAGACAAAAGGCAAACATATTATGGGATTATTTGGGTTCAAAAAAGTACTCGAACTGTGTTTCTTTTCGGAGTCAACCAGATTGCCAAATGAGGCAAATAATTCACGTTTTAAGGCTACAATGTATCAAACACTTGGGCATGTTCCGATGATTCATAACTTGTTATAATGTCTTTATTTGAATGTATGAGTAATCCTAGAATTGGGAAATAAAAAGATCCAAAGCTGTTACATGCACCTTATTTTTAATGATAGCATGGATTAAACTATTTTGTATGCACAATTTTTTTTTCAATCGTGTGAGAATTTCGGGACTTGTAAAAAGATCAGACCTAATGCAGTGTTTCATTAATGTGTAGAATAAAAAGGGATTTTCACATTATAACGAATTTCTATCATTTTTTATGCAAAGAAAAAATTATTTAAAATCAATCATTACCTTCAACGTATTAAAAGTTTTTCATATAAAAAGAAAACATTATAATGTTAATACCTATCTACATTTTTGCTTTTAGGTGGATAGTCGAGCTTTGGTAGCCATAGCAACGGAAGTGCGTCAAGCAGCCCAAGCTTCTTAATGAATTGGATCATCTTGAGGCTACGCGAACACGTCCAAAATAATGTCCATGTCTGCTAATTTAATTTTTTTTAATTTGTTGACAATATTAATTTCAAGATGAACTACATGTCTGTTTATATATCAATCGTACTTTTAATGAGATTTGAAGACTTTTTAACTTCTAGTACTAAAGTAATGATTGAAAAAGGCGTTCCCCCTAGAATTGTAACATTTTTTAAAAGTATTGTTTTATTACATGAATATTGCTTTTTTATTATATTCAAAGACACCAATATTTTATATTAAAACTGTCTGTATCTAGTATTTTGTTGACTGGCATTTTTATGACGATATATCGTTTGGTTCACGTTCAATTGAGGAAGGATAAAGATTTATGTCATGCACCTCCTCACCGGAGTATGTTCCCACATTTATTTATTATCTCTTAACTTGACGGGGTTTTTTTATATATTACAGTTGTTCGGAACAATTCAATACAGATATGAGTTGTATGATTTATATTAATTTTTAATGTTCATTATATATTTATGACCCTTAACATTTTTCCAAAGTGTGAAGTAAGTATACCATTGTTGAAATTATCAATAATTTAAGTGGAAAAGATAAAGTTCAAGATCATACAGTTTTAAAAGCGTATTTCAGCATCTACGTAACACAGCGACACGTCATGGTTACTGTGCTTTCACAAAGGATGCAAGCGCGGATCAAGTAATCTTTGCGCAGGAATGGGAGGGGCTTATACATGTAGAGATCCTTTCAATAAACGTGAGCTTTCCTCGTAACGTACAAAAATTATCATTCATTGAAAGGATCGAGAGCCTGATTTTAATCACATTGTATATTTTGAAAAACTTTACTTTGGGACAAGGAAACTCTAACTTTTCGGGTTGGTGGTGGGGGGGGGGGGGGGGCTGTTGCATAAAATTAAATATTAGGATTTGAGCTTTAAACGTTGGATACGCTTGCTTTTTTTACGTAAACTATGCATAATCATTTGATGGGAATGTCTTCAGTTATCTCGCGTATGACAATGTTGATTTTGTTGGTTCTCACACGACTAAAAATCTACAATCTTCAACGATATAAAAGAAAACATTCCGTTGATAAAGAGAATTGGTGCATATACCACCCCAACGAGCAGCCCATAACTCTCTGGTATATATTAACCCTGTAAATTCTAGGTTACATATTATCTAAAATTGCTTCGCATATACGACCAAAGACTACCGAAATCAAATAATATGAAGTATAATAAATTCTGGTCGAGGACGTAATCGTTTGAAAACGGATATTCCAGGTATTAAACACACCCCTTTCTTTTCATGGGATTAGCAAATCAACGTAAAGGGAGTAGAAGGAAGAAACTTTGCCTCTCCGCCCTTGTTTACATGTTCTTTTTAAGTTTCCTTAAAATGACCCTAAAACACGAATGTGACGGGAGAAAATGTTGATAAGATATGAATTCTATATATACATATATGTGAAACACCTATTTGTAAACAAAACAAAGGATTTAATACTGTTCTAAAATCCCCTAAATTATTGATTGGTTTCTTTTAAATAAATTAGTTGGCGTGTATCTTGTTATTTTCCACCCTTTTTGATGTTTGGCATATCATTGCCTTGATGTTTTAAGTTTTTCTACCGGGGGTTAGCATTTTGCATAATATACTGCCGCAGTAGTCAATTGTTTTCTAGTCTATGCTGACCCCCTTCATGGTATATATTTTTTACTTTCCGTCATTTATTCATTTCTATTATAGCTATTTTGTTTTCTCAATGCATAACATCAAAAAACTAAGTGCAGTTGTCTTGGCCTTAAATAACATAGGAACATACATTATATTTCTATTCTGACATATAAACTTATAATTTCTTCTGTAGTGATAGATTTTGATTCAACGTTTTTACATGTACATATGCATTATGAATTATGTATTTTTAAAAATTAAATAATTTCAAATAAAATAGTTTTGCAAATATATTTTATGATTTTTTTTTTTGTATTTTGTAAATGAAATGCTTTTGATCGAAAAATACAGAAACATATCTTAGTTAAATAGAATTGAATTAGAATACATTTTTTTAAAAAAAAAAATTTGATAAAAGATGTCGAAAACAGTTTGGAAAATATCAAATTTGGAAATTATTTGATATTATACGTATTTGAGAAATTTAATATACGTAAAAAATTTATTTATACAAGCAGTCTTTTAGAGAACAAAAATTAATTTCCCAAAATCGATATTTAGACCTACAGATACAGTGTATCTCAAAATGCTCTTAGAAATGAAGATGGATGCCTTATCAATTTTCTTTTTTTTTCTTTTTTTTTGGGGGGGGGGGGGGGGTAAAGGTCGGTGTTATCGAATTATCGACGATGTTATCGGATTATTGATAAATTTCTACGATGACACGATCAACTACAACGGCGATAACGAAATCCTTTTTAATTTCAAATTTACCTGCGATCTAGTGAACTCACCTCGAAAATAAAAATATTATCTTTTTTTTTTAAATGAGGTATTAGATAAAACACTATATTCTATTTCAAGAATCTTCGGGTTTGCATATAGTGTAGAAAAAGATAATGGGGGTAAGGTGAACGGAATATCGTAACTCGGTATTCTATTTACAATGTACGTTTGGATTTACATGTAGTGATGAAAAGGTAGAAGTAGATGGAATGGAATGTCATAACTCTAGCTGTATTCTATTTACAAAAAGTTCGGTGGTTTTAAATGTAGTACATGCATGCGCGGATCTAGAAGGGGGAGGGGGGAGGGGGAGGGGGGTTCCGACAGCCCCTTCCCCCTGGAAAATTATAATTTCTTACATTTACATAATAAAATAACCAAAAATATCCCCCCCCCCCCCCCCCCCCCCCATCAAACATAAATAGCCCATCCCTGGAAAAATTTTCTGGATCCGTGCATGACATGAAAAAGTTAGGGGTAGCGTGAGTAATGGAATGCCAAAGCTTGAAATTCTGTGTATATACAGAAAGAGTTTCGGTATTACATGTACATGTAGTGCAGAAAAAAAGAGGCAGGATTGGTCACTGCAATGTCATACATGTACAAGGCACGGTGATATCTCGTCCTGAAGGGTACTTGATAAGCCGACGTGAGATCGGGAGACCTCTTAGATTTCTACATGGTGACAATATGATTCATTTAAAGATTTTGTATGTTATCGAAGCCCATGAATTCCCCCTTTGTCACACCCAGATCAGTATAGTATCAAATACCAACTTTATCAATATCTTATGCAATTCTTTTTTTTTTTCCTTAGGGAACACTTCTTGGCTTTGACAAAATTATAAACTTGGTAGCCCTAAAGTCCATTTGATGTAAAGAATATCTAAATATATCTGCATCCTTTTTTGTCCAGTTGAGGGGTGATTTATTGATTTCAATTTGATGACGATTGGGCTCAACAGCGCCGCGTGAGGGGGGAAACGCCCATTGAGGACCAATAAATCTGCCGGGAGTAAAGGCTATCAGTGAACGCGTGTGTTGGAATAAACGCGCTGTGGGAAGAGGAAGTTTTTGAGCCAACCTGAGCAATTTCAACACAAATGTAAGTATATACTCTTTAGCTTATTCTTTAATTACTTTATCGTTTTCTTTTTGTAATGTATAGATTATTTTATTTTATTAATAGTTTGGGGTGGGGGGATAGGGAAGGTTATCACACGGTGTACATTTAGAATTTTAGCATAAATACTGTTATAGAAACACAGTTTATTTCAAACATTTTATTTCACATGCCTCGTTTTAGTAAAAAAAATATATATCTTACAAAAAGATTATATACCAGTAAACAACAATAAAACAAATTGTATATTATTCAGACACATATTTTTTTTTTTTAAGAATGCATCGCTTTTGGTATCAGTTTAGGGTGGGGTTGACAATAACCCATATTAAGTACGAAATATTGCACTGAAAAGCTAGGTTAATGTATAATTTTATAGCTCTAGTGCGAGGTTTATACTCCATTTATTGGATTAGACTGTTTATTTACCCACGCTCGCTGTATAAATGAATAACCCTAAGTCTGGGTAATCGGGAGTGCAAGTTACGATAGAGAGATAAGGCTTTCTCGTGTGCATAGGTTATCTCCGTGTTAAGCCTCACCTTTCTGGGTATCAGTTTGTGTACAAAGATATATTTACGTGTGTTTTATTCTATGCTTAGTAAAAGATGAGACAAAATTTTCTGGCATGAATATCAAATATGATAGTTAAATTCAGATTACGTCTTTGTTACACAGATGCGGTCCACATATATAATTATGGTCTTGATAATTTTGAATGTACAATGTTCTGCATCATCAACTACTGCTTCCCCGAATTCACCTTCAACTGACCCTAACACAACCTCAGCATCGACAAGTGTTAATAATACAATAAATAGTACAAAAGAAAGTTCAATAACTGAAAGTGTGACTCCTACTCCGAGCACCAGTGAACCTCCTACAACCTCAACAGTTGCCGGAACCACTACAACGACCGACGCTAATTCAGCAATTAGTATGCCAACCTCTAGTGAGATGTCAACAAATGCAACAACAACTGTGTCAAACCTATCAAATGTATCAGAATCAACAACAGAAGGACCTACCCCCACTGAGTATAATTCAACTAAATCAAATACAACAGATGGAGCTACCACCACTGACTATAATTCAACTAAATCAAATGTGAATGCGACCAACGCACTAACGACAACAACAGCACAAACCATTTCGACGGAGACACCAGATACAACTACGAACACAACCATACTAAACGAAACAACTACTGTAGTAATATCAACTACAAAAAACAATATAACGACTACTTTAGAAGGAACGTCTGCACCGTCTTCAACGAATACAGACGCGGATACATCAACGTCTACTGAAAACAGCACAGTCATAAACGTAACAACTAAAACAACGTCTTCAACGACATCAGTTACAGCAAATCCATCCTCTCCATCAACTACAACAGTGCAGGTCTCAATATCAGGTTCCTCAGGTACCCCTCAGACAACAGTAACAACAGATATAAGCACAACAAACAATGTGTCAGACACAATATCAGGTACCCCTCCAACAACTGTAACAGTAGATGGAAGCCAAACAGGCTCGCCACACACAACATCAGGTACCCCTCCAACAACTGTAACAGTAGATGGAAGCACAAGAGGCTCGCCACACACAACATCAGGTACCCCTCAGATAACAGTAACAACAGATGGAAGCACAACCAGCAATGCGCCACACACAACATCAGGTACCCCTCCAAGCGAGGTATCAAGCACAATATCAAATACCTCTCCAATAGCAACAGATGAAAACACAACAAGCGTTGGTCAACCGACAACTAATAGTACTATGTTGTCTTCAGACTCGCCGTCTACATCACAAACATCATCATCATCAACAACAACAACACCCTCCACAACAACAATCGGTATAAATGGAAACTATACTATTAATACAGGTATGTACAAAACACACTTACAATGTTCTTCGGTTTCATATTTAATTTAGTTTATTCATCTTTATATTCTTTTATATCTATCAAATAATTCATTTTTACTATTTTGTAGAAAACGCCCTTTTGACTCTCCCAATTACTGTCACATTACCGGATGACTGTGCTGAAAAAGACAATGCTCAAGAGAATGTAAATATTAACTTCATTTGAAACAATTTAAAGCGCTTAATTCATGTAACCTTGTATATATTTAAAATGTAATGTTAAAAATACAAAACACATTCATAGATAATTTCTCTTTGGGTTCATTGCATGTCGATCAATTGCACGTACATTATCTTCAAAATTTCAAAACAGCTATCTAATATGGCCCTATCCATTATGCAATATTTGAATTAACATTGATTTTGTCTCAATAGACAGCGACTTTAGGTATATACTTAAATTAAACATGTCCCATATCTTTTGAAGTTATAATTTATCAAAACTTCATAATAAAAAATATGCATAAAATACATGTAGGTGGTAAAACTTTATGCCGTCCTCTATTTAATTCTAGTTAACAAGCATAGACAGAACAATAATGAAGCGTAGAAGTCGAGATCAATGCAAAATTAAGATATTCTTCTAACTTTAATCACCATCTATGGCATTTGCGATAACTGGTTGTATGGTAGAGTTTTGTATAGTTTATGTTTTAAAAGGATCGTATTGGTTGTATTAAAAGAGGTTCGTTCCTCTGTTTTTGGGTAGCCATTTTGGGTCATCTTTATTCTGGAAATTATGCATCATATATTGATTCTACTCATAAATTCATATTTTATAATGCCAATTAAACTATATTAAGTAAAATAGTAAAGGAAAAATTACATATTTACAGAGTTTAGTAGGGGACTATATTTTGTGGCGGAAGGTTTTTAAGAAGAAAATGAACATTTTTCATAACTCAGTTGTTTTATACTACCGTCACTTTAGCTTCCTTATTTTCAGTGCAGACCAAAATTTCCAGATAGTTTGTGCATTAGGATATCTTCATTTTGTTACGAAAAACATATTTTTACAATTTATTAATATTTCTATCGACACATATTGGCAAATTTAACTTATATTTCATAAAAGTCAAGAAAAAATGAATCCCAATTTTTGCCTAAAATTAGCTTATTTCATGCCATATCTCAAATTTTACATAATAGACCCATACTTTTGGTTTTATTTTCAGAATGTATAAGATTTTTCTGACAAGTCTATCATAATTTGAGAAAAAGTTTGAGACTTTTAAATAATTTCAGTGCATGTTGAATCGTTAATGGATAAAAATAGCGTTCTATTAGTGCAAAAAGGTCAAAATATCAATTAGGTGAAGAAATTGTAACATTTTTCTTTATGATAATTTAAATTTTATTTATTCTAAATAGTATAAATTTGTATTTGATGCCATGGTTCATTTGGATAAAAAAATATAGAGGGAAAAGCGATTGATGTGCAGTCTGCACTTTCAGTGCAGAAAGGTCATATTAAATACACCGTAGCGCTGAAGGAAGCATATAGACCCCAAAATTTTGTTTTGAATTTTGGTTAAGCTATGTGTGCAGATTTTAAAAAAATACTTTAGAAAAAAACTTAAAGACTTTTGATCGCAGGATAGCGAATTATTCTTTGACTTTTACATGATCAAACCCAATAAAGCCCATATGGCTTCATGATGGATTTGACTGAATTTGACTCTGTCTTTAATCGATAAAAAATGATTACTTATTACTTTTACTGTATACAGGGAAATATTTGCTTTAATTTTCTGCCCTTTCGCCCTCGTTGTCAGCATGCGAATTTAAGACTGGGCGAATTTCAATCTCTTTCCGATTAAATTATCTCTTCAACTATGTCTGGGCGAATTCAAGACGGGACGAGACCATTTGCAAGCGAAGAAGGGCGAAAATAAAACGTGGCGAAAATAACCTTGTATACAGTATTTACATTATTTTACATTGATGTGTGTACAAATATAATTATTGACATTTTTACATTATTTTCATCATGCAACATCATGCCCCAACAGCGTGCGTTAATTGTCACAAACCGAATTTTTAGCCGGGCTTATTGTGTAAGCAATGGCCAGGCTATAGAATTAGTTACGGTGCACGATAGCGGATGTTAACTGAACAACCGTTGAAATCGTTCTCCGCACAAAAAATATAGTTCCAACTTAAAAGAGAACGTAGAATGTAAAGTATGCCATTTGGTCATTTTAAGTTTACATCTGCTATATTCAAACATTACATGTTACTTGTAATATTCTAAATACTTCGAGTTTGCAATGTAAAGTTGCTGAGCGGCGGAATACATTGTTTACACGTTTAGCCTAGATCATCCCGTTATCAAGCTGAAAGCACATGGTCAAATTGTTGCGGGAGTTGTTTTAAGAGCTAAACTATGCAACAGTTAATGTTAGTTAGAATGTTGAATATATTACCATCCCACGATTTATTACATTTACGATATCAATATAAATACGTACAAACATGCTTATAAACTCAGTTAAATCATGAATAATGACTCAATGTGTCTATTTAGTTTGTAATAATGCCATATCATGAAGACGTTTTCAATGCACACCAATGAGCCCGGATATCTGTACTTTGAGTATTTTCATTAAGGTACATCACTACACCTAGATTAATATTTTTTTAAGACACTACGTGTACGTCACAAGATGGCGATTGAAATGTGTTTTTAAATTGTTTGTATCAATCGATTTGGTTGACTATCCTCAGAGCTCAGTGGTAAAAGTATCGGGCTTGTGAACAGGAGTTCAAATCCGTCCAGAGATTTTCACATTTACTGATCTAAATATTTGAAAATATTAATATATATATATTTAGATTTCTCTGAATGCTTCTAGATCTGGTATTTTCCAACTTCAACATCTTTTCATTTCAGATAACCAAAGCCTTGTCGGATCTTAACATGACAGTGGCACATATAAATTTTTTTCCGTAAGAAAATATTTTCTTAATTTTCTAACTAACTTATAAGCATTTTATTAAAAGTAAACTGTAGCTGTATCAGGATAATATAATTTTTTGAAATATGTTTTACAATTTGTAAATAATTTAGTAAATTAATAAATGCCCAATGTGATATGAATTATTTTGAAAATACACAACCTCGAGATACATTGTGTATTGCTTGCTTCCGGGCTTACAAATATCAAAAAGTACACTTTAAAAAAGTTATAATTAGTGTGAGAATACAGTTTTCACGGTGTGTTTTACATGTGCCTTATATTATGTAGCGTACCATAAGGAATAAAGCGAATAAAAGATTCTCTCAAACATTATTAATGTAATAAAAAAAGGAAAATACTATTCTATAGAGATATTTATTTTAATGTAGAGATATTATTTAATAGACAAATATAATTTCAATTGTAAGACGAGTGTAGATTTTGGTTGTAAAGGTAAGAACCATTCTCAAGACACTTGTAAATCATGGTAAACTTGTAGGAAGGAATAGATGGATGTCCATTGAATTTAATGAATTGCAATGATTGATGACTTCTACGATTTTTTTTTTATAGTTGAGATTATTCTTATTTTCAGGTGCACCAAGAATGATACAAAAAGACGGAAGCGTTCGAATAAAATAGAGTGAGTATTTTTTATCATCAATTGGGAACTACCTGTAAATTATCAATTTCAATACTGACATCCATTTTTATTTCAATGATGAGATAAGTTTTCAACTGCTTTCAGAGAAATGTTACTCGACGCAGTTGTTAGGGCCAGCGATTTTATTGGCAATCCAACCGCCAAGTCTGCAATAAATGATTATATCACAAAGGCGTTTAACATTAAAGCTGAAGTAGACACGAATGGTAAGGTATTTAGATGGTATTACATACATATGGTTTTTGTCGAGAGTGTCTTATCCAAAAAGATCAATTTGAAACTTTTTGTAACTTAATTTATGTACAATTATTTTTCAATAACGTATTCACTTTGATTTTTACAATGCCAAAAGATACATGTAGTCCAATTTGAATGCTTCAGTGGGTTTTTTTAATTATTGAAATATTTGGTTGATTTTTTTTAAATCTTAATCATTTTAACAGTGCACTTGGGAGATGAATTAGATAAATTGTATTCATTGTCAAAAAGAATTTTTAAAAAATAAATACTCTAAGATATAACACATCATTTTGATCAGCAATGAAGCTTTAACCAAAAGCGACATTTTTCATTAAAGCTGCATCGGACTTGACGATGTGCGATACAGACATTTGTCGACAAGCTAGTTTAAAATACAAAGGATTTACTTGCGAGTCCGGCAACGATTCTGATAGCAACTGCATATTTACATCCATGTGTACAAATCATGATTGTGGTTATGGAAATTGTGAAGTAAAAGCCAATGGTTTGCACTACTATAGAGTTTGCTTGTAAGTACTTTTCAAATATTTTAATATGCATTAATGTTTTGTTGGGGACTTTTGGTTGTTGTTTTTTTTTTTTAGGTTTGTTTTTTTTTTTTGGGGGGGGGGTGTTTTTTTTAGTAAAACTTTTTCACAATTAAAATAATAAATTGAATAAAGAATATGGAAATTATTTGAAACTCACTTTTGTTTGAACACTTGTAAGGTGCTACATGTAATGTTGTACAGAGTCTAAAACAATCATAAAACAAGCTGAGTTTGATCTTTAAACAATGAATGATTTTTTTTAGTTGTCAGGAAGAAGACATGTACAAGTACACCGTATCTGCAGATAAATGTGTTAAGGGGAAACTGTCCTACAAAGCCTGGATGATCATCGCCGCCGGAGCGGGGGGACTCATCATTCTCATCCTCCTCTTCGCGATCGTCATACAGTGTGCGAGGAGGAAAAGAGAACCCTCAAACTTAGAGAAGTACGCTTATGATGTGGGGTGAGTAACATAACTTTGACAGTGGAAAAATTTACATTCTGTCATACAAATACGAGTACATGTACCCTCTATGCTTAATATGAATTAAGAATAGAAAGATATATATTGAAAATCTATTCTTTGAATTTACATCAGTTTATTATAGTTATATTGTTATCTGAGTACTATTTTTGCATACTTTTCACTTTGTTGTAGGTATAGTGACCGTGAAACGCTGATGCATGACAGAAGTTATGACCACATTGACCAATATCACAGGAAACCTTCCCTTAAAGTAGAAGATCGCAGGATTCAAACGGTGACTAATCAATAAAAACTAATATGTGATTCAAAAATTCGAAAATAGGCTAGAAGTCAAGATTCAAGGGAAAATGTATCATATAATTTAATAAATTTTATTTATATGGGAAATCATGATTGTCAATTAAGATTGATAAACATATGATCTTATGTATATATGGGAAATCATGATTGTCAATTAAGATTGATAAACATATGATCTTATGTTTTTATTGTAGAGCTTACAAACATTTGACAACCAGGGGTACGATCACTGGGACCCCGATGAGAGCAAAGAAACCTATCAGTCAATTGATAGACACTTTCAGAGTCCTAACTTTCAAACTCAGGTTTATTTTAAAGCAATTTTATTTTTAATCAAACTAGCCATTTCATGCATCATGACAACTGACATGGAAAGTCATATAAAAGGAACTAAAGAAAGTACATGTGTATATACAAATTGGGCCCCATTAATTCGGACGCAAATCGTATGATCTTTTAACAATCTTTTAACTACATGTATTTTCAGATCACAAGACCGAAGCTAACGACAAATAGATACAGCGAAGATAAGGTATAGTACCAAATAAAGGTTGTTTATTCATATCTACAGATATACAGATTGGATTGGATTTTCTGTCAAAAAATGTTAAATGAGACAGGAAAAAATTAATGAATCCAAGAATATGATTGATTTGTTTTGTAGCTGACCCCTTTTTGATACATAACGACTGAAGGCTTTCATACATATGCTGCTCCGTCCACGCCTAGGCATCTTAGAAATAGGGCATCGCAAGGAAGAAGGAAAGTTCTGCTCATGCAGAAAAAAAGGCTTTTTGATTGTCCATTCCTTTTGCAATTTTACTTAATTCCATTGAGTCAACCTCTTGGCATATAGTGAGGTTCATATTTGATTATGATAATTGTATGAATTGTTAAAATAAAGAAATAGAGAGTTGCAATCTATCAACAACCAGAGGAAAATTTTGCAGATTTATGAAAGAGTGATCACTTATAGACATCATTCTTTTGATTTTGCAATAATGTATGAAGTTAACGAAGGAATGTCTTTTACGAGTGTTGAGTGCTACAGTATGTCTGTGAGATGCATCGGTTCTTACATATCCATGAACATGTATAATCAACTTATTTGACGTGCTTGAAGAAAATCATAATCAAAAATCATTGTAACCTTTTGTTTTGAACTACGTACTTATAATGTTTATCTATACAGTGTATAAAATTGAATTTAACTGTTATGTTTTATGTCGTGTGTTTATTGTTATATGTACTTTTTATATCTATTATTGTGAGCAATATTGATCAAAAGGAATTAAAATCCATGTATCTCAATGAAGTACTGTAGTAAGTTCAAATAAAAAAAAACACGTATTTAACAAATATTGTCGCATTGTTTTTCATTATTTAAGATAAATCCATTTGAAAGTATTCTTTGAAATATTCAATTAATCCAAATAAACATTATTGAGCGATGCCGCCTTAGTTTCAGTTATACTCTGTGTTTAGTGTATACATGTAATTAAACAGTGAACAAACGTGTGGTCGTATTTTAAGATGACCGAAAACAGCTAGTGATACTGTAGATTTTTTAGTTTATAACCAAACTCGCAACAATTATAAAGTCCTACTCTGTGATATTTATATGTAATGACCCATGTAGTCGACAGACACAAGTCACGTATTTTGTTGCTGAAACATAGTTTATATTGTATAAATTGTGTATGGACTTACTATTCAATATGCTTTTTAACATTTCTTTTTTCATAAAATTATATTTCAATCACAATTATACAAATGATATGGCATTTATTAGACTTAAATAGTAGAAATGAGTACTAATCTTAGCATGAATGCCGTAAGGAAGTGCTCATGCAATGTTAGTAAGATAAACATTCCTTTTGATATCTTGGGTTCTTTTAAAGGGTATAACACATTGTCTGATTCATTTAAAAAATATTTTCGTATCTATTTACACAAATATCTTTTCCTGTTCGTGCATCAAAAAATGTAAGAAAGGATAATCCAAAAGACATCTTATTTCCTCTTCAAATTTCCAAATTACCGGGTTACTAACACACCTTTCGGTATTTCTTTATTTCCACTACAGCTCGTTGCATCTATACACACTGTATAGCTGATACAAACTTTAAAAATACCACCTCCCCTTATAGAAAAAAATGTATTAATAAAGATTGATCTATGATCATAATTTAGAAATGAAAACGCTTGAACTTACATTTGTACATGAAAGGTGGAAGGTCAAAGAAAATGGGTGATATGAAATTTTAGTATGTTTGTAGGTCTATAAAAACTGATAGAAAAATTCTAATGAATCTCAACATCTAGAGATAAATAAAAAACGACTGGATATTAAAGCCTACACTGCTAAGAATAACACAAATAGATCGAATGTGAATTGCCCACTAGAACATTATGAAACATTTAAATTTGGTTATTCGAAGAATATGATAGAGTATTCATCCCTTTCAAATTCCGAAATAGCATGTATATTCAATAGAAAATGGATTCCAATGCAAAGCACTATGTAATCATTGTAGCTAAAAATTGCTGTTTTTCTCCTAATATTAAAAAGTTTTGTAAAATTATGACTTCAAATAAATACATCTGTGTTATGTTTATTTAAAAAATTAAACAAATTGTGTATTCACCGAAATTACTTTCGGTTTGACCTTCACAATGATATTGTACATTTGTAAATACGTTATTTCTGTTCATGTACCTCATGTACCATTCCATGGTACAGAACTAAACAGCGAGGGATAATTCTGTCTGAAAAGAAAAACTTACCTATTCCTCAGGTAAAATACCAACAGTTACCTCTCTTTCGAAGTATTAATTGATGTACCTAATTGAGATGAGCTATATTTAAATTTTGTATTTGCAAAATATGTTGTTCGTTTTTTAATGTCATTGAATCGATACAAAAAATCATCAATTTATTAAAATTTGTATTTTTTTAAACAACAAAACATTTGCAGCATGCGAAGCGTAATGATCGTTGAAACATTTGCGTATATTATGATATATATTATGGTAATTATAGACGCAACAAAAAACATTCCTTTTTCCTTTTTAATTTGTTAAATGTATCAAAAATCATATTTTGGTGAATTTGGAAATAGTAAAGAAATTTAAAACAAAATATTATGTTATTTTAAGGTGGCTCGACACACCAATGCATTATTTGGTGGATCGATGAAGAATCATTTTTGAAAAACGATTTTACAAAAATGACACCGATATCGGCTTCCAATTATTTTATATTTTTTGTATTTTTTGATAGAAACCGGAAAAATCGTTTTAGCTGCGAACAGGATATCTTAGAGCTAAAAATTTGGTATCAATTAATGCACAATACAATTATCTATAAATACATATCAAAGACGGTCATATAAACTTAATAATATTTTTGTAAAAAAAATAATTATGAAAATGAAAAACAAGAATTGTAGATATTTTTTAAATCTATGGATAAAAACTGCAAATAAATTGTTACTCACATTAAACAATTGTTGTACAATCATCATATTTAAACAAGAAATCGAAACGAAAAAGTGAAATTAAAGAAAAATTGGAAAATCTTAAAATCGAACCGATCCCGATTGTAATTAAACTGACCCCGAACGAAATCATGTAAAGTTATAATGTATCACAATTTTGCAAAAATTTCAGGTTGTTTAGCTGTAAAATGGTTTGGTCATTTACTGACTTTATAATTCATATCAATTACTTAGAATTAACTTCAGTATTTTTGTAAAATTTCAATTTTAAAATAATTCTGATCGGGATCAGGTTTTTTTCAATCGGGATCGGTTCAAATTTGAAAAATAGCAATTTTTCTAAAATTTCGCAAATTCGCTTCAATTTTTTTGTAAAATATCACTGTTTAGTAAGTACTTTATGTGACTATATGTTATTCTTTAAATTTTATCCATTGATTGAAAAGAAATAAAAGAATTACAATTTTGATTTTCAGAAATATTTTTTTAATTAAAAAATTAAATACTTGACCAAACGATCTTTGGCATATATTCATTCATAATTATATAACACATTAATTGACACCCTGTTTGTCCTTAAATCAGTTTTTCCAATTTCACTGAAAAAATACAAAAAATTCATATAAAATAACTGAAAGCCGATATTGATCTCTGTTTTGTGGAATCATATTCAAAAAAAGTTTCTCTATCGATCCATCAAATAAAATTTTGGTGTGTCGAGGAACCTTAATTTTAATACATTTTGCGAAGAGTTAAATTTATTTATACGGTTAGATAGACTAAGTTGTCCAGGAAAATTTTCAACAACACTGTCAAAATCTTTAGGGGTTTTTTTTGGGGGGGGGGGGGTTTCGTTTTTTTGATTTTTTTTTTTTTTTTTTTTTTTTTTTTTTTTTTTTTTATACTATTTTT
>WFKH01011581.1:38491653-38511639 GCA_016163765.1 Magallana hongkongensis | reverse complement strand
CGGTCCTATGACACACCAATGCGGTGCAGACAAATTGAATACCGCGCGTTAGCGCGGTATGATAATTTGTCTGCACCGCATTGGTGTGTCATTGGACCGACGACATCCAAAAATAAGCATTCAATGCTTATATTTATATTCATACTGATGTTTTTTGTATGAAATATATGTGTATCGTCGCTGTAAAGCCATTATATACGCTCTCAGTCAGGGATATGAAACATACATGGAACAGCCATATTAACATGTTATTTAGTACGCTTCCGCAGCTTAAAATATAGTGCCAGAAACTTTGTGGAGAAAAATCTTTTTAATTAAGGAGTAGAAATAATTTAATGATTATTTTTCAAAATCACATACATGTATCAAATTGGTTACGTAAGGTTTAACGTTTCATTTAATCTTACAAAAATAAATATACTCTAAACACGTGGTGACGTTTATTTCTGTGCTCAGGGCGCATGAATTAGTAAGGTGTATTCATAGGAAATTGAACGTCGCAGGTTTCCAATGCAAACATAAGGGGAAATATACACTGAATGTAAATATGAAAATTTATAATGTAAATATTCATTTGGTTTTGAATTTGAAAAACAAATTTATAAATCAAAATATAACATATTTTTAATTATCATTTTTTTATAAATCAAATAAATTTTGACTCGGCAAGACATTACTTATGATCGATAAGAATTATATAATCTGCTTCATACATGTAAAATGATACAAGATGGATGCTTTGTTTATGGCTAATCCGAGTGAATGTTTACACAATTTGTCTAATCGTCTAGACCTTCAGGTCGGGGACCTCTCTGTATACCGAAGTCCTCATTAATTTACCATTGGTTTAATAAAAGAGAGAGCCCGCGAGTGTCCCCCAAGAATTGTCTGTCTGGGTATCAGAAGTAGTATGTCTGATTACATCATATAATGACAATTAAGGAGGATAAATTCGGTCGGGTTCGCTATAATCAGCGGTCGCTCGTTAGCGCGTTGACAATTTATTTTTTTTAATATTTGTCTGCTACATGTAGGCCTATACTCTTTTATAGCGCTTCTTTCTGCGAATTGTCATGCTATTTAATGATTTTCATTACAGTTTATTGTGCTTAAAGCTGAACACCGCTCGTAAATAGGCACTGTCCGCCATATTTCTCTATCACCACCGTTATCCCTACAACCCCTATATAAGCTGCAGACCTCTTAGCAGTTTAAAGTATTATGCTGTAGAGGTCTCACCTGTGTGGACGTACATCTTGCCTCGCCGTGTTACTCGGTCGCGAAGAAATTATCAAGTTATACGCTCTTTTTTCAAGCCAGGAGAATACTAACATCAAATAAACTGGTCAAAATATAATTTACAAACAGAATATGCACATAAAATATGAATTAAATGCATAAAATCCAAAGACCACGAAAGGAATACTACACGTCGGCCACGAGTTTCAGGTGTGCAATCGGATGTAACGAAATCGAAGGGTTTATATACCAGGTAACTGTGTGACGGGGCCTATTTACGAGCGGTGTTCAGCTTTAACTTACTGTTTCATGAATGTATAAGTGAAATTAAATTATATTTTTTAACATACAAGAAATAGATATTGATCAATGAAACTAAATATGGTTAATTAAATACTGAATCTCTTTATCCTTTCTTTATTCAACATACATGCACATGTAAATTTTCAGGTTTCCAAGTTTTATTTGATGTCATAATTGGTTACCTTTTGTCTGAAATTTCATTGTCTTCATGTTAATGATTCTTACAGATAAAGAGACCTCAAGTTACACAGTTCAGAAAATCGGATGAAGTAAGAAAAGCTATTAATTAATACAATCGAAAATCTTTAAGAAAAACCTATACAGGAAATATTTTGTTATAGTTTTTTTTTATTAATTTACATTACTTGTTAAATTTTGCTATACATGTGTTTGGGATTGTTTAAGTTGCTCTTTAACATTCATACATATTTCCAGACACCAAACTGACGCTTTTTTCTCCAATGTAACAGCATCATTCTTGTCGGAGGATGCATGATGAAATAAAAAGTTATAAATGTTTCCAAAAATGTTATGAATGTTTCCAAAAATGATATTTTGTAACAGTAGGCATATATTTTGAATTTAACATCTAGGTTCAATCAATTTCAGATTACCGAGTTTTAGAGGGAAAAGGAGAGCATATAATCAAAAGGTTACTCTGGAGATCCAAGAATTTCCACAAATTCGGCTTTCTGCATTTGTACCTGGGTTTTAGTTTGTGTTCTTGCTTTTGTAAAGCTAATAAATCTTAAATTGTTGTGTTGAATGGATATACATGTATTTGCATGTTCTTAGTTCTCAGATATTATCATAATATATTAATGATTGCAAAATTCAGTCCCAGCTTTATATAGCAAAGTTGAAATCAAACATATCAACTGATACATGCAAAAATGTGTAATATAAACGATTATGCATGTGTTATATTTTTATATGATATAGTGTAATGTAGAATGTATTAAAACACGCTCTTTATATTTTTTCTTTCTTTGAATAAACAAATTTATTACATTACTGATTTTGCAATTAACATTATTATATTTTTTGCAATAGCTATCTCGCAATATTTGTTAAATCATTGTATAGAAGTAATAAACCACAATAATGACTCGCAGTCTTGCATTATCATAGCGTTAACAATTAACCAATCCGTAATGCATTTGCACTGTAAAATTCATTGTGTTAAACACTTAATATATGATACGATGCAAGTTTATGCGCATAATTTTGACGTACATGTAAGTAACATTTTAAGTTGTTATATGTACATATTAACCATTGCCTTTTAATGTTGTCCTATACTTACTGTACTATATAGGGTTTCAGATAGATAGAACCATTTTAACAAGACCTTGGACTTTCAGTAGGGCGTAGCTATCTATTCCTTGCGTCAAAACAAGTTAAATATGACGCGGTTTCAAGCGAAATATGTACCGATTGCGTAGTCTTAGCTCAAAAGCCAGACAAATCTTGTTGATTTCAAAGAGCCATGGCTGAGTGGCCAGCGATGAAATAGACATGCCTACGTCACATTGCTGTTTGACACAACAACCCAAAGTCCAAGCTCTTGTTAAAATGGTTCTAAACATTAGGGAATTAATAATAATATTTGGCTACTAACAAGTTTACTTGAAAGTATAATATTCTAAAATTTAACTTTCATGTCTCTAATTTATGTTCCTATGAGAATCCTATATAGTGAACAGATGCATCGTTTTAATGAATAAAGTTTAAACATACATGTATCATGATGACGCATTCTTTACCTTTAATTAAGTGACCATTGTGTTCATAAGTCCTTTGTTGCCATCATACTGAGACTTCAAGTTATTATGTACTTTCTATAACTTATTGATTTAATGTATTATTTTAATATGTACGTAATTCAATGGATATGATTGATTTACTTTATGTCACATGCTTAAGAGTATTTCGCGCAATATTGAGTTGAGTTTCTGGATATAAATAGATATTCAAGGTGAATGTCAATAAAAAAAAAAAAATGATTGAATCAAATTACTTCGTTTTGTCTCTTTTTTTATATATATATATATATATATATCGATGTTTTTGTCTTCTTTAAAGTCGTTCTCATAGATCGATCTCGTTAAATTGCTATATCAAATTTTGTATGTTGTCAATCAATATTCTATTTTTATGCAGAGTCAGAATAATTGTTTAGATCTGTATACATGTATTTTGAAGTGATTAGTAGTAAATAAACCTGAGTAGAGGTAAATGGTGGACCCCCCCCCCCCCCCCCCCCCCCCCCCACCTTTTAAAAAAGTCTTGACTTTGTAAGCTGTGAAAAGATATAAAGTATACTTGTTTGGGCATTATATTTATAACCAACCATTTTTTTTATAATTACTAATCTAGATGTAAATACATTCATATAATTGTGGAAAAATATTTTTCATATAAAACGCCTCTCTGATTTTCAAACTAAAGTGATATATGTCTTCTTGAACAAGAGAAAAGCTGTCAATGTGACAGCAAACTGGGTTTCCTTTTGTGTGAACAGTATCCATAATCCATTTGTCAACCCTAATTTGATTATAAACACTCTATCCAGAGAAATGGGGTACCCTATATGCAATATTTTGTGAAAAAATGACTAAGTTCAACGGGTGGTGTTTTATTTTTATAAATAAATTATCAAAAATCAAAATCCAAGTAATATGCACATCTCTGATATATGTACAATTGATCTGCAAAAACAACAGCTTCCTAACTTGAAAACTGTAGAAGGAGTTATCCATACAATAGGGGTATCCTATATGCAATATCATGCGAAAAAATGACGAAGTCCAACAGCTGATAATTTTTCCATAAATTATCAAAAATCAAAATCCAAGTAATATGCACACCTCTGATATATGTACAATTGATCTGCAAAAACAACAACTTCCTATCTTGAACACTGCAGGAGGAGTTATCCGTACAATATGGGTACCCTTTTGGCAGCCGCCCACGCACACGCCCGCCATTTTCATCATTTCAATAACCGGATTTTTCCTTTAGAAAACCCAATTAATAAAAATGTAAAAAAAAAAAAAAAAATAAAAAAAATATTTAAAAAAGTCAAAATATAAAAAGTTTCTATTCGACTAGATTTTTTTTCTAAACGGATGTGCAAAATACAAATAAAATCTCTGATTTTTTATTATTTTTTTTCTCATATCCGTGTGCATTCTCTGAATATTTTTATCCTATAGTCGATTTGATCTATAAGTTGATAAAATAAATTCAGTTTATCTACATGTCTACATTTAACAGTGAATATGGTTTAAAAAAGATCTAATAAAGATGGTTTCAATTTCCTGTTTAAGCAAAATAATATTACATGAAGTTTATATACATGTACTTGTAAACAAAGATCTCTCTCTCTCTCTCGATCGATCGATCGATCGATCTCGATCTCCATAATGTATGTGCAAGGAGAAGAAAGGTGAGTAATACCCATGCAGTTAATTTTCTAACACATTTTAAAAAACAAAAAATTCTACCCTGTAATATTTGTGAAGCCGCTTCTGTATTTCAAAAATATTCGTCAACCGAGTCCAAAAAATGTCAACCTTGGCGAGTTATATATTAAGAACTCTTAAATTCTTTAAAAGAGAGTGTGTTCTTTGTGTCAGGCAGAGTGAAACTCCTGTACTGTGGGCATATGACCTATAAGAACATTACAGTCACAGTCCCCGCGTGGTTTTTAAAAGTTCTTTTTTAAGTCGATCACAAAACTAACATTAAGACTGTCTGCCCCAGCGGTTTGTACAGAGAACATCATGTGACTTAAATTGACTCAAGGATAAAAATATTTCTTCCACTCCAGTGAACTATACAATGTTATATTCATTAATGAGTTTCTAATATTCATAAAAGAAGTTTATTACTTTTTCTTTGTCGATAAATAAATGTACATAATGTTTTAATATTTTTTTAATAATAAGTAACTGGTTTGTTATTTTGATTACTTCCTTTGTAACAATTAAATCCTTGATCACAAACAGTTTGCTAATTTATAGTAATAAACCTTTGCTATGCTTTCCATGTGTTGTATGAAATGATCAGGCGATAGAATTATGTTAAACAATTATCTGAAAAAAGAAAACATCACAAATGTATGTAGATGAAAATTTATACGATCTAATTAAAATCAGAACTTCCATCCCCTACCCTGTGTTTTGATACGTCGCGTATCGAAAACCGGGGAGTGGAGTGGATGGAAGTTCTAATATCAGTTAGACAAATGAAAATATTACAGATAATGACAAAATCAATATTCACTCTGGCAGGTGAATGCGCATAAATTATAATGTCGGATTTGGAAAAAATCATTTGAATAGTAAAATTTAATACCGGAATAATTATAAAAATATATATATAAATCACTAACGTTATGTTTAAGTAAATTTTATATAAAAGATATCGAGTGCGAAAAATTAAGTCAAGCAAATTCTGAATTCTCATACAAACTGCTCATAATAAAGATGACACTATCACGTGATTATGTAGCTCTTATGTCTAACCTTCGCATACCTCAAGTTGCTCATCTGATCGGGCTCGGCTTCACGATGTCCTTGACCGCCCTTAGGTTATAAATACGTTTGGGACTCCTCGGTATTCATCTACAAAGCCGGAAGTTTTTTGAAGTTCTGACACGTGTGGTTCAAAACAGTCACAAATTTTCTCAAGTTATTTGCAAATATGGAAACTAAAAGTGTTGTAAAAGTCGGTTCTCGTAAGAGTCAGGTATGTTTTCATGTTTTAAGGTGAATTTTACAGGGATATATCAATAGAATTGACAAAATTTTACAAACAGATGGTGCTTGCCTCTGTTGATATTTTGTTTACATTTCACAATCTAGATATTGAACTGATGCTAGCAAAGGTTAAATCAAAGTCAGTTTTCTTATTTTAGAAGAATGTTATTTCATTCAAGTCAAGAAATACATTACTTTCTCTCTGTATTCGAGTCCTTGCTGTTATCAGCAGATTAATATAAAATAAGAAGGTGTGTCAAAGTTGTGTAACATACAAATTATTGAAAATATATTTAACAATTCAGATTTAACATAATAGTGATGTAAATGTTCATTACTAAAGGAAACTATATGGACAGTGAGATATTCATATTATATAATGAGAGGAATATTTTAACATGTACATTTTAAATCCCAGTCGGCAACTTTTAGTTTTCATTCCAATGTTATTCAAAATAATCATTTCATTTAATTAAGATACTTGCAATAGAAGAATGCATAAATTGTGTATGATAGGACTTTAGTTGTTTACAACTTTTATGAACATCCAATGTCATATTTTAGAAATGCTTACTGTACTACTAAATTAATCATATATATATATATCATACATGTAATAAATACTAATTACCAATTAAGATGGATGTGTGATGCTTGATATAAAATAGCTCAGCATAGGCATTGTAGTTTCTCTTGAATTCTTAGGCTTGCCATGACATATTTAGTAAAAGTTTGATGCTAATTGGTTATTGCTGTTGTAAAACAACTCCCTTTACCATTAATTACTCTAATGAGTGATGTTTTTCAAAAGCCAAGGTAAATTATGTATCATGATGGCTTTTTTTGTTTTACCCTCTTTGGGCATCAAAACAAGTTGTGTCAGTTATCTTCAAAGTTTTGGTAGTCTTGGAGTCGAGACATCTCAGCAATACAAATTTCTTCATCCCCGAGAAAAACAATAAGATTAGTATGATAAGGATGGATTACGTTCTAAAATTTTAGTTCTAGCTGACAGAATTAACCAAAGTGTCCATTTCCACCACATGCATCATTCATTTTTCGTCTTCTTTTTCATTAATAAAGAAAGCAGGTTTCTTTGTTAATTTATGATAAATATTAAACATTATGATTATAATTATGTGCATAATTTTGAGTCAGGTAGGTTTTATCACTCATTGTGTGGTGATTAGTAGTGTACCCAACTTCAAGTTTAGGGGACATGTGTTTGAATCCTATAGTCTAGCTTCATCATATTTTCTCTTTTGCAGATTAAAAGGATAGCTACATGTAGATTACTCCCTTCTCATTTTGATAAACTCACCATGTTTACAGTATACATGATGATGTGTAATACTTGAGGGACATAAAGAAAAAAAATTGTTTACTAAAATTCTACACATACATGTAAATACTAATGGACTGCTATACTAAAGCCTTCTTGCTTATCTGAATACCTTATCTGGGTGATATAAGTCTTGAACGTTGATCTCTAAATCATGAAGGAAGGTATATACTGATAGAGGTCATGCCCCTATTCTCTATCTACAAATAAGTCTTAGTTGTGTTCGTTTATTCGTTCATAGATCCACCTTTGACTAAAGTTTATGATCATGTTATAAATTATAAGTAAATGGAAAGTATCTTGCTTCTATGATGAAAATATTCTGAAATCTGAAAAATAAATATCTACGCCTACTTAAAAGTGACCTCCATATTAGCAGTATTTGATATTTACATCTAGGAGACATTTTGAAAGACTTTTTTTCCCCAATTTTTACCGTAAGTTGAGTAGGTTAATGTTTACATATTCACCTACAAAACTGCAATCTAGTAAAATATGGCATTAATGAGTAGGGTTTTGATTTCTTAGGTGGGACTATGACCATTGTGATTGAGGGTCTATGACCACTGAGATTGATTTAGATGAATGAATCGATCACTAATTTATAGTGCATTTTAAATTCACCTGTTGTTTACTTTGGAAAAAAGATTATTGCCTTTTAGTTTACATTATCATGTTGTACTTTTGGCACAGTAAATTTTGGGAAACCTGTGTACCGGTATATAAGTGATTAGATGATAAGATTAATAGGTTAATATCAAGTAAAAGTCTTCGATTTCAATGAATTTAAATCATCCTTTTTAGAAAATTAATAAATCTTATCTGTGGTT
The DNA here is from genome assembly GCA_016163765.1 of Magallana hongkongensis. Lineage (NCBI taxonomy): Eukaryota > Metazoa > Mollusca > Bivalvia > Ostreida > Ostreidae > Magallana > Magallana hongkongensis. The sequence continues at coordinate 38,503,159 of WFKH01011581.1, read as the reverse complement.
GTAAATAACAGAAAAGTTGTACCAATAATATATTTTTTTTCCAAACAGAAGGAAAGGATATACATCTATTAGCATGTTTCTAGAGCATTGGTTTAAGGAATTGAGCACATAAAGTGGCAGTCTGAGAATATTTTTCAGTTTGTGTTATATAAAGCCAGTAAGCCACATTAAAACTTTGAGTGGAAGCAAATGGAAATGATCGACCTTCAAAATCATGTGACAAAGATTATGGCTTGGGCATAAAATGGAAATGTACATTCCGTCATGTGACTTTTACATTGGTTGGCTAGATTGACATATTCTTAGAATAAAGGAATACCTGACTATCACATGACTTTTGGTTCAATCTATTCTTGTATTATTCTTTTTTCATGCATTCACGGTGAATGCATGAAAAAGAATAATACAAGAATAGAATCACATGATGTACCGGTATATATACATGTATATATAACATTAAGGATAATGAACTTTTTCAGTCATGCAGAACTCCTGATCAATGCCAGCCACATATGAATATCAATGCATCGTTGAATGTCTCGCCTTTCAACAAAAAGTTATTTACCTGGTGAAGAGTTGACTTTGGGTCAGTGATGTCAGTGATAGATGCAATTGCAGGTCTATTTCAGGAAACATACGTCACAGTGGACAACCACGTATTTTATGTTTACAAGTTTATTTGAGCAAACAACATGTCATCAGCAATACGTCATCACTTGTTGCTCATATATGAGGTATTGCTGAAAAATTTACGCATTAGGTTGTTCAATTGACTCCTAATTAATCTATGTCTGCACATGCTTTATAATTAAACTATCCTTATATATCATATATATGTTGATCATAGATGCAGATGTACTTTTTCCGTAGGTCTGTTAAGGCCTTTACCCCCAACTGTACAATGTATATGTAGATTTAGTCCCATGCACATGTGCTACATGCATTCTGAAGTACAGTGTATATGTAGTTCGACATGTAAATGTAGTTTGTATGGGCCTTAAGGCCCACATTAGATGAGAAAATATGGTTTAATTGATTTGCAATTTTGATTGAAGAGAATAAATGTTTGCCACTCCTGGTAATGCCAATTATTTATCAACCTTGGCCATGGATGGGGAATTTTATGTATGATAAATAAATTAATATTCAAGATTTTCCTGAAAGTGTTAAATTTTGTACGATATGTCAAGCAAGCTTACCATGATTGATTGTGTCACTGAAGTGAAGCATACAGATATGGGTTAATTTATTTATGGTGTTACTTGGAAATACCTCAGTGCATACAGTAGATGTTCAAAGTTGATATGCAAGGATTATTGATTTCATTTACATTTCATTGATTTTTACTTGTTTTTTTTATGTTGTTTTCTATCTTTTATATTTTACAGCTTGCATTGATTCAAACCAACACTATTATCAACCAGCTGAAAAAACTCAACCCAAACCTTTCATTTGAAGTCAGTAAGTATCACACCCAAAAAAAAATGAGAGAGAGAGGAGAGAGAGAGAGAGAGGAGAGAGAGAGATTTGACATGTACATGCACCCAGTATACACAACTACTAGTTTATAAGACAATTCTTTATCAAATTGAATACTGATAGTTACAATAAGTTAAAACTCTTGCAACAATCTGTAAATGAAATTTTCATTTATACATAAAGAATCTTACAGATTTTTTATCACTCAGTTAAAATAGAAATGCTAGTATGTATATACCAGCTGGTAGTTTGAAAAATTGATTGAAAAGGTATTGATAAAATATGAGACTAAATGGACTAGCTTGTTTTTTTATATAAATTTTATTTTCCTGCATCACTGAATATAAATTTATGATTTACAGACACTGATAAAAAGTTTTATTTATGTACTAGGTGCATACATGCACCAGGTACAATTAAACTCAATACTCTGAAGAGTTGAAAACTAAGTATTGATCTTTTTTTTTAAGAGCATGTGCATTGTTTTTGGTGTATACAACTTGAACGTAGGCTGTAAATTTATATAGGGTGAGTTAACCATGCATCGGACACATAACTTGGATCAGACAACTTTGGTTAAAAATATACAAATAAATGTACATGCACTCATGTGTTGTTTCGTATATCCCTGAATTAGAACTAATGAACTTAATCATTATAGTAAGAATTTGACAGTCACATTGTCAAAGAAATAGCAATATAGGCATTGTAATATGACATAATTTATACCATCATTGAAAATTTAGTTACGAAGATTTTACACAAAAGTATTATTTGAATGTTATGCATTTGATTGTGAATTAGTAAATATGCACCCTTGACCTAAAATAATTAGAAAGAAGTAAGTTTTGAAACAAAATTTGATTAAAATAAGTCTTAGAAATTTGAACAATTAATGTCAAGGTCATTTTTGCTCCATATATTCATTTCACCATTGATCGGACACAAATTAACCATGCATCGGACAGTGATTTTTTTCAAATAATTACCATGTTAGGTGCCCATTCCTTGTTATATACTATAAATGTATAGTAAAATAAAAATTTTAAAAATAATTGATACGAACATTTTACTCAGACCACTTAAAATTCGAGTTTTATGGATACTGTCTTTTTAATCCAAAGTTCCTGTAGGAGCTGGCATGATAAAGAACCCATCATGATAAATATTCCTTTAAACAGAATCACTAGTCCAAATCCCTGACTGTAGATTCGAGGATTTACATTAAAAGAAATGAATAGCAATTGAATAAATTTATTTTCCCAAACTTCTGTATTTTAGCATTAAAACCAGAAAATTTTGCTATTTTTTAATCTCTACTGTATACCTGTCCAATGCTTGGTAAATATTGTCCAATCCATGGTGAAATAGTACAACACTTCATTAATTTGCTGTATTTTCTACGTTTTTAACAATTTCACTATTTTTTCTCCAATAATTAATACTAATAATGTCCGATGCATTGTGAAATCACCCTACTGGTACATGATGTATCTTCATTTGATAAATGACCAATTAAACCATATCGAAAATTAGTACATATTACATGCATGTTTCATGGGCTTTGTTGTTGTTTTTTTCAGTTTCCATGCAGACAACTGGAGATAAAGTGTTGGATGCTGCATTATCAAAGGTATGATTTGAGAACAAGAAAATGACCATAATCCTTGGTTTTCATGAAATAATGGGAGCGGGTGGGCTTGTTACATGTGTTTTTTCATAATCCGGGGTAATTACTGTATAATTGATATGTCTAATGCAAATTTATAGAAAGGCAATTAAAAAAACCAAAGCAGAACTGTTGAGTTTAAAATTATAGATAAACTAGCAAACATTAAAAAGTTCATCATATTTAATAGTGCTATGAATTTTTACTCACAGATAGGGGAGAAAAACCTGTTCACACGAGAGCTGGAGCTTGCATTGGAGAAGAATGAGGTGGACTTTGTGGTCCACTCTCTGAAGGACCTACCCACAGCCCTACCGGAGGGGCTGCTCATTGGCTGTATCTACAAGTAAGTTCATACAGTACCTAGTCTCATTGGCTGTATCTACAAGTAATTCTATTATGTACCTATAGTCTCATTGGCTGTATCTACACATAAGTACATTCTGTATGTACTGTAACATATGGAATCATGCAGTCTGAGAATCTAAATGTCTCAACTGTTCATGAATTTAATATTTCATTGTATCATGTAGGCCAGAAACAATTCATTGAGACATTTTGCAGTCAGAGACAGAGCAGGTTTCAAAATATATTTTTTTATCTATTTAGGAGAGACAGTCCCTACGATGCAGTGGTGATGCATCCATCGAATGCTGGAAAGAAGCTTGAAGACTTACCAGAAGGAAGGTACATGCTTAATCACTTTATCAGAATTCCTTCAAAAGAATTCCTTCAAGGCTTCCAGCTGTAAAAACTGTTGGGAACTTATCATGATTGAAGATCTATATGTATAATTTTAAAAAAGATGTACCAGTAATATGACAGACCAGAGAGCTACATATCTGCAGCCAGGCTTATTTAAATAGAAAATACATTTGTGATTTGGTAACAAAAGGGAAAATTTAATGAAATAAGGATTTAGAAGTCTTTGTCACATGTACCTGTAATATATCATTCCAATTGTTCTGTCCTGTAAAACGTGTTTCAAGCATCATTTCTTTTTTCAGCGTGATTGGAACAAGTTCTTTGAGACGAGCTGCACAGCTGGCCCGGAAGTTCCCACACTTCAAATTCGAAAATATTGTATCCTTTTCACAATGTTCAGTACTTTGCCTTAAAAAAAAACTGGGATTAATTAATGATACCTAAAAATTAAAGGTTTATTTTTGAGATCTAACATTGGGAGCATATTGCTCTTTGGCAGTATTTCTTCTATCTGGTGTGTTTTTGTGGGGTTTTTTTAAAGAATTTATAGGAATTTTCATAAAATATGAAAGATTTAAAACAGAAGCATTCAAATTCCTTAACTATTGATTAGAGAGGAAATCTGAACACGAGGTTCAGGAAGCTGGATGAGGACAATAAATACTCAGCCATTATTCTAGCAGAAGCCGGCTTGCACAGGATGGGATGGCAGGATAGAATCTCTCAGGTAGGACAGAGACCTATGCATTCCAGTATTCCAAAATCCTAGATGTAAAGTAAAACTGAAGAATCTGGGATATTTTTAGTCAAATGATTTTCTGTATTATTCCTACATACTGTTTTTATTGTTGATATGCATGTAGTTAAGAGAAATGTACTTAGATTAAAAAATAGCAATTTGGTTAGGTAGAGAAATATATTAAAATGGTATCCAACTGAAAAATTCAGTCCAGATAGTATACTGCAGAATCTAATGAAGATGTTTACATGTACATATGCAGCTGATTTAGGTGCCATATTTCTTATATCTAACAGTGATTCATTATCCAGCATGATTTATTCTTTTGGACAGGTTTTGGACAAGGATACCTGTATGTATGCTGTCTCCCAGGGGGCCATGGCAGTAGAGTGTAGGAACAACGACCCCTTCACCCTCAGCCTCCTCTCCCAGATCCATGACCCTGAAACCGTGATTCAGTGTGTGGCAGAGAGGGCCTTCCTAAAGAAACTGGTATGTACAGAATTTGAACTGTTACCAGTAATTCCCATATCTGGGAGCTATTGTATGTGATGGTTTTGTAAAATTTATGGATAATGGTTACCGTATTTAACAAAAAATATATTAAAGTGAATGATGAATATTAATCAGGATTTTATACTGACTCAGAGTTCTGATTCTTAAACAGAAAATATATTTGAAATAGTATACAGTTGCATATATGTATAACTAAGGCAGGAGCACATACATGGACAGTGTACTATAGTAGCCCCTCTCATATATGACTTGCCTTGACTCCATTTCTCTGTGTTGTAGGAGGGTGGGTGCAGTGTGCCAGTCTCTGCCTTCTCTGAAGTTAAAGATGGAAAGGTCAGTCAAAGTGAACACATCTTTTGGCACAATTACGTAGAGAACAAATTCAGCAATCAAATATGAGAACTTCCATGCATAAGCAATGTAAAACATTGTGCATATCTGGTGATGAAAAGTAAGTACTTTTTCCAGCTCTTATGATTTTCGTGTTTTTACAGTTGTCCCTGACTGGTGGGGTGTTCAGCATTGACGGGAAACAAGGCAGGATAGAGTCAGTGTGTGATAGTCTTCCAGAGTCTATTGTAGAGAAGGAAAAGGTATGGTGATATACAATATGATGCTTTCATATACAGGTACTGTAGATTCCTAATTATAAGTAAGGAACTAATATCCACATAAAATCGTGAGTAGCACCCATTGTAGATTTTATTTTTCTTAAAGTAGTGAACTATATGCAAATGAACAAAAATTCAGTGCTTGCGATTTTATATTCTCATGATTTGAAACCATATGACGGAATCTCAGAATTAAGTACTCTCGTAGAATAAGGAATCTATGGAACATGTATTGATTTGTCAATGAACAGAATATACATGTAATTAATGAAGTAATTAATAAGAAAGCAATTCTAATTCTGTATTTAAGTTAGATATATGAGTAAAGCAGGGAAAATCTAATCTTTCAAGGATGAGAAATGTGAAATTGTGGAATTCTCTCATTGCTGTATCATTTTGTACAGTTTTCTCTGTTTTTGAGGTCATCCTTCTTTAAGAAACATGTTCAGGTGTTAAATGATTTGCAAGATAAATGTTTACAGATTACTATGCAGGGTTTCGATTGTTCCATCTATTTTCAGGATTTAAATTGTTCATGAGAATAAGCAATCTTTTCAGTAAATGAAATCACTTTTTTTGCAGCCAACTGTTTCTCCAAATGGACCAAGACAGTTTGCTGGCATCGTAGGAAGTGAAAAAGTTTCTATAGCAACCCTAGAGGTAGCTCAAAGAGTAGGACTTAAGGTAGCAGAACTTTTGTTGAATACAGAGGCCAAAGAAATTCTTGCCAATGCCAAAGCAGAAACTGCAGCTGCTGTCATTGCAGAGAAACAGAGAAAAGATGCTGAGAAAATGAAAAACGAGGCAGAAAAAGTACAAGCCAATGGACACAGCTAGATGATAGAAATTGGTGAATATATTAAAATGAAATTCATCTAAGGTCATGTCCTTTTGAAAGGATGAAAAAACGCTTCTCTGTTCATCACATAATATTGTTATATCAAATAAAAATATAGGTGAAGATTTTCATCCATGTGATGACTGTAGCGCTAATAATAAAAAACTGAACTATTAAAGGAAACGAAGATTTCCTTTTTGCAATAATAAAACAAGAGTTGCTGTTCTTCCATCACACATATGCATTTAAGTCTGTTGAAAGATTATTTCATTTTGACAAAATGTTGAATAATGAAGATTTTTTTTTTCATACTCTTGTAAACTTTTTCTCACCAAGCCAGAACATCCAATTGCCTTCGCGAAATTTTGAGAAATAAATGTATGTTATGTATAATGATTAATGAAATTATTCAGTACACAAAATTCCAAATCTTTCTTCATAAGCAATGTGCTTGCATTTAAATAGCAGTGTTGACTTTTCCCATGAACTTAAGAATTAATTTATTGTACTTTGTGTGGACTTTAAAACCCAAGTTGAAAATGAATTTTAAAATTTGATAATGCTAAGAAAAGAGAATATGTTTAGAATATTACTTTAATAATATGATACAAGAATAGTGTATGAAATTAGAAAATATGAATGTATGAATATATATAGAATGATTGTTTTGTATAATGCAAACATTTTTATTTGACCAGAACAACAACCTACATGTACATTCCATACAGAGTTGTTAATTTAATGAAAATGAATTGCATGCATTTATGTTATGTTATATAGTAAGTAAGATATTCTAAGCAACCATATGTACATGTATTATTAAATATTGTAACGGAAAGATTCTAGTTATTGTGTTGCAAATGCATTCAATGCTCCATTTCGAAGTGAAATGTTAGTCACAAGTGTGTAAGCATAGCATAGCTTTCTAAAGTCAATGGAGGTTGTTATATGATAAATTACTGAAATTGATTGTTTTATTAAATTATGTTATCATCATAAATTCAATGGAATTGTTTTTAAATCAAAATCAACATGTATATTTCTTTTTGTATTAAAAATGTTAGTTCATTTCAGTATTTCCACTTACCTGCCTCCTTAACTATTTGCAATTTCCCTCTAGTTCCCCATACAATGCGTCGATATAATTTTTTAGAGTGACTACGGTATACCTTAACTATAACTCTTCAGTTTTCTCTCGACGCCATTTTAGACATGCAGTTTTTCATCATACAGTGCAAATAAATTTTAATATTGGCGTTTTAAAATCCAATTCAGTCATATAAACATGTTCAAAATAGACACAAAAATGAAGGGAAGCAAGTCTGTTTTAGAATTGAGTACAATGTAAAATGGCTATATGAGCTCTCAGTTTCCAATTGTTTTTGATATATCATTGCCACAAGCAGGTTTTTGTGAGAAAACTTCATAACATTTCATTCAATAGGATCTTATTAAATAACCGATTAACCAATATATACTGGTATTCAATTATTTACATTCAGTATTCAATTTGAAAACTTTCAAGAACTTAAATCATAAGATGAAGTTTAGATATTTAATCGCAAAGAACATGTCCTTCACAAATTAGATTTTTTTTTTTTTTACAATTGTAGACACTGCCATTAACTGTGTATATACCGGGTAATTAGATTTCAGCATGAAAAAGGGCATTTTTTATATTGATTTTTGCGTTATGGGAAAATGTGTTAAATAATTTCTATTTTTAAACGTTCTAATTTTTTATACTAATATGTCTGCATGTGAATGTGCCAGATCTAAGACAGCGCTTTAAGCGCTATGATCAGCTAGCGTGAGAATTTTAGCAGACTTTCAGACTTAGCACGGTTAATTAGGATAGATTGGTGGTGCGTTTCCCTGTTCAAGATAATGTACTTAAGTAATTGAAAATGCTTCTATGTAGATTGATGGTGGATATCTGCAGGATTTAAAGGTTGGCGTTTAGCCTTTGAACTTCTTGCTCCGTGTGCTTAACGTCTCTTGTCTCTGTGCGGTACTAAGTAATGCTCTGTCTCTTTGTTTTATAACTAAAAATGGTGGTCCAGGCTCATTAATATGATCAAGGAATATGATTTATTTAATCAATTGATGGAAAAGTTCTCAGTCTCATTTTTAGCAGCATCTATGATGTGTGGTATTTTTGTATTTTTTTTTTTTTTGTTGTTGAGCTTTTTTAAACGAGCCAAAGGCGATAAAAACAGCTTTAATAACTCAATGAATTTCATATTTTGGGAGAATGCTGTTTTTAGGGACGACCTTTTTTTCCTACAAAAACATTGTTTGTAGATAAGGTCCCTGTACAGTTGCGTTCGTCGGTATCAAAGTGTTACTTCAGACACCCAGCCACGTTTCCTCCGTTTGTGTCTCGGGAAACAATCTTTTTGAATGACTTTATTATTTACATATCCTTAGTTACGGGATTGTAAGAAGAGGCTATTAAATGCATGATTAGGCAAATGACACCAGAGAGTTTTCTCTACGTGAACAAAAGCAAATTCCTGAGAGAAATTTTAGTATGTTGATGAACCGAGTGAGTGTATCTAAACACGTTAGAGACAAGTTGATTCAATTTATTAATTTAATTTTTAAGGAGAAAAAGTTTTTGCAAAATAAAGGATTTGCGTATTTGTTATATTTATGTCGATTTTAAGTGTACTTAATTAGTTTGCGTTGGAGAATTTCTACGTTTCTTTAAAATGTTATTAATTTAAAAGTGTGATACTGAATCTAAATATATAATGTCAGAAAGAAAAAATATATTTTTAAGATGAATATAAAGTTATTTTCAATTTTGCTGTATTGTGTTGTTTTAATGATTTAAATATTTGTTGGGTCTATAAATGTATTTTATATATAAAATTACAACTGTGCCATTTTAAAACTGAAGTGTATGCGTATTGTGTGCGTTAATGTACTTGTTGCTATGTTCCATACATATTTAATAAAAGAATGATGAAATTATATTTCTGAAGTTTTTTAGAAACATTCATTAGGATCACTTATATTTCACTTCAATCTCTATTGCCGCGGTGGTCCAACGGTTAGAAAGTTCGCTTCTTGTGTTGAGCGTCGTCGGTTCGATCACCAAGGACAGCCCTGCGTATTTCAAAAACAGCCATGATGTTCTCTCGCCAGGAGTTCGAAGTGAAGTGAAATTTGTTGGTCCTTTAGTTGAGATCTTACCGTGTCACAGTAGCAGCTAGCAGGATAAAGAGCCCTCATTGCTATAAAATGGTCTTGAGCTACGAGTATAGGATTTTCACTATCAATTTGGACATATTTCGCGGGATACAAATCTTTAAAACTAATTATGGCAGGCTGTACAAAATAAATTTGTTGTATTTTAAAACAATAAATATTTATCTCTTTTTCATTCGCATGTTGGAAATATGCTTCCAAATAGGTTTTAACATTGGCTGATAATACGTATCAATTGAAATTAAATAGTTTACTGAAAAGGAGGAGTATTTTTTAGGGGAAAATATGCAACACTTTATCAAGCAACTCTTTGTTTCAAATAGTTTACTAAAAGGAGTAGTATTTTATAGTGGAAAATAGGCAACACTTTATCAAGCAAAATTAGTTTTCAGGAATAAACATCCGGGGATCTAAAAGTAGGTCAAGAAGGGCAGACAATGACAATGAAACATAAAGATTTACAAACATAAAACAAACGATAGTGGATTGCAAAATGATAGTTACTTAATTACATACATTTACATCTGACTGAAATTGTTGGACTCGTGAAATGCACGTGTAAGCTTCTCTAATTCTGAGAGAAGTTTAAGCATTTTTAAAAAAGCTATTGACAGACGATAGTCCTTGGGTAAACCGCTCCATGCGGGTGACTCCTGCTAAGTCACTGTCATAAGTTGTTTTTTTTTTTTGTACGAACAAGAGGTACCGATAGAGTATATGAGTAAACTACAAACGTTTCGAACGTCAATTGATGCGCATGCGTTAGGAATGTTGTTGTAAATGAAAGCAAAAAGGTCTTGTTCAGCTGTTATAACAAGCCCACATACACATTTGTATTGGTATTCTAGCTGCTAGCATATTTATCATAATTCACCAACACTCATCATGGAATTTCCTAACAAAGCAAAAGCAGTGCATAACGTCATGGGTACTGAATAAAATTTACCATCCAATGCCCGGAAATTGCATTGTTAAACTACTTTTATTGAAAATGGTCTAATCGATTGAAAAAAAATTCCCCTTATTCTAGTATCATGACCCGAATTGGCAATTTATTTCGTGCCTCAAAATGGATAGCTAATAATTGGAAATATTTTCTATTCTGTGTCATTACTTAAATAAATTCAAAAGTGAGTGATTGCTGTTTGCAACAGCTTTGTAGAAAACGGTACATCTCTCTCTCTCTCTCTCTCTCTCTCTCTCTCTCTCTCTCTCTCTTACATAAATCATGGATCTCCCCTACATTTGCAGTTCACTTCTTTTCGTTTCGACGCATATCCCGAACCCAGGGGCTATTTTGCTGATTGCATTGGTTGTCTCTGGAAAGTGTATATTTCTTGCTCCTACATCTTATTTGCTATGATAATCGCAACTTTGGGAGCAATTAACTTATTTAATCCATCGGTTCTCATCTTTAACCTCAAAATTATAAACTTCACACCATTCAGTGTTTTAACTCGTTTTAGCTCGAGGATACTACATTCATCTATTCATAGTGGATCAAGTTTCATTTTATATCAATTTACAGAAGGCCCTTCCGGATATTTTGTTTTCAATGAATTAATAATTTTTTGCTGTATCCATTACCTTTGTTTTCCTACAGATATTCTCTTTAATAGAAAAGAAAAGAATAGTTTTAATTGTTCTGCGATTTAATTAATAATTAATAGAATATTTTTATGAATATCTAAAATTTTATAACTGTTCAAATTACACGATATCGGAAATAGCAT
>WFKH01011581.1:38478577-38491643 GCA_016163765.1 Magallana hongkongensis | reverse complement strand
TGTTCAAATTACACGATATCGGAAATAGCATTGCACATCATTTTCTCTTAAGTATTTTTTATAAAATTTCAATGAAATGTAACTTACAAAAATCATAAGTCCCTTATGATCCGAACATATTCTGATGCATCAGCTGTTTTTTAATTAGAAGTCTTAAGAAGTTAGATTCAAGATCGTTGTTCATCCTTCGGATTGAACAATATATGGTATTGTCCCTTTAGAGTAAATGATTAACACTTGCAAGCTCATGAGATTGTGATAATCAAGTAGTCATTGCACTATATGTAAATCGGATTATACTCAGCTCGAAAAATATAATTTAAAATCGAAATGAATGAATGAAAAAGAACAGAAATTGCATTGCTAAGCGGAATGTAGGCAAAACAAAAGGTCATATTATGAAATTATTATGTACAAATGTCAATGTAATACAATGCTTTGACTAAGAATTTTTCATTAAAACTAAAATATGAAATAAAAATTATAATTTGTCCCACAGCGATGAAAAATGAAAATTAGTAGAGCAGCATGCAAGTTTATCGCTAACAACAAAAATTAAAGTCTAAGAATACCTAAAATGAGTATGGTAATACTGTATTGACACATAGCTACAAACAGCCAACATAGCATTTTCTTCTTAATGATAATTTGTTACTTAGCCTCATCAACAGCGTATCCGAGTGAACGAAACAGTGTTCAACATTTACTTTGAACAGATGCCAATCTCCGAAAATTTAATGAAAGAAAAAAAACAACTATATTGAAGCAACTTTACATATACTTTTTTTTGTAATTGATCAATTGTTGTTTTTTGTCCTATTTTGAGTCTTCATCACTTATATGTATATCAAGAAATAAAGTGACAATTGTAGGATTCAAAAAGACAGATATGGTCAACACGCAAGATACTAGTACTTGACCAATAAGAATTTACGTTGAACGTTACAACAAATTATGGGCGTGAAGTCATATATCAAAGATACGAAACACCCAAGAAATTAGGGGGGGGGGGGTAAACATTTTCTCAAATACACAAAGTATGTCCATCGTCATTTGGGGGTTTTATTGTCACAAAACCTGGTTGATCTGAATATGTTGATAGTATTTTAAGCATTGCATATAATAACAAGGTCTTCTTACCAAACCTTAAATTTACGATTGAAAGGGAAAAGCTGTCAAAATTGTATACACCATTTTTAAGATCTGTCCTTGAATATTCTTCAGTTGTTTGAGATGACTGCACGTTATACGAAGAAGAAAAACTTGAAAAAGTTCAAGTATTCGAAGCAATTGCAAGGATTGTACCTGGTCTCCCAAGTCTTGCCCCTAGAGAATCACTTTATTTAGAAACAGGCTGAGAACCTTTAAAAAAGCGACGCTACGAAGCAAAAATGACTACTATGTTTTGAATTTATATTTGCGAGAAATTGCTTCGATTAGAAGCGAAAACATTTTAAAATACAATACCCGTAACAAAAGTCAATATGATATTCCTAGATGCAAATTTGAAGTATTTAATAAGTCATTTGTACCAGATGCTGTCCAACTTTAAATTCTACTGAAGGGAGATTTAAATGGTAGGTTTGAGGCGATGTGGGCAAAAATTGTGGGGTCAGATTTCTTTAATATTTAAAGGAATTACAGAGTTTATTCAACAAAAAAATTAGGGAAAATCTGTTGTGTACTGTGATAACCTTAAAACACACATTCTTTGAGTTCAAAATATGAACCTCAAAAACAATGCTTTATACGTGTACTATAATGCAGTGCCTGTAAAGTACAACGGGAAGACAGCATTGACCTACTAGTATGTCTATATATGTTGTGACTTGAATATGGCACAACTTTCAAATTTTATGGAACGACAATCAATCTATATAGAGAAAAAGAAACAATTATGACTACTATTTGGTCATACTGTTGTTGTTTTTATATCTTTCTGGCGTCTTATTAATGCTCCCTTTGGAACAATTCTACTTCAGAGAAACGTAGGTTTGCAACGCGTTTCTGTGGGAGAAAATAATTTGCTAAGTTTCTGTGGCTTTAATACATCTTTTTAAAGGCACAAGTCGCCATGTAGCCTAAATATATTTTGTTTCATGAGGGAGTAGTTTGTTTTGGGTTTGTTTGGTGTGTTGGTTTTTTTTTTTGGTGTGTGTGTTTTTTTTTTTTTTTTTTTGTTTTTTTTTGGTTGGGGGGTTGTGCTATTTTTTTGTTTTCTTTTTTAAATTGGTCTTGAAGAATAATAAATTGCCACCAACATTGTTAAATAACATGAAACTTTTTGCGTAAAACATCACAATCTTATATCTGAGAATTAATGATTTACTATTCTAATGTATACGCAAAACCTAATAAGAGAGAGAGAAAAAATCACATTTGCAGCCAACTGTATCGGAAATTTCCACACAAAAAAGTTGAAAACTGAGGGAATTTTTTTTTAAATTATTATTTTAGTAAATTGATAGGCAACACCGGGAAGCAAGGCAAAATCTAATCGCCCGGATGTAGAGATTCATTACAAAGGTTATATGGTTTCAGTAAAATTTTTACGTAATATCTCTTGGGAATCATCCGAGACTTTATCGTGAATTCTGTCAATGTAAAACATAACAAATTATAGTATACCCCACAACAGAGTCCAGAAGCAGTAAAGATGATCCCCATTACAAATACATAAAATATGAATTAATCTCGAGTATTATGACTTTGGTATTGTTCTGTGTAAATACTATGCGCCCTATTATCTGCGAATCAAGATAGCACAGCATTCATCATTAATTGTTGTCTGCCTGGAAACCCACGACAATAGATTTCCTATGAGGATAATCTTCATCCACTGTTTTCATACTGACATGACAATAACGAGAAAAGGGGGAAAAAAGAGGATAAGAATTCAAAGCGTTTTTATTTTTCTGTGTCACTTAAGGGAATCATATCGCATGCAAAAAACAGATTTCGGTAAACTTACCTGATCTAATCCTTCGGGAAAGATAAACGCAGGAAAGCTTATTTCTTTGTTATTTTGGATATTATTTGTAATCAATTTATTTTATGAGAAATCGGTCTTCCGGGTTTATGCTAGTGTCCAAGTACCCCCCCCCCCCTCCCCCGCCATATTGTTAAATCCAAGATTTTTTTAATGATCGATCCCCATGTCCATCCTTTTATCTAGAGAAATGGACAAGTACGAAAACAAATTTCATACGATAATTGAAGGGATAAACTGACTGTTTCTATACTTAAAAAAAACCGAAACAATATGCACACCTTTGTTGATCCTGGTACTGACTTACATGTCGCCTGCAATGCAAAGTTCCAGTAGACTTTTTATTTTTAGCTATGTCCTTCGACTTGGAAGGATAGAAAGGGTGTTCAAAAAGAGAAACTTGTACTTTTTTAAATAATTTGATTGAATGTAGTTTGGACACCGAGATACATGTATCTATAATTTCAAAGAAAAAGTTACAAAAAGGACAAATTGGGTCAGAGTATAAGGAATTGTAGCGCATGCGCAACATATAAAAAAATCCAGGTAGCTTCACTCCTCGATAACGGGATTGTTATCGAACATTTTATAAAATATTAATTCAAACGAAAATAGCACATTATTTCGTTAAAGTAGTTATCGGCCAATACACCTACAATATGGATGGCAAAACACTAAAACTATTACAAGCTTATCTTTTTTAAAAAAAGAAAGAATGAAAAAATCAATTGTGACGGAAAGGAAGTTTACAGTTAAAAAATTCTTTCTTCATATAAGCCACTCTACAGTACGTCGTAAGAAATGCAAACACTTCTAGACTATTCTGTGTTTATATATACATGTACGTTGCTGTGCTTATACATGTATATACGTTTTAGAATTCCAAATGTTTTTTCTGTTAACGCAAATCTATAGAAAAGTAAGGTTGTAGAATTCTAAATGGGTTTTTTTTTGTTCACGCAAATATATACAAAAGTAAGCTTAGTACTTCAAGTTTTTCAAGTCCAAGTATAACAATATAAGAAATCGACATGGTGAGAAAGAACTGAAATTTTTTCATAAAAGTTGATCATCTAACGGATTCATTGTATGGCTTCAAATTTTCCCCAAAATTCCTTTTTGTGATTCTGAATATTTCTTGCAAAACAAAAATCAACATAATAATGATATTTATTGAATAATGGTGAGTTTGCCAATAAATTCGTAAGATAATCCATTATACGGGTTCAATCGCACTCGGTCGCCCCCACTGGTTATTAAGTCTTGGAAAATCCACCATTTGGAATGCAAGAAATTATGCATGTATTTTTAGATACATAATATATCATTATTGTTACGTTGTTTTTTAATGTACATGTATAATCGGGGAAAAACATTGATGTACTGTTGACATGATACATTGTTTCATGGCATTCGCGAAATTTATATGGTTGCGCATTAAACGAGAAAACAGAAATGATACATGCACAGTACATTATGATTTAGCAACTATGGGGGGGGGGGGGGGGAAAAACACTGAGTTTAAAGTATATACATCAGATGTATCAGTTGGGAACCATTTTCACTCATCCATCAACCAAGTTTCATGACTTTGTAATATGACATACACCAGAAATTAATTATTAAAGACTATTGACTATAGTTGCCTGCACGCTTTTTTTATCGAATGATTAACACAGATATGCCAATTTCATCCCCATATGTCGGTGTGAGGCCATTCGATTAGAAAAGGGAGAGAAGACTGCGGTTATTTGTAATATGGCGAAATACAAAAATTTTAAGTTAAAACAGTATTTGAGTACAGTATGACATGTAAAAATGTTTATCCAATGAAAACAATTATTATAACCAACGTACAGTCGAGTATAACATTAGTTATCTTCATTGTATTCATTAGTCATTTTGCTAAATGCAATACCACAATAAAGGTGACTATTCATCGAGGACTGGGCGGTCGTGGCCATTTTTACACTATATAAATCTCCTTAAAAAGAAGAACTCTGTATAAATATATAGCAAAATATTTAAATTTCAATTCAAAAATAAAATGCAAGTTGAATGGACTCTAGTACAATACGGCATTTGGCACTAACGTTGTTGTGTTCTCTTAGATAAAGGGGTGTGTTGAATTGAGTAACTTGACGTGTATGAAATTCGTCGAAAACAAAGCATCAAAACTCATCACAAAATTGAAAATAATATTAATTTATCACAAATAAACACCAAAAGTAAAATAATGAGCGTAATGCATTCTTTTCTTTCATTGCTTGCTCCGTGAGAACGCATGGAATATACATAATTATACACAACGAAACTGAATACATCTTGATGCAGAAAAAAACCCAATAAATCGGGAATATTGGGGATCAAGGAACAATTATCTTCAAAGAATCGAAGCTGTCATTCATTTATTGTTTTCTCATACACCTCGGATCTAATTGAAAGATGTATAAAGGATCCAAAGTATTGTCAATTAAAGTTTCCCCTTTAGTGAGCGTTTCTTTTAATCATGAGTTTTTCAGCTTGCTATCTTGTGAGACTATTGTGCTCACTTAGTGTGACTTGAGCCGGATTATTTAAGAGGCTTAATGCATATAAGCTACAATCGATCTGAAGATTTGTTTAATAAAGCAGAACAAGAAAGAAAACGGGAATAAATTGAGCGACAGTTACCATTTCTCATGGTCAAGGGTCATATTGGGGAGAGAAAGAGAGAGGTTCGGCCAACGAGCAGAGTGATGTTCAAAAACGACGTGTCAAAGCGAGACACTGCTATATTTAAAGCACATTATCCAGACATTTTTAGCGAAATTTTCTGCAACCAAATCTCAGAGGTAAGTTTTTAAACAAAATTACTTTTGTTCTTGAAAATCTTTATAGTCTCTCAATAGTCTTTTGATTCTCACGAGAGAACCTTTTTACACGAGAAGAAAGTGTTTTAGTTGAAGAGAGAAATTAAATAGATCTTGCGGAGAGATTATCAAGAAACGTAGTCCCATTGTGTAAACGATTAGGAGTACATCTTAATATTTTTAACAGTTTTTTTTTATTTAGAAGTGTACAGAATAACAAGAACGAACTGTTTTCTAGTTGGTCTAAAATTTTCCATGTTTTCCATCATCGTGAATTTTTTTCTGTATGATTTCATTTTTTTTTTCTTGTCAATGCTTTAATAGAGTTTTTCTTTCGCAATAAATCTAGAGGAACTAGTAAATTCGTAAGCAAGTCTTATCTCCATATGAAATTCATTTTTAATGCAGCTATAGCTTGGCAGGCAATGTGTTTGATAATTGTCTCAGTCTCACGTTGCGTTTTTTTAACCTTCTACATTTGTCTCCAAATCAGCACAGTGTGACTGCATCAATTTAATTGGTGGTCAAATTGTTGGAGAAGGCGAAATTATTAACTAGAGCAAGCTTATCGGCAATTTACAGAAAGAGTTTTAAGCTTACTGATTAATGTCGATTTTACGACTGAAGTCTCCAATCTTGGGTAGCGCGTCTATAAGGTAAGAAACTTTGTACATTATGAACAACAGTATTTATAATAAAAGATTATTTGAAATAAAATATAAAACAGTTTTTTGAAAAGAAAAATTTATTGTAACAATAAATCTTCAAGAGAATGATCAGTTCTTTTAGGTGGTGAATTTAATTTCATATCTTGCAAAAATAAGCCTTTTTTGTTTCTATACAAGCGCAATTAAGTTAAATGAATGACTGTGGTCCTTTCATAATCGAACTTTAGATTTCTGAAAGTAAATCTTACATATTTTAAAACGTAACAGAACGCAGCTGGTTGGGCATTTTATCATAAATCTTGACATTAGAAATTCAACCGTCAATGAAACCCGTGGCAATTCTCTCTCTCTCTTTCTTTCTCTCTCTCTCTCTCTTATGACTATATAAAGGTTGTTTAGTGCAGGAAATGGTTGCAAATTCTTGACATGTCTTTATTTTCGATTGATGAAAGAATTTACAATGAAGATCAGTTATAATAATTGAAAAAGATTAGGTCATTTGACCATTTGATAAGTAACAACGAATAATCTCTAATTCTAAATGTACATGTATGATTACTTATTAATAACGTTTAAAAAAAACACAAGAAAAAAAGAATGCACATTAAGTTATTGTAAATGCAAAAAACTGAACTCTTTGTTTGAGGTTTACTTTGGATTACCAACACTATTTGTAGTCATATTGCAGATTTTATTTGAAAAATAAAATATGTTCTTTCTGACATATTTTATTTTTCAAGTAAAATCTGCAATATGAATGTAGTCATATTGCAGATTTTATATTTTATTTATCGAATAAAATCTGCAGTATGACTACTTTGTAGTCATATTGCAGATTTTATTTGAAAAGTAAAATATGTTAGAAAGGACAATATTCTATAAACATAGAATCGGAAACTATTGTAAACTTTTGACACATTGCAACCATAGCTTGATTGAAGTATTTTACCAAAAGTGGCAGCAACCTTTCAACGATCATAACAAACACAAGCAAACCATATATACGACATACCATAATTGATCATTATCCCTCCAGAGCCTATGTTGCTATGTTTTCTCCCAAAAAAGATAAAAATACATGTACAGCAAATGAAGTTGAACACGATACAAGTACAAATAAAAGCAACTGATAAAATCCTTGAATTGAAAATCGGGCATTGTCAAACTTAAGAATTCTGGTTGGTCAACAAATTACCCGTTAGATCCACAATGTACCTTAAAATTTTAGAAATTATTTTTAAGCCATAAATTATAGTATTATTCAGTAAAGAAAAATTCCAAATATTTTAGCTTTAAAATATGAATGTTTTTCTACATCTTTATACAGAGCTCTTCTCCTTTGTCCATTGTCTACCCAGGTTTGATGCAATTGAGCTTATACCTGGACACACCTTACTTTTAAGTAATCTCTCAATCGATGCTCGTACAAATAGTGTGGGTTCTTTTTGTAACGAAACTGTTTTGAAATCGGAACATTTTTAAATCCGAATCTCACTTTCTGTGCGCTATCAAATAAGTTGAAATCAATGTAATATTTGTTTGTGGCGAAATGATCAGGTTTTGCTTTCACACGTATTTACCAGTATCGCCAGTTCTAATATAACTAATAACACTGTGCCGGATAATTATGCCAGTGACAAGGTGGCATTTTTTGCACCTGTCTAAGGTGCATGTATCGAAAAATTCAAATGTGTAATATGATAGACCATTGCTTAAAGAGGTTATAACCTCTTTTGTTATTGATGTATCTCACCTCTCAGGTGAGATATTTACCTTTAACAATAATTCCTTCAGGAAAATAATTTTTCCCATAGGAAAAACAATTTTCCTATTGGATATTTGGAATTTCCTACTGGAATAAAAGAACTTCATATATGAATTTAAATTGCGATAGATTTGAACAAAGCTCCAATAGTATTTTCAAATCCGATAGGTAATATTGATTTCCTGTAGAAAAAACTACCTGTATAAATCAAATTCCTGTAAAGAATACTTTTCTCCAATAGGAAATATAATTCCTGTAGGATTTTAAGAGAATCTCATAGGATTTTCAATATTTTCTGTACAAAAAATATTTCTCCTATAGGAATTATTATTTTCCTATAGGATATCAATTTTTAAAGGTAAATATCTCACCTGTCAGGTGAGAAACGCTAAAAACAGAAGTGGTTGTATACTCTCTAGGCAATGGTCTATCATTTGATATGCTTGTTTATGGATTTTTACAAAACTGAATCTTAAGCGGGTGCAAAAATGCCACCTTGGTACTGACATAATTATCTGGCCCAGTGTTTAATGTATATTTCGAATAAAACTTTTTCATAAAAGTTTGCTTGAATCTGTTTTAAAACCTAGTGTTTTAATTCGAAATTGTATCAAATAAAACTTCTAGAAAAACGGAGCGCTAAAACTTACAAACTGAAAATGACATACTAATAACCGATATAAAATGGAAGACATATGTTTGAACTGTCAAAACCATTCCTTATCAGATTATAGTACATCAGTCATGTCCTTATACATTTTATGAAGACTAAAGATCATATAGAAATTTGCACGAAGTGCATTTATTATAGTACAGTTGGATTAGTTTGGTTTTGTCTGCATTAGGATGTGACATATACGATTATGTAAAGTCAAACGGTTAAGCGCCGGATGTTCCTAAGAAGTTTTTAATACCGGAACTGCTGTGCATTAGTCAATGCGCATGTTTATTAAAAATAACTGAATAGAGTATATTACAATAGTTCAGTTTCTTGAATATCCGCACTCTTTGATCACGATGCCATGTTCATTTCATTCCTACACCGGTATATAAGACGCTCCCTGATTGTAACAAGTATTATCAAGTTTCTGTGTCGAACATAATTACATAGACAAGGTTTTTGTTAAAGCTTGTGCTGCACAGAATCGTTGCACTAAACAACCTCGCGAATCTCTCGTTTACAAGTTCCTACAGACACAAGCGATTATCGTAGACTGTCTGGAAATTCCATGCCAATTTACACATTTTGTGTCAATTTCTACCAATCTACTAGTATATGTGATGCCCACACAGACCAATTATCCTACGATTTAGCGATATATCTTTAGTGAATGGTTCTTTTAAAATCAGCCTCAGTCTTTTCCCCAACATGCAAGGGTGGTATTCGGAGCTTCAGATACATTGAAAAGATCGACTTTCTTAATAAGAAATATCATTCTTACAAAAAAGGGAGATGCGACAAAATTCAGCTTGAATATGATCAAATGAATAATAACACAATTTTTATAAAAACTGTTTTAAAACACTCATAACAAATTTAAAATTAACTTGTTTAAAAGAGAAAATTGCTCATTAAATACAAAATTTAAGATATATTGCCTTTTTGTCATTTTAACCGGGTTTTTCAAAGGAAAAAATCCGGTTATTGAAATGGTGAAAATGGCGGGCCGGCCGGCGGCTGCCATAAGGGTACCCCAATTGTACGTATAACTTCTCCTACAGTTTTCAAGATACGAAGTATTTGTTTTGCAGATCAATTGTACATATATTAGAAATGCGCATATTACTTGGATTTTAATTTTTGATAATTGATGAAAAAATTACAGCTGTTGAACTTCGTCATATTTTCGCATAATATTGCATATAGGGTACCCTTATTGTATGGATAACTCCTCCTACAGTTTTCAAGATAGCAAGTTGTTTTGCAGATCAATTGAACATATATCAGAAATGTGCATATTAATTGGATTTTGATTTTTGATAGTTGATGAAAAAAATACAACCTGTGAAACTTAGTTATTTTTTGGCAAAATATTGCATATAGAGTACCCCATTTCTCTGGATAGGTAGCCTTTATCAATTCAGAGTTGACAAATGGATTATGGATACTGTTCACACAAAAGAAAACCCGGTTTGATGTCACATTGACAGCTTTTCTCTTGTTTCATATTTTGTCTACAGAAATATGACCTTAATAGTTCTCAGAAGCACAGGATTTTGCTCAATTTATCTAAACAATTTTTACAAATTCTTTATTCCGGACACATTGTATTTGTACCTTAAGCGCTCTTTTTCCCTTCCACATAGTTGTAAAAAAAAATGCCAGATAAACCTCTAAGAAAAACGAATACGAACATTTTGAAATACAGTACGAATGAGTTTTGTGAGTAAATGCACAAGTTTTATCGTAACTTGCAAACGAAAACTTGAAAAGAACTCTTTCTCCTTGGAACCTTTTAAAAATATAGCAAATTGGACAGTAATGTGTTCTGAATTATTGTTAATTTATTTTTATTTTCATGGTAATGTGGTCATTACAGCACTGCAGATAAACATTACCTGCTTTAGCTGCCCGTATTCCGTATAAACCAAGAAAAAAACACAGTTTTTATTGTTTATATATCAAGTGGGTGAAAATGCCTAAAATGATATACCATTAATAAAAAAGTAACCAACGTACGTGGGAGAGCCAGTAAACTTTGACCTTTAACATACTAGTAACCGAATCCTTATTTTGTAACGCCATGTAGTTAGTTAATTCGCATCAGCTTCAATAAATGTAACCGGATACTTCATACATTGTAAATGTATATGTATTTTCGCAATGATATAATTCTAGGAGGAGGTGTGATCTCTTTCATACTGAAAAAAAAAAACAACACGCGGAAATGGTTTAATTAATAAAATGTATCACAAAAATTATTACTTTTGCTATTAAAATTTTTTAACTTGCAAAAAATGAACAGTAACAAAAAATTACAGATATATTCAATTTTCGCAAATTTGTAACACGATAAAACTACGGTATATCCAGTATGACTGTTTATCCTACTGTTTTCTAAATAAAAAAACAACAACCAAAACTCAGTAATTGTTTATATACAGCTGATCTCGCAGTTGATATCCTATTGATTGTCAATGTAATGCATGATTTGTATCGGAAGGTGTAAACATACTGTTTGCTTAGAGGTTGCTGTCGGTAACTGGCATTCCCTTGTAATGGTATACATGTTTTATGATATAAATCAATTCCTCTTCTGCCAAAAATTACCATTCCGTTTGTATACAAATTGATTGTCTTTCATCGCATTTCTGAAAAAAAGACAACCATTTCATGTTTTTCATTTCATATGCCTTACCAGTATGTAGGGTCCGAAGTGAGATGCATTATTATGCTTTCGGTTAATTCATCATCTTTAAACACCAGGCCTAAGGATTATGAAACATTTTTAGACTTTAGTCCAAATTCAATCAGCCATACAATTATAATATATCATAAAATTATGCATATAATTAGTAGCTATCAACGTAATATAGAGACACAGTTTAATTAATAGCATTTTTTATGTTTTCAATTACAAGACAAGAGATCTAAGACAGTGTACAAATTTTGACTTAAGTCTAAGACTGCATCATGATTCTGGGGCTATATCATAGTTTTACAAAACACAGTGTTACTGTGTTTGGTCGATATTTTAAAAATTAAATCCATGTTCATGTAGATGAATGTTGTGACAGAGTGAATATATCGTATTATAAATTACAAAATTTGTTTACCTTATTCTTTTCAGATCAAAATTATGCATGTTTTATTATACCTTTGCGATGGAACTTTTCATTCAATGAATCATGTGATTTTTTTTTTTACATGGAGTGTTGATATAAACTACACACAACTATAACACCCAATAACCACAACACCAATAATTAATTGCCTATAGATTTGTAGGAGTGATGCTTATTAATATCAACTTGGTGAAAGGCGTCATTTTGTCTTGTTATAATTGATCAATTTTCGCCTCTTTTTATATGTTTGATTCCTACGAAATACTTAGAATGACATGGCACATTTATTTTGTCCGATACTTCTATCCGTAATGAACCCAACACCTGGATTGTACATATCTAACTTATTCTATAGCATTTTATTCAAATAACTCGCATTCAGTGTTCCTTTCTCCAAGAATACAATTGCATTTTCCATGTATGTGATTTGAATGTCAAAACAAGTATGACGGCATTGCATTTTTGAAAGTTCCGTCATATTGTCGACAAAAAATATTACAATTCTTACAAAAAGATAATTATAAATATAAAATCTTCGTATTCGATAAAAAGACTGAAAGTCAAATTAAAGTTAGATCTGTAAATTTAATCTAATGCGATATCAATTGATAATTTATTCATTGTACGAATACTTAAATATCGGGCTAAAATTTTATTACATTTGATTGTAAACGAATAAAATGTGTCAATTATTTTTTAAATAAATACTATTCTGGAGATTCCTTTATGCACACATACATATAATATGTGCGAGATATTCTGATCGGGTTTTTTTCAAGTATCAAATGGCTGAAATCAATTGTAAAGAATCAATTTCCACAAGATGTGTTTAGAAGATAGAAATCCTAAATGCTTAAACTTCAAACATTTTATATTTGATAAGAAATAATCTACCAATAATAAGACTTTAAAATTCCTTGAAATACTTGTGTATTTGTTTAAAAGATATTGGCCCCGTTTCTATCAACCTCCTCTCCTTACATGACCTTGTTTTATATATATATAT
>WFKH01011581.1:38445378-38466476 GCA_016163765.1 Magallana hongkongensis | reverse complement strand
CAAAAAAAAAAGAAGAAAAAACGCTTAAGATATCGGTTTGAAGTATTCATGTACGTACAACCTTTCTTGCGTGTGTTGGATTTTTCTATTATTTTTCTTTTACAGATATATAATGCAGATGGTGAAAATAGTGCTGGTGACCGTTTTACTGACATTGTGTGTGATAGTGGACTGCTTACCCCACAGTAGCACAAAGATGCGACAGAAGCGGGGCTTTAGGCAGAGCATTGTAGATCGAATGGGCCACGGATTTGGAAAGAGAGCAAATACAGATTTATATGACCCCTATCTCACAAAAACACCGTAAGTGAATCAATCACTTCATTATTTTCCTAAATCCTTGCTCGGTGGCTAATAAAATTCTTTGAATTTATTGAGTTAATATCCGATAAAAGGGTTAAAGCAGCATTGCTACATTGTGAACTATTCTATGCTCCCCAATATTAAGGATTTTGAAACGGATTCGTTTAATGGACATTTATTGAATTAGCAGCATTGAATTGTTAACTACAAGTAAAAACATGGGCATTCGACAAAGAAGTGTCACTAAATGGTAGTACGAAAGTTTTCAATTTTTAAGTAATTGGTTGTTCGAACATGTTCGATTTTTTTACCGTATTAAAGTTCAAAACATTTAAAAAATATAATCAATAAGCTCTTCTTTGTAATTTGATGGCAAAATTATAATTTTCCATCTAAGATGAAAAGTTTCAATGCCGAAACAATTTCTGATAACAAAGAAACAATTTTCTCGTTATTAAGAAAATTGTTTCCGATCTCCCAAGTTACAACATATCCATATTATCTGGGAAACCATGCTTAAAGGTCCCAATTGCACTTTTTATCCCTCAAAATTTTAAAGTGCAACGAGATAATTTGTAGTATATATGACATATTACAAAATTTATTCCATAAATCATCGAAAAAGCATTTAAAATGTCCCGGTCACTGTCTTCCATCTTGATAACGTAACGCTATTAGGGTACGCTCGATTACATGATTGGTAGTGTTTTTACGCAAAATTTAATATTCTAATGAACAATCAAACATGGAACGTTTGATCTTTGCTTGTCGGAATTTTGCTATTTTTAATAATTATTAAGATAATGTTCTAAATATAGTCAACAGTCTGATTTTATTGCAGATCCGCATAGATTGATGTTCAATAAAAAGTGACATATTGGGGTATAATTTGCCGGTTCATATTACTTTAAAAAAAACCCCAAAAGAAGCTTTTTTATTTTTCACTGTTCGGCGGTTGGTTTGCAATGATTGAAAAAGAAATGTGTATATAAGATGCATGCATCTTATGAATAAGCTTGTCGAAAGTTGAATTATCCTTTAAAAGCTTATTAACTATATCGTACGATATTACTGATTTCAAGCTAGTAAAAAGTAAGATGTGGCGGACTTTACGACGGTCACCATAAACTTTGATTACGTTTATTATAATTTAACTGTAAAAAAAATTATAATTGGTTTAGTTTAAATTTAATGAGAAAATTCTCGTTCCATCACAATGTTATGTATGGTTGAAGTGATTTCTTAGTGAAGAAATCTGTATCCAATCCGTTTGTATGCATTTTACAATGTTAAGGTCTATATATTCAGTAATTAACAGTGTAATAATTTTTTTTCCCTAAAACTATTATGTAAAATGGAGTCCTAAGCTTTAATATGGCCTAAATTTATAAACGATTTTTCCTTCTGTTATAATCAATGTACTTAATAAAGATATTCAATTAAGGTCCATCGGGTTATATCTTATGACACTAACACTGACAGAGGATGATTGTATAACCAATAACGATATGACAGTCCTAAAGCGTTCTAAATTTACTAATAGCTGCAATATGATATAGTAGCACCGTATAGAGTTTATTGATGAATTCTATTTTTGATTGGGACCATGGCTATGTATAGGTTGGTACATCAAGGGACAAGTCTCAATTACGTGGTTGTGAAAAAAACGTATACACAAGGGTCAAACAAACCTCTCCTTGTAGGAGTGTGCACCTTGAATAAACCCGTAGATGCCCTTCCTTTATCAATTAAACAGTCGCTCTTTCATTTCTCTCTAAAGGGTTGAACCAAACTCCAAGCTACTAATTTCTTTTAAGAAATACTTTCTGTAAAAGAGAAGGGATTGTATAAAAATGAGCCAACTCGTACCTTATGGATTAAATACACTTGGAAATTCAGTACGTGGTTCGGAGCAAGCGGCAACAAAATTCTGCTTAATACTGTGAATTAGGAATTGGATCTTCACAACCATTCGAGCTTATAATATACAGAGTTGCGATGTCTGACACCTTTTTGCAAGAATTCCAATTTTTAATCGGATCTTGCGTCACCTCAATTTCCATGCAATGACACAGCAAAACAAATACCAAATTACCAAATATGAAAGATTTGTTATATGTTTTAAGGTGGTATTTTCAATAGTTCTGCATTTCTTTCCACACATTTTTTCCTTCGAGAAGATTACATGTATAATCATGACTTGTACAACACACTATTTTAACGTCAAATATGAATTCTGTTGACGGGCGTTCGCGTTCGAAGTGTCAAAGGAGCAACCGCTGACCTCAAATCTATAGCAATGTTGGCAAACTATTAATATGTTTAACTTCATACAAAGCCATCTTATTTCATGATTTTCAATATCTCACTTTATTATAAACACCGTATTGATCCGATGTTCTTGCGTATTATTTATTCCGAAATCAGTACTTGCTGATAACGCAATCGCTATGTTTTAGGTAGCCCATCATCTATTGAGATGCAAATATTTGATTGAAACATCAAACGCACTGAAATAAGTTTTAATATTGGATGAGGGCGGTTATTCAAACGCAATCTGAATTGCAAAGCTGATAAAACCCTGCTTTTTCCAAGAATCAATTCAATATGTTGTCTCGTTTTCATTCTTTAAGACGAATTGGATCAAGGTCGAGAAAATCCCCCACAACCTTTTTATCTGAGTGGTTTAAGCAACGATGAATTACGCTTTGTGATTAATGTAGGTGATCGGCGACTTTATTATATTGCTTTAATAAAGTAATTAATCTTAAAAAGTTTTGGTTTTTTTGGTTATACCTCGATCGTTTCCAAATTTTTATTTTGTGTATTCCCTCGCCTAACGCTTTCTTTCGCAATGAAATACAACGAACTATTTTAACTTCTCCGAAAAGAATGTATTTTTAATTATAGAAAAAAATCAAAATTTTAAAGTCAAAATTTAAATTTTTACCTCTTTTCTAACTCAATGACAGTTTTATTGCCAGCGAAATCATAGCTAAAATTTTCATTTTTCTCGTGGTTCAATGTTCTTTACACGTTAGTTTCAAAGTGATACCATTCAAATAATTGTACATTGAACTTTTTCTACTCCAATACGCAAATACAGATACCGATATCTTAGTGCAATCTAATTAGGCGATTTAAATGAAAAAAGAGTTGTGGTCTCATTGTGTAAGAGACACAAGTAAAAAACATCTTACGTACAGCAATCGTCCACAATTTAAGGCTGCAGAATTCTGGAGATATTTAGAAACATTGACACATGCACAGTGTTCAAGTTGCCACCGTTCACTTTAATGACTCCCTTAG
This sequence comes from Magallana hongkongensis, assembly GCA_016163765.1. Lineage (NCBI taxonomy): Eukaryota > Metazoa > Mollusca > Bivalvia > Ostreida > Ostreidae > Magallana > Magallana hongkongensis. The sequence continues at coordinate 38,462,864 of WFKH01011581.1, read as the reverse complement.
TGACTTATTACAGGACAATCCTAGAGTCTTTACTGTTGTCTACGATCTCTGAAGTTCGTGCGCTAGGTCAAATCAACTTCTTTTTTCGTGGTTTTAGTCTATCTATAAAAATTAAACAAACTTGTTTGTTTTCATTGATCTACAATTGTTTAAAGACTTTGCTAATATAATGGCTCCAATTCTTAGGGGCCGCGAAAAAAAAACCCACAACGTACCTTAAACCGAATTTTAAACTATCTGAGTGAGAAGATGGGCTTATCTAATTTTTATACACGTAACTTAAGTACATCTGAAATATAGTATCGATTTTTTTATTTACTTATTTATTTGTTTATTTATTTATTTATTTATTTATTTATTTATTTATTTTAAATCAATAGCTACATGTATTTATTTTCGGGGTCATTTAGTAGCTATTTAGTATCAACAATTGAGAAACAAGATATATAGGGGTCAATTTTCGTGTACGGCTACGTTCATTCAGGGAAAAAAAATTACAAACGAGTTTTGGAAGTGGTAATCACTTCTCCAGTTCTGCAAACATGTATAATTAGAGACATTTAAACATCATAAATCTTCGATATGCTAATTTTAGAAGCACCAAACTTAACTCTTTGTTCTTCAGCAATAAAAAGAAGGAAATACAAAACACAAATTTGCTAGTGAACGCGATTTGTTCTAAAAATCAGTCGTTTTTCTCGCACCTTGAACACTTTGAAATAGTTTGTCTACAGATAATGATGTGTTTTAAAAATAGAGAGAGGGTGGGAGGGAATTGTCCGGAAAGTAGGGGGTGTTCTTTTAAATTCTACAATTCGCGGCAATGTATCAACACAACAGTACACGTACACTAGTTTTAGAATTTGGGAATAATATCTGGCATATTTATTTTAAACTAAAAGATTCATTTTAAGGTTTATAATATTTTATTATCGGGTTGATTGTAGATAATTTGTTTATAAAAGGGTGATTTGATACATTTTATAGTGGTAACAATTAAAGAGTTGGGTGGATATAAAAATGTAATAATAGATTTACAACAAGGCAGTATACACCATCTGTCAGCAATAAAAGGATTAGACTGCGTTAACGAAGAATAGATTCTATTAATTGTTTGATTGCAAGAAATAATATTACACATTTAAACACGCAATAATTAATTTGACTTTGAACTTTTTAAATGTCTATAATACATACTTTATTTTACTATCTTGATCTTACTGAAGTATTGCTCTCAAACTTCAAACGCATCATTTTTTTTTATTCTGAATAAAGAGCCGCGTCCATTCTTAAGTTCTAAACAAACCAATATAACACGTGGGGTTTCAAATCAGGCTTTCTTGGAATGGTCTCCGTGGTATGCCTAATTACCCTCAGTGACTTAATTGTCTTTCCCCGCCATCAAGGGGTCGTTAAAACTGACAGGTATGGACATATGATTGAGGTTGATGACAATAAAGATTACAGGCTGGATCAACTGATCTTTGAAGAAAGAAAAACCGAGGTTTCAAATCGAGGAACTGATATTGACAAAAACATACCCTAGCCAGTTCACTTCCGGTGGTGTTTTTCGACCTTGTGACGTCACCGGGAACTTCATGGCGTCCAGTTTTCGTTGGATGTTCTTTTGATTGCCATCGCTAAATGAGTCGCTCTCTCTTTCCGTTTTGACTTCGAAAAGAATTACGGTCATGATATTTGACGTCTGAGGTCTTTATTATAGCTGGAAATAGAGAAATTGTTCAAAATCAATTAGATGTAATAAAAGAAGTAGAGTAATTCTCATGGGGATTTTTTTTTATACTCAAAAACATAAACGATTGTTAATCGTGTTCTTTCAAATAAAACAATTTCTAGAAAAACGGACATCAGAGTTATAAAATATCCTTGATAAATAATCGCAAATTAAGTTTCTAAATGATTTTCCCCCAGAAATGCGCTGTCGTCATTTGGGAGACACAACGGCTTTGTTGCAATCTATAGAATCAAACATACAAAGCAAACTTTAAAATCTTGATCATATTGGTTAGCAAAATAAATTCCGTCGTTGTAACGACGTCATCTGGGAATCACATATTGTCTCTGTGGATTTTAGAAATCAGATTGGATGATTGTGCATGGTAAAACATAAGGTCTGCATGAAGATTTTAGTGGGAAAAAAATCTAATTCCTCAGAATTTCATGAAAACAATGAATAAGAGTCGGTTGAAATGTAATGAGTGACAATTTGTCTCAACATATAAAGTGCATATATAATAAATGCGACATGATGGTAGTTTACGATGATGATAATTTTTTGCATTGTTTTGTACTTAATATTTAGTATAGTACATGTATGTGCAGCGGTGAAGTGATCTCATCTATTTCAAGCCACAAATGACGTGTATTATATTCATGTAGAGTCTGAAAGGGCTAGTTACCAAAGTTTTGTTTTTTTTCTATTTGCAGAAATCTAATGACAGCTGAGGAATTAACGACTAATATTCTAAATAGCGAAGATCTAGCACAGGCTATAGTCAAGAAATTTATCGACTTAGACGGTATGTCTTCTCTCTCTCTCTCTCTCTCTCTCTCTCTCTCTCTCTCTCTCTCTCAAAGATTAGTAATAAAAATTATTCGGCTACACGTGTATGTATTTATCACATAATAAACTTCTTTAATATTACATATAAATATGTATATTACATTTAGATTTATATATATTATAGGAGACGGAATAATATCTACGGCCGAATTATTGCGTACCACCAGCTAACGCTGGCGCGGGCCAGATCGAGGTTTTGCTATACTTGCAGTAACCAGATAAAGCAATATAGAGAGAGCAGCTAGGCATTATCAGCTGGCAGAAGAATCAATGCAACCGGCAAACACACACACATATCTACAATTCTATCAATAACAAAAACTATATTATGCCATAAAAATTCCAATTATCTACCCCCGAAAATAGCTCACTTTGTCTTGGTTTACTTACAGTATATTTATCCCTTTCAGTATAAATACTTCGGGGGTTCTTTTGTGCTTGATTCGTTACGTCAGAAGAGTCTTCAATTCAAACGATGCGAGGAAATCTTTCTTCAAATAAAAAGTTTCATATTATGTTGATGTTGTTATAGAACATTTCTATATTATGATTGTTGGTATAAAAGTTTCCATTTGAATGCGAAAAAACGGTCCCATAGTTCAATTCGCATTTAAAAAGGAATCCCTTTGCATTACTATATATACTTTGCATGTACAATATACACCGATTTCTGTTAGCTATAATGTGAATAAACCTGCAGATATCTGTATATACTTATATGTTTTGTTTTTATTACTGAATTCACTGCTGGAGTGAAATGGAAAACTTTAACCTATCGTTGTTTCAAAAGGTCAAGATTCATGAACATGATTTTAAATTCACAAAATTGACATCTCGTGTCCACCTCAAATCGCCGATCAAAACGAAGGCGAGTTTTACTGAACGCCTGTTTTCATTTACAATTTATTTTTAGATTAAATGAAATTCGAATAATAAAAAAAAAATAATATCATTTAACTATGAAATTTATTAATATGTGATACAGAGCAAACCTGACCAATGTTAAAAAATTGATGTAAATAACAAAATATAAAAGCAGAAAGTAAAGTTTTACACAAAAATTAACTTTTATTGATACATTTCCATTATTGTTGTCATAGTTTTCTAAGCTATATGATATCAGGGCATGGCATCATAAATACCGATAATATACAATTACTGTTTTTTAGGTCAATACGATGACGCATAATACTGTTAATACAAAACACATTCGTAAATTAAAAAATTCTAGAAGCGCTTTTAATAAGTTCCATTAAAACTTTTTAAAAAATATTAATCTTGATATTTGCAATTTTCTTTTGTTACTCGTTTTTTCAATCATTAATCGTTCGTAAATTAGATTTCCTTTTGAGCTGAACTGCATCTCAACTAATGAAAAATTAAATAAAAAAAGAACAATGCATTTTCTAGACTACCATTGCCAATTACAAAGAACTAGGAGTGCACGGTTCGAAGAATTTTATTTGTACCGGAATTCTTTGTGGTTTATTCCGATCGATGTCTGGCACTTCTAAAATTGAGGAACCTCGTCACAGAAGACGAAGCATGAACTCACCATTGAGAGGTCATGAGTGCAGATCGAGGACAGTCATATTACTAGTATACATGTGTACAATCATTAAAAAAATTGAGGAACCTCGTCACAGAAGACGAAGCATGCATTCACCATTGAGATGACATGGGTACAGATCGAGGGCAGTCATAGCACTAGTATACGTGTACAATCATTAATTACCCACCATTAACAATAAAAGACGTTGCAAATAACTGAAATATTCTCGCATGGAAATAAATAAAATTGCAACAAATACGAGTAAATGTAAAAATAAAGAACTTATAAGGATGAGTTCAGGGACATTGAAACTTGATATGATTGATCATATTCGTTGGCCAAGGGTCACCATCCGCTCTCCTTATAACGTAAGAGGAAACTAATGTCACCCATGACTAACGAAGGGTGCAATTGTAAAACTAATTCAGGGACTACTTTTTTCTAAAAATATAACAAACTAAAAATATGATATTTTTTTTGTACAGTGAATCTATTTCCGTCGTGATACATGCTATGTGTTTATTTTTTAAAAATTTTTAAATTGTAAAATTAGATAGTTACAAAAACACTATTTCACCAACAAATAAAAATTGTTGAATTCTCTATATTGATACATATAATGATATATATTTTTTACTCTTTGCTCGTACATAATTCGAGAAATATAAATGTAAACCAATGATGTTCCTGAGTTGGAAATATTGAAATGTCTTGGAGAATGGAATCTCATCTACATCTGAGATTTTCAAACTTCATATTCTTCGCAGGAACCATCGGGTCAATATCAATATAATTTGGCACAAGGCATAATAGGTGACAGGATTCAAGTACGTTCAAATGCAAGGCCATTCTCTTTTGAAAATGGGGTGGGTGTTTAAGTAGATTCTAAAATATAGGAGGCTGGGTGTCTTAAAATTAGTTTCGACAAAATAAATTCCTCCAGAGATTCCAGTATTAAAATTTACAATAAACAGCTTCTTAAGAAAGTGTATTTTAAAGTTTGTTCAAACCGTGACTCATTGCGCAATGATTTGGCCTCAGGTAGGGTGCAAAATTCTAGTTATTTATGTGGGAATCTTTAAGAATCATCTTTCCAAAAGTTACATTGCTTCAATTTGTAATACTAGTATGCCAACATCCTGATATAGTAATATAGTGTAGAATCAGATTAAATGTGGTCCAAAACCAATGATTAAAGGAAACATGAGGGGAATACAAAGTTCTAAATTTAAGAATACTAGTACATGTATCGTATTATAAGATGTGACCCGTGGAAATGAATTAACTTAATAGTTTTGCATGCATGCGAGGAAACATGGAAAAAGAGTAGTCAAATTTACTTGAGAACTTTTACTCGGGTGGGTGACGTGACCCATAGGTCTCTGGCTGAGTTTAAAACAATACCAGACAATATCAAATCATCTTACAGAAATTTATGCGCGTCGCTCCTTTGCTTTTTACTCGTAGAATTAGCAAAGAAATACAATTAATATAAGAACAATAGGAGAGAGGTCGTTTCTATGTAGTTCAGCCGTATATCAGTTTAGCGTTCAGTTTTATGTACATTTATAGGAATCTGTGGTTTTTGCTCTCAGACTGGTGCACTGCTGGTGAAGCCGAGAGTTCCCTGGGTATCGTTAATTCCACTCACATCCTGAAATTTTCTTAAATTCAACGTCGTTTACGATATTTTATTTTAACTCCATCTGAATATTGATTCTAACTGAAAATAAAACTGTATAAAACATAATTCAAACAAAAAAAAATATTTCGCAAAAAAAACCACGGATAGTTAACTTCGATTTAACAAAATCCAAGGCAATTTGTCTCCTTGTTGTCAGTTTATTGTCTACGTGAATACCATGGATCCCCTATGGAGTTTAAATTTTTCTCTTCAGATTATAATTACAGTTTAATCTCTGACAGCAAAAAAAAAACCATAGTCTCTATCATATTAGCTGTCACACTCCGCAAAACTTAACTCGTTGGTAAAGTAATGTTTAACTTAGAATGAAACGCAAATCGCGACCATGTTACAGGCGAATATAGGGCTCTGAGGACCCAGTAATATTATGCACAAAACGGTTTGAAACATCGGCTTTTAGGAAAAATGTTCACAATTACCAAACTATTTTAGCTTGCGTAGAATGAACATTCTTGTCAGTCTGCGTCTACAATACTGATCAAATAAATCTAACAAAGAATGGTATTCAAAACTATTCGTCAGATCCAATTTGACATTTTATATAGATTTACAAGGGTTTTTGTCCCATACAGCTCTCTCTCTCTCTCTCTCTCTCTCTCTCTCTCTCTCTCTCTCTCTCTTTTATTTAAGGAATAAGGAATCATTCTTTGAGTATTATGAGGTGATCAAATGCGGTCGGGAGTGATCAAATGCAATAAAGCCCGAATGGCTTTATGATAGATTTGATCACGCCCGGCCGTATTTGATCACACCACAATATTCAAAGAATGGTTCCTTTTTACTTATATTTATATAATTAATCTTAAGCAATTGTACGATTAGATATTAAAAAATTCATTGTTGAAATGTATTGGACTATATATATATATATACATTACAAAATTAATTCGTAGTGTTTTCACAGACAAAGACACTGAAAAATGTAAATATTATATGCAAAAGTGGGCTGTATGGTCTGTATATTTGTTATTGTTTTGTTGTTTTGTTTTTGTTGTTGTTGTTGTTGTTTTTTGGGGGGGGGGTTGTTGTTGGGGTTTTTGTGGTTGTTTTTGGTGTTTGTTTTGGGGGGGGGGGTTGTTTGGGGGGTTTTTTTTTTTTGGTCATTTGCATGTCTGCCCATCTACCAAATGAAATTAATTTGATATGTTGTAGAAATGCGAGCTCCACTAAAACTATAGACAATTGATGGAGAATACTAAAAATGATCTATTATCAACGTCATTTAGAAATCCACATGATTTTATTTTATAAGTTTAATAAATTGTGCATCGAGAATACCTTTCTCTTGCTTAGCTACTTTTTAATAATTTCATTTGTAGTTCTTTGACTACAATTAATAGGAAAAACATAGGACAATTAATAAAAAGGTTGAGAGTTCGATCCTGCGTGTGGACGCTGAATTCAAAACTGATTTTATTATCGTTTAAATCGATTACGCTTTCTAGCGTTTAATTCACATTAATGAAGAAATACTGATAATGAATGACTAATAATTTTTAAAAAGTGTTCAAGGTCTGAGAATGACGTCTAGAAATCATTGTATCTTTCGGCGACTTTACGCTTACGTTTTCAAGAGTTAATCAACGTCGACCCACTATGACGTTATTTTGTCTGCGTGGCATTTTCACACATCACAGGAAAAAAACGCTGTTTATGTCACCAAGAGAGCTTGCTTCAACCAAGATTTTTCTATTTACACTTTTCTCAGGAGCCAGATATATTAAAGTCATCTGAAAAAATTAAAGGCTTTGATTGTAATTTTTTTTAAAATCATGACCTGGCCTAACAGCTAGGGTTCGAAAGCGATTACAAGTAGGTACAGTTATAACAGTACATGGCAATAGATAGATAAAAAGATAGAATAAATACAGATAGAATACATAGAAAAAGAATATAATATGAAAGCAAATTGTAATGAAAAATATAAGGTACTTTTGAAATTATTGTTGAAAATATGGCTACTTCAGAAATTGTTCATTCTTTGGACAAATAAGCTTATCATCCTTGTTAAATGGATATGCATACCAGTATATCAGCACTTGTATTCAATACCAAATATGTACACCAAATAGGAATTGATAATAAAACTAATTCTTACTGAAGTGTAACAGAGAGAGATATTTTGCCTCTGCTGCATGGGGTTTGAACCCAAGTCCTCTGGCATACAAATCCAACACTCTACCAATCAGGCTGAAGGGTTAGCCACCAATCACTGGCAGCCAGAGCTAGTAGACACTAGAATGCACTCATGCAGTATACAAATGTATCTGACTCTATCACATTGTCCTTTTTCTTAAAGAGTCATCCTTCCACAGAGCCAGGGCCTACTAAAGACATAAAGACAATCTCTCTCTCCCCCCAAGATATAGTCTCTGCTGGGGTTTGAACCAGATCCCCTGGCATACAAACATTAGCCCAAAGAACGCCAAAATATGCAAAACCCAAAACAAATTGCAAAATATTTTTTCCATTGTATTTAACATATAAAGTAATTATTCCAAGGAAAAAAGTCGCCATGTTTTTGTACAGGTTAAAGTGATTTTTTTCTATGCGAAATCATGAGTGTTTGGGGCAAGAAAATAGGCAATTAGCACACAATAGTAAAACCGTTTGAGCATTTAAAACGTGATAAAATAATAGCAGACCTTTTGTGTGTCTTAAACAAGAGTAGAAATAGCAAAAAAAAATGCTAAAACATTTGTAAAATTTAATTTTTATTTAATCATAATTAAATTGTATGACTTTTTGCACTAAAACATGATATTGCTTCATTCTAATGCATTTTCGTTTGAAGGATAGTTTTTCTTCATTTAAGACCTTTATAACAGGGTTTTAATGATGATACAATATATCAATAAATTACTAAAAAACATTTTATTTGATAGCCTGAATAATAGTTTGCATTTTGTTTGAGTAATTTCAGCACGGTACCTAGTATAAGTAGTAACAACATATCATTGATAGCGGGTTCTGTGATTTTTTTTTCTGCAGTGATCGTTATCTTACGAAAGACGAATAGGGCCACATAAAAAAATATTTTTATCTCATAATTACGAGAAAAGATCTCGTTATTACGGGTTAATTATCTCGTTTTTAAGAGAAAAGATCTCGTAATAACGAGAAAAGATCTCGTTATTACGAGTTAATTATCTCGTAATTACAAAAAAGCTCGTAATTACGAGAAAAGATCTCGTCATTACGAGTGAATTATCTCGTAATTACGAGAAAATATCTCGTAAAAACGAGAAAAGATCTCGTTATTACGAGTTAATTATCTCGTTATTCCAAGAAAAGATCTCGTAATAACGAGAAAAGATCTCGTTATTACGAGAAAAAATCTCGTAATTACGAGAAAAGATCTCGTAATTACGAGTGAATTATCTCCTAATTACGAGAAAAGATCTCGTTATTACGAGTTAATTATCTCGTTATTACGAGAAAAGATCTCGTAATAACGAGAAAAGATCTGGTAATAACGAGAAAAGATCTCGTTATTACGAGAAAAGATCTCGTAATTACGAGAAAAGATCTTGTTATCACGAGTTAATTATCTCATAATTACGAGAAAATATCTCGTTATAATAAAATACACAGTAGTTATTATTTGATTTATTATTGTGAAAAAATACGTATATGATAAGTTTTCTTCGTTCATAAGATCTAGACCTCCAAGTCGATTGGTTCACCCTTTCAGTCTATTTTTTTTCTTTCCAGAAACGTTAATTCAATTTTGATTATTTTAAAATAACATCGATCATTATTTATTAATTTCAACATAAAATGATTGGATTTGACATTTTATCTTATATGAATAAGTGGTAAGAACTTCATGTAATTTTTCAACGTATATTACAATCCCACTCCGAAGTAAATACCAGGTAGTCCTAGTCATAAAGACTCAATTCCATTAGTTACAGATAACTATATACATGTCGTTTCAATCATAGATATACGGGATTTACCCCGGATTGTGTTTTATTATATTCATACACAACCTATATTGAAAATCACTGTTTTTGTATATTAACATTTCGGAGTCTGACAACAAATTATCCTTCATATTAAGAAATTAGTCAATTAATTTATTGATTAATCTGCTTTGCTCTTCCTTCTGAAATTTCTTTTACTAATTTAATGAATTTCTTAATATATGTTCATCTATTTTACATTAAGAGACTCAATACATGTAGAACAATGAAACGCACCATTTTATATAGATCTTTTCTCGTAATTACGAGATTTTTTCTCGTAAATAGATCTTTTTTCGTAATTACGAGATTTTTTCTCGTAATAACGAGATCTTTCTCGTAATAACGAGATAATTAACTCGTAATCACGAGATCTTTTCTCGTAATAACGAGATCTTTTCTCGTAATAACGAGATAATTAACTCGTAATTACGAGATCTTTTCTCGTAATTACGAGATCTTCTCTCGTAATAACGAGATAATTAACTCGTAATAACGAAATCTTTTCTCGTAATTACGAGAAAAGATCTCGTAATTACGAGATAAAAATATTTTTATGTGGCCCTATTCGTCTTTCGTACTATCTTCATAACCGCCATTATTCATCAAAGAAAGCATCTTATTGTTTATATTTACATCTTTCTTTAAACAAATTAATAAATTGATAGTAAAAAGAATGTAAACGTAACTAAATTACTGTTAATGTACATCAGTGCGTTAGCTAAAACAAACAGCCAAATCGTCTCATATGGGACTTTGAGTCTGACATCATAATGATTATTTTCTGCGGTTCGTGATTTTTCTGAGGTTGATGGAGGTTTCGACCAATCGATAAACGGGGCGTGTAGATTTCAGTCTTGTCAGTTAATTTCTACAGAGCTATGAATTACAATCAATTTCCGTAAGATATAGAGGAAATATCATACTTGGTGGATACTAAACTATGTGTGGAAGAGTTGCAGCAAGTCGAACCATGAAATTTGAAACAGGCAATGTAATATTTTAGGTCATATTATTATTTTTTGGGTATCGCAAACTGTTTTACATTTGCAGTATATAGGTTTTCCATTTGCTACATGTATTAGTTCAAAAATCATTCAAATATAGTAGAATCAATAAATTGCCAAAATAGCAAGATATACCGGTATGTGCTATTTTCTGCTGTTATGTACAAGCCGAATAACTTGTAGTTATGAAATTAAAAAACACAATTTTTACACATTAAAAGTGAAGAGCGTTTATAAGTATGAAAAAAAAAGAGAGATCAAGGTCAAGATCTAGTAAATGAAAGGTGCCTACTGTTTATGAAATTCAAGACATAAATTCGTTCAATGATGTTTCATTCATAGCCTGGTTTGATAGGGTGTATCGGAGCTTAAATGTTTGGTAAACACAATGAAAAATAATGTTTTAAACTTTCATTTTCTATAAAATATGAAGGAAATAAGTAACAAATATCGGAGTTTTGTCCATTACTGACTAATAATTTAAATACATAGAATGCCCCACAGTCTCTCCAAATAACGGCATTAATCAAGCTCTTTACATCCTCTTTGATTAAAATGATGCCAAATTAAGGTCAACATCAATGAAATAAAAGGAGTCTACTGAAATTTGTGATATGAATTCTTTGAATGATGCTTCATAACCAGAGCTTGGTTTTATAAGGTGTATCGGGGCTCAATAATTATTTTAAGATACACACGGTGAAAAGTTGTGTTTTAAACTGTCATTTTCAATGAAATATGAAAGAACCCAGCTACTCAGATTTTTTCCGTTTTTTTTTTTGTTTTTTTTTTTTTTACCAAAAAAATAGCCACAATGCTTACAGTCTCTCTAAAACCGGAATATAAAATGTTCTTGACCTCTTCTTTAAAATGATATTAAATTGAACATAGGTATCGGGGTTATTTTTTTTATAGGACTTCCATGGAATCTAAACAAAATGTTCCAATTTCTGTACAAATATCTTATTGTCATAAGGTACGTGGAAAAGAAATATCAAATTGATTTTGACGTAATAATAGTTCTAGTACCAAATAGACACTCTGGAATCATTTACTTTTTTCAAGATTTAGTATAGAATGTCAAGTTTTCTTCTCATTATCTACATACACTGTAATTAATTCTAAGCCTTAAAGTACGGAAAAGGATATCTCAAATAAATTAGGACGTCCTAATGGTTTAAGCACTAATAAGACATTCACTAGATCTTGATCAAAAATAGTTAGCTATTTAAATTAAGAACAATGTTAAACAGTTGTAATCTTTAAGGGAGACAAACACAGTTTAAAAAATTTCATTCCACCAGCCCTCTTCGATCCTGTGATTTTTCGAAAATAAAACTCCACTGGGCTACCGACGGTAGTACCGTACGTTTGTTAAATTCTGAACTGAGTCATGCCGAAGGCTGTCAATGCATAAAAATGCCCAAACTTCGTGAAACTTAATTTCTTATTTTTTAAATAAGTTATTATGCAACAATTTCAATTCAAATATGACGTAACTTCTTTACTTTAGCAAATAAGAAGTATCATGTACTACATTCTGGTAAAATTGGCGTCTGCTAAAATGTTCACAAAATATAATTAAAATATATATCGTCATTTCCACCATTAATGAAAACAAGGATAGAAAATCGTTTAAAGATATATTTTAACGTTAAAAGAAAATCAGAAATAAGGATGGATTCCTAAAAGATTCTTAGTTATGCTATGTAGTGGCATGACGTCATTTTACAAACTCAGTATGGAAGGATAAATATGTCATTCTTGATTTCGTAGAGACACATATTTTATTGTTCGTATAATTTAATATTGCAGCAAGTTATGAACTGCGACTTTTGATGAATCATTAACTAGTTGTTAATAGACAATTTTATGCATTTATTTTTCTTTTGCAATTTCATTTTGTTACGGGTTATGCCGTTCATTGACTGGACTACATAGTCCGAAATATCTGACGTTTTCCTGGCTTTTTTAACGATTTTGATATTTTACATGCCAGGAAAACGTTACATGCCAGGAAAACGTCAGATATTTCAGACTATAGACTACATAGCATTATAGCGATCAAGATAAAGGGTTAACCCACTTTCCAGAGCTAGAACGTATACCATACAGCTAATTATTATGAGAATAGCTACAAATTTTCTTTTGTATCACTTTTAATTACACAATGTACATACAACAAAAATTCACAATCATTTTAATTTGGTGGCCAAGTCCACTGATTTTTTGGAGCTTCTTCCTCTAATGGTTCCCATACCCTCCATTTCATCATATCCCTTGTCAAAGAGAGTTCCCTATCAGCTTGATCCAAGGACTCCTCAATGTGTGCATCCCCCAACAGCTCTTCTAGTTTCTTGACATCCTCCGTTGACTTAACCAAATCAAGCTTCTGGCGATACATTGGCTCAGAATGCTGTCGATATACACTCTCTGCAGGAAATTTGACAAGTGTTTGAATTATTTTCTCATAGAGAATTGTTAATCTACGGTGAGGGTGCTCCACTTTCATCATTCCTGTCAGGCCTGTGCCTAGTTTCCTCATGTAAGGGTACGACATTTTCTGTCTTTATCAGGCACCACGTACCCTCGTACCCTGTAAAAAAAGAAAACCTTCTTTCAGATTAAGAAATACAATGGCTATATTATTATTACTTACAGTTACACAAAATATAGTGTAGTCAGATAAGGATGTGAGACATGATTATTTCCAAATTTAACTAGAAGCATCAGAAAAGCACTGATCAAAGGCAATGAAATTCGAATATATAATCAGTTTATGAAACATACTATTTCTTCCGAAGTCAATTTCGCAAAACAAAACACGAGCAAAGACTCACCAACAATAAGTAAATATTTTGGTCAAGGTCAGTGTTTTGGGTTATCGTTCTTGTCACCAATTTTGTTAGGCGTACAATGATTGGTCATCAGGAATAAATTATCCAATCAGAGAAAGTCATAGAAAACGTTGAAGGAATAGTCCAAATTTGTTTTTCTAAAGCAAAAGAGTTCGCTGCCAAGGCCGGGTTGGTGAGTCTGAGACTGAAAGGATGTCTAGGAATGTGTTTTCCAAAGTAATTGTTTTATGTTAAACAGTATGGTGTTTCTTAATGTGATGCAAAGACATTTTATAATAATATTTATGTAATAATTTCGAATTTCCTCGCTCTATTATTTCGAATTTCCTCGAAAAATCACGTCATTTTTTTAAATTTAATTTCTGTGTTGTCTTTGCACATGATAATTGTTATTCCATTTTTATCAATTTGTTTGGAAATCCACTTTAAAGTTAAATATTTTCTCACCTTGGTATAAATTAATATAGAGTCATAGGTCCATTCTTATTTGTCAGATACCAGACCTAATATTAGATTGTTATTACTTGTTGCAGTTCTCTTTGGTTTAAATTGATTTTAAATATCACAGGGAATCCTTCCACTTTGTCAAAAATGCTGCCGAGCTTTAAGATGGACCAATCAGATGGAAACATTTGTGACCAAAGTCAGAGGTCAGATAAAAATTCCAAGAAGACAGATGTCAGCTCAGGCTAAACCAGTCCTACAGAAGCCACCACCTATCAAGTTTAAGTCAGTTCCTCCACCAGAGGCTAAATCAAATGAATTAAGCACACTTTTAAAAGTGATTTTAGGAGTAAGTGTCTGGTCATACTCTATCACAGTTTATTACCATCTCCTAGATTTCTTGTGTATTTGATTGTTATCACATTTCAATTTTAATCATTTAATTACATCTCTTGTAAAAAAAAAAAAAAAAAGAAAAAAACACAGCTCTTGATATCATAAGTTTTAATGTTTTGCAAATGGAAATGGATAAACATCAATAATACATGTAGTTCTAATGTTGATGCATGTGCAATAATGGTAATTTCAGTTTGTTTTTACTCAACATTTTTTATTGTAGAGCATTCAATAAAATCTGTGAATTATGAATACTAGTATTCCAGTATTACAGTATGGATTTAGATATAAATGTTTAATAAATTCAGGATCCTAATTAAATACCATAACTATCAGTCCATCACTCATTGCAATGTATAGAAAATGCAATAAACATGCAAGCAATAGTTTACTTTGTTGTTACATTTAATTTTTTAATTTAGATACATTCATTTCCTTGCGATTGCATGGGTATAATGATATTACTATGAGAAAATATAATTATTTTAACGATTATTTGAAGGAATACAACACGTTTAGATTAAATTAGTAATTTTATTCATTTGTTTTCAGATGTTTCCCCTAACTGCCTATGGACTGGCTTACTGGCAGTGGCAAAGAAGAAAATGGAAGCTGAATCTGTTGAAGACCATTGACGAAAGAACAGCAGATGACCCTGTACCACTAACTGATTTGTGAGTGAAATTCTCCTTTCTGTCCAGATTTCTTTAATGTTCATTGCACTTCTGTATGAATTTAAAGAAAAAATTTGTTCCTCCCGTCAAAACAAGAAGATTTTTTTTTTAATCAATTTTAGTTGATGGTACTCTGTGTACCGGTATAATATTTTAATTTTATTTTTCAGTAACAAAAATTACATTAAGATGAAAACTTTGTGATGAATAAAATGTACATATAACAATATGGTATAAACACAATTATCCCTTGGACCCCCCCCCCCCTGAATAATTTTCTGCATCTGCGCATACCTTATACCAATATTTTGTTTGGAAATATACATGTACCAGGTACATATTAGGCAGAAATCCCCTGCCAGTTTTGCATACACTTACCAATCATGGGGCAACTCACTGACCATTTCTTGTTCTCATAAATTATTTTTATTCTATTCTAATTGGTTTCTTCATGAAAGAAATCTCTCCGACCACAGGAATTCTTTGGAAAATAATAGATATTCATGAAAATGACAAAACTTTAAGGAGTTGGCCCATAGTCAGTAAGCATAATTATGCAAGAAGAGCCGTAGGATTCAGATTATGGAATAATCTATTGCAAGTCATTAGATGCATAACTATAATATGAATTCTTATTTTCATTAACTTAATTATTTTGAATGGTTTCTGTTTTATTAGATTGGGCACAGCTGATATGAATGATTTGGACTATACAAAGGTATGGTTGGAAGGTGAATTTGACCACAGTCGGGAGGTCCTGATAGGTTACCGCCCAAACTTCCAGCCTGATAGGACCCCAAAAGGATTCAAAGCCAACTTTGGTTTGTTGGTTGTGACTCCTTTTAAACTGAAGGACACAGGGTGTGTGAATACACATGTCATCTTTTCTAGCTTGCTTTGATTTTTTCAGTGATACTGTTGATGGTGTATGGATTTGCCTGATGTCTTATTTACAGTTGATAAATATAGATGTATGTATCCCAGTACCAACAGACAAATTGCTCCTTGATATATCCTCATTATCATTTATTCTATTAATTTTCAAGTTCTTAAGCTGGGTCTTCATAAAATATGTGATATGCAGTTTAATTATGTTAGTACTGCACTTGAATACATGTGGTAAGTACTGGGTTTAGGAATATGACTTCTTAATTTTTATAAAAGAGGCAACAATAAAATAATATGGTATGATTATGCTTTGAAACAATATTTCACAAATGTGCATATAGTTTTATGATATGGCAATTTTATTTGTAGACATGAAGTCTTAGTCAATAGAGGCTGGGTTCCTGTGGCTTGGGAGAATCCAGAGACCAGAAAAGAAGGGCAGATAACTGGGAAAGTCAAGATATATGGGATGATAAGAGCTCCAGAGAGGGTATGTAAGCATGTATTAATGAACATAAAAAATTGTCTTACTAAAGGGCTTTTAAAAAGATAGCTGCAGGTCTGTAGCTCCTGTTCTGAAAAAATTTGGATGGACGATCTAGGAGCTACAGTTCCTTACGTGTTAATTAAAAAGTTGTAATTTATGGTGCGCAAAAACTTGCGCTAGTTTTGAACTCATTACCGGGTAACCTTATTTCAAAACACATTCTGTACAAATATTCGTTTGAAAAATATTTCTTGAACATTTTACTACAGGTATTGTCACTCAGATATTCTTTTAAACACCATCACCAGCCCCGCAAAGTGAAGTAATGTACCGGTAGTTTGTTTACATAAAAAAAATGGCGACTCTGGATCTGCACATGAATTTAACATACTTCATTTTCCGAGGTCGGTTAGTGTCTTTAAGAGAAAGTCTGAGGCAAAAAAAGCAAAGACATCAATAGTAAATGTCTGCAAAATTAAATGGTACTGATTATTTATCAGAATTTGTGTATAAATAAGGTTAATCAGTCCAAAACTACTGCAAGTTTTTAGGGGTTGTAAATTGCAACTTTTTAACACGTATGGAACTGTAGCTTCCAGGTCATCCATCCAAATTTTTTCAG
This sequence comes from Magallana hongkongensis, assembly GCA_016163765.1. Lineage (NCBI taxonomy): Eukaryota > Metazoa > Mollusca > Bivalvia > Ostreida > Ostreidae > Magallana > Magallana hongkongensis. Next base: position 38,445,679 of record WFKH01011581.1, on the reverse strand, counting down.
ACCGGGAGCTACAGACCTGCAGCTATTACAAAGAAAACTTCAGGAAATAAAACCAAAGAACCCCTTGAAGCTGTTTAATTTCAAAAGTAGAGAGAGGGGTCCCCTGAGAAGAATTTTATATCATAAGAGATATTTTTCAGAGTAAAGCTAAAGTTCTCTATCAAATAATGCAATGGTTACATTATCACTTTTGAAATTTAGGGAAGTTTAGCCACAGTAACTCGTACGTCAAAGTTACGAAAATTTGAAAATTATATGTACGGTATTCATAATTTGTACCATTTCAAAGTGTGTACATGTA
>WFKH01011581.1:38415220-38443051 GCA_016163765.1 Magallana hongkongensis | reverse complement strand
TTATGATACTTTTGCACTTGACAGGCTTGAATGCTGAATCTGAGCCACAGGTTTCGGATGCTGGATGAGGTTTAGTTTTATTGGAACAGGTCACATGTTTAATACATGAAGGTAATAGCACTATTTCAAACTTGCATATATGATCTAACTATGATATAAATGAATGGCAGAGGTAGCTTCAGATGCAGAGCCTGATCTCCATTATCGAGGATGCTAAAAAATATATCTTAGTTATTTCTGGTCCTAACTTCACCAAACTTGCAAGGATGGTGTGTCTTATGATACTGATGCACCTGACAGGCATGAATGCTGAATCTGAGCCATAGGTTTCGGATGCTGGATGAGGTTAAGGTTTTAAGAGCTGGTTAAAGTTTTTAGAGCAGGTGCCCTCTGATGATTATATCTTAGTTATTACTGGTCCTTACATCACTAAACTTGCAGGGATGATGCATCTCATGATACTGATGCATCTGACAGGCTTGAACGCTGAATCTGAGCCATAGGTTTCGGATGCTGGATGAGGTTTAGTTTTTTGGAACAGGTTACATGTTTTATAGATAATAGCTTGCATAATTGATTTAACTATAATATAAATGAATTGCAGAGGTAGATTCAGATGCAGAGTCTGATCTCCATTATCAAGGATGCTAAAAAAATCTCCTACCTCACTCAAACCTACTTGATAGATGTGTTTGTTGTTAAATGATATAACATGATTCCTATGATATAGTATTCTATGATATGATACACTATTGTTTTATATGATACAATGTAATATCATACATTATATAGTAAAAAGTTATAAGATATGATATGATATTGTATCAATTTTTTTGTACATTATTATATGATATTGTATTATGATATTGTTATGTATAGTATTGTATATTATTATACAATATTGTAGAATATGATATTGTATAATATATTATTTTATCTAATGATATTGTTTCATATTATATTGCAATATATGATATTGTATCATATGATACGATATTGTATATTATAATTATATCATATCGTATGATACAATATTGTATAATATGATATTGGTTTATATAATATATTGTTATATAATACATGAAATTGTATTATATGATATTATAAGATATTATATAATATGATATTGTATAATATGATATTGTATCATATGATATGATATTGTATAAAATGATATTGTATAATATTGTATTATATAATATTGTACTGTATCAGATGATATTGTATCATATGAGATGATACAATGTTTTATCAAATTATATTGTATCATATGATTCAATATTGTGTATCAAATATGATACAATATCATACAATACAAAATTATTATATATTATACAACATAATATCATATGTTACAATATTGTGATGTATTATGTGATATGATATAGTATCAAATAATGCTATATTGTATTTATATTAGGTATTATGATATTGTATTATGTGATTAAATACAATAATGTATAACACGATACAATGTCATATTATATGTTACAAAATCATATTGCATCAATATTTATTACAGTATTATATTGTATTAAATGATATATATTGTAAGTATCATTGGATGCAATATCATATTTTATATTATTGTATTGATAAACATTGTATCTTATAATAATGTATGAAATGAACATATGATTATCATACAATTTTTTTGCATATGATATACGATATTGTGTCAAAACAGTATCCATGAATATCCAAGATCATTAACTATGATTTTCATATAATATGATAAAGGTGGTTTTATAAAGGTGATGCCTCATAAAGTTGATGCCTCGTCTCGGTGAGCTTTGTAATCTGTGATTACCTATGTTTTTAAATAAAAAAACCCCATATGCATTAGACATAAGTACTAATATCTACATGCACTATAAATGTATTTTAAAAATGGAATGTTGGCAAGGTATCGTAGGCATCAGAAGCAAATTGAAAGTGGGGGGGCTAGACTTATCCAAAATCTTGACAAGCAAAAAAAAAAAAAAAGAAAAAAAAAAGGAAAAGCACTTTCGCCAATCCTCAAACCTAATCTGTGGTGGGTGGGGGGAGGGGATATGATTAAAACACTTGATGGTGAAATTTAGAAATTTTAATGATTAATTGATTCCATCATTATGATTATGGCTACCTTTGTAAAAAAAGTGGGGGGACTAAGCCCCCCCCCCCCCCCCCCTTCCCCCCGCCTATGGGTATTCTTGTCATTCTTACACATGGAGTGTTAAATGTTCTCCCTCCAATGCATATGTTGAATGGAATCATATTCTGTTTAAAAACTTTACAGATTGTCAGACCAAACTATATAGTTGATCTTCAAAAATTGTTACTCTATGAATCTTGTTTATGGGCTACATAATAATTTTTTCTTCTGTCAATTTGCTTAGTTATATAATAATTAATTGCTATTCTATGGATCCTCCACGTGGTTTATTATTCTCAGGTAATTTCATAATATGATTTTTTCACATTTGATCGAAGCTTTTGTTCTCTATTTGCAGGTTGTCTCTGGCTATTGGTATGTCTGTTCTTTGGAGAAACCAAGCTTTCCCTCGAGCATTTACAAAGAGATACACAAGAAGAACGGTTCGATGATATTTATTTGTCTGTTTTATTAAAAAAAATTTTTTGTAAAACCCTTGTCGTTGAGTCTTTTTATTTCCTGTCACAATTTTATATGGTAAAACTGTTTTGACAGATTGAAATGCTTTTTTTAAAATCCAATTTATTTCTAAAAGTAATAATTTTAAAATTAACAATAGGTTTTTATTGTGGTATAAAGGTGTTGAGGCCAGTAAATGCAATATTAAATAAGATACCTGTATACAGGTTTATATATGTCATTGTAAACAACCATATGCCAAAAATTAATTCTATTCATTTGCCAAATAACTTCCCATACGTTTGGTCTTTCAAATGCATGCAGCTAGGTTTCAGTGAAAGAAAAGATTGAACTTTTTACTGGAACCAATCTGATTATAAGAATCTGGGGCCCGTTTCACAAAGCATACTTAGGACTAAGTTATATCTTAGGAAAGAACTTTTTCCTAAGTTCATTACGTATCCGTTTCACTATTCCAGTCGTATCTTATGCATTTCCTAAGTTATGTCTTATAACTTTAAGACAGGTAAATCGATGTCTTAAGAACAAACTTAACATGGCGACTTTAATGAATTGTATGCACATTAAAGGTACACAAATAATACTACATGTATATTTCATTTAATTTTCTTCACTTTAATTTTAAACCTAACAGAATATATATACTGTACATTTCTTATATTTAATTTTATGGTGTAGACTCAAGTAATTGGCTTAAGACACCTTTATTTATTAGTTATTACCATTTGCATACGGACAATTAATATTTACAATTTTTTGTGATTATCTTGTCTCACGCGCAGATGAGGAACGGGGTACAGTTGTACTGTATCTAGTGCACTGATATAATTGAAAATATAAATGTCTGAGAATTATTAATCCCTTACGTAGTTTGGTAAAAACAGGAATGAATACTAAATACTCAGTCGCAGAATGTATGAATGATTTGTCATATTCCTCCACGGTATAAGCTTTTTATTTGTGAGAAATTGTATAGGTGTTTTCTTTGGGGGATGGATGGGATGGGATGTTTTATTTAATTTTGTTTTGGAGATGGGGTATGGGATGGCCGGGATGTGATTTAGGGACTAGGGATGGAACCCCCTAGAAAAACTCCTTGTTCCCTTCATTTGATTTAAGAATCCTCCATGGGAATGCTGCGCTTCGTTCAGAGTTTGCCTTTCATCCCCCATTCTTTATTCTTCTATCAGCTGAAGTGCATTTGTTTGCAATGTTTTTAAGTCTAACTTGTCACTTCATGTAACTGTTGTATTCTATTTGGAATAAACTTGAATCATAAAATTTGGATTCCTCAATTAACAGTGCATTCTAAATTTAGGAATAAGCACATATTTGTATATGTTAACATAATATTGAAATGGACCAATTAGAAAAAAAAATGCACCCGATCATTTATAAAAACTAACAGAAATTCTAGCAGTGACCAATGTTTAATTGGTTCAGGCGGTCATATGAATCCAAATAATATTTGAACAAAGAGAGATCTGTAGCAAATAAAAAAATAGTATCAATGCATTCTCTCTCAAATTAAAAAAAACTTTTCAAAGAATATACAGATATATGATGTATATTATTCTTCTCATGTACATGTATCTATGTGAATGTTAAATATTATACCAGATAGACACTTCACGTCTATATTTACTTATTTTACTTTTCTAAGGTGTATACGGGTGGATGAAGGTATGAATTTTCACATTCACTTATAAAGTTTACTATTGTGTCATATTAAAAAGAATTAACTTGATGTGTTAACAATATGATACAAGCGTGGCGTACAATGTGTCTTATGATAAGTCAACGCTAAGAAAGTTTTGTGAAACAGCTATGACAAATCTTAGGAACATCTTAAGTTATAACTTATGCATATCTTAAGTTCTATCTTAGGAAACATCTTAGAAAATCTTTGTGAAACGGGCTCCTGATCCTTGAATTTCAATCAGATTGAACAATAAGATTTATCGAAAATTATATATTTTGAAAATTTCCTAAAGTTCACATTTAAACAATAAAATGCTTTCTTTGGTGATTCATGCGGGTTATGAAGGTAGCGATCATTGCAGAAAAAATTTACATAACCCGCTAACGCAATGATCGCTACCTTCATAACCCGCATGAATCATCAAAGAGAGCATTTTATTGTTTATATTTACATATTTCTTCTAACTAATTAATTAATTGATTATAAAAAGTACGTAAAATTCACTAAATTACTGTTAATGTACATCAGTACGTTAGCTAAAAGAAACAGCCAAATCGTCTCCTGTGAGACTTTGAGTCTGACATCATCATGATTATTTTGTGCAGTCCGTGATTTTTCTTTGGTCGCTGTAGGTTTCGACCAATCGATAAACGGGGCGTGTAGATTTCAGTCCCGTCAGTTTCCTGTCAGTTTCAGCCGCTGTAGATTTCGACCAATCGATAAACGGGGAGTGTTGATTTCAGTCTGGCTGTTTCTCTAGAGCTGTGAATTAACTGTAAGTTTCCATAAGAAATAGAGGGAATCATACTCGGTAGATGTAAATATAAAGTTATATTTCATTTTTGACAATTACTCATGCGCGCACTACCTAGATGTCTTTCTTGCACACATTCTTCCATTATTGAAAAATAATTAAGGTAAAGACCTAAGGAGAGAGCTTTGTGTATACTTTGAACTGTGGCTTGAGACAATGCATGATGGTAAATGTACTGTGGTGTTTTTTTTTAAAGAAATGTCCTTGTTTTTATTTGCTGTAGTACAAGTATACTTGGTAGTATACATGCATTTGTCTTGCAACTGAACTGCACATTGTTGCTAAGTTGAGAGATATGGTATGGGCCTACATATTGCTTATCTTTGATCTATTTTCCATGGCAACGGCAACCAAGTTACGCCACATTGCTTCTTGCATTAATAAATGTTAATGCTATATATTTACATTTTCCAGGGTTTTTGTCTGAGATAAAACTACGAATCGATTTTGTAATGTGTAGTCCAATACATTTCATCCATGACTTTTTAAATATTTAATCGTACAATTGCTGAAAATTATGTAAATATAAGTAATAAGGAATCATTCTTTGAATATTATGAAATGATCAAATACGGTCGGGCGTGATCACATCTATCATAAAGCCCTTCGGGCTTTAATAAATTTGATCACTTCCGACCATATTCAATTCAATTTCAATTTAATTTTGATTCTTTATTCCTTAAATATATGCAGAAGGCAATTAAAGAGGTTTGGCGCACTTAATATAGGATTTTGCCTACATTATATAGCGCTTTTGCAAACATCAGACGTTTTCAATATTATACAATATTTAGTTAAAATATATTCAAAGAAACGCAAATCACACAATTGCCATGTTAAAAGAGTCTTTATTATCTTACGTGACATCATTAAAATTTTCAGGTTTTGTTAGGGATATATAGGATAGTATGAATTAAAAAGTTGGATATTTGACTATTTGAACCACTATAAACAAAAGAAACCCGATTAAAATTATGTTCTACAGGCATTGTCGTAACCGTTTACAATGAATTAATTTTGGTTTAACGTGGTCTTCGATCATACTGAAAATTAGACACCAAGTAGTAAATATTTTTTTTCTTTTCAATTTAAGCATTATAAGAATAGAGAGTTTAAATTACATGTATCTAATCTGCTGGATTTTATTTTTCAAATCCTCTTGTTTAATTCTGAGTATGAGCACACCCAATGTAAACAGATCTTTTCAATAACACTATAATCTTTTTATACTTACATTCATTACAATTTGCTGTAAGTTATCATGGTTCAGAATTACAACTTCATGGTTCAAAATTACAACTGACTTTATACACAGAGTTCTATATATTGAATTTCGATGAAGGTTTCCTGAATTTATGACAAATCAATTTATGTATACAAAACAATAGCAAAAAACTGATACAAATGATTATTGTATAATTTATTTTATTGCATCCTAGAATAGTTTTTAAAACTATTTCACATTCTGTGTATGATCTCTCTAGGGTACGTTTTCTCCAAGAGAAAACGTACTAGGGGTGTATTCGTTTGCTACCTCCAGAACTGGTCCAGGATATCTCCAGCTTCTACCTGCTATTTGGAAAGTAGACAATGGAGATCTACCGGAGATCTCCATACTGCAAACGAGCAAATTAGGATTACTCTTGCAGCTCTCCAATCGACCAAACGAATACCTGCCAGGGTACGTTTTCTCCAGCATTCGTTACAGACACCATTATGAAATCAATATTGCGACAGGTACCTGTACCTATTTTTAGTAACAGGTACTTTCCGTTCAAACACGGGTGTAGGCGAAATAATGGGAAAATGCGCTATACCTCTTTTTGTACATGTACATAACTCTGGGTTGACAATTTTTTTCTTTCTGTGCATTATAATTAAACAAAAAGTCACTCCTTCACAGAACTTTTCTCATCTACACATACACATATACTCAGCAGAATAATAAGGAACCGCAGGTGCGAAAACAGTATTTCTGTCTGTTGTAAAACTACCTATTTAAGAGGAGATTATCAAAACCGAGACACATTCACACACACACACACACATTATATATACTACGGGGACCCCAAACAAAAACAAATTGTTAATGAATGCTAAGAATTTACAGAGATTTGATATTTTAGAAAGTTAATTGCTTGATTTATTATAACATTTTCAGTAGAAAATACACACTTAGTTTTTTTTAAGGTCAAAGCTAATCAAGGTTTTCTTTATGAGAGAAAAAAAATGTGAACAGAAAATTAAGATCGGGTTCGGGAAGATACCTATAACCGGAGATGACGCATAAGGTAAATAAAACCTGAACCGTGAACGGCTGAAGTGAAGGATACATCAAATTTTCTTTTGTTTTATGATGCATTTAGCTGTTTGATTTTGACAAACTGTTGCTAAATTCTAGCGCATATTATGAGCAGCTCGCGAAATTTTTCCCAAAATGAGACAGACATCAGAAATAATAACGAAGAACTCGAAGAGTTGATTCGCAATGCAAACGGATCTAGTCCCCACGGTCTAAGTTCAGCCGTCCATTCCACGGTAGCGGCTGTCACCAGTATATTTAGATGGTCACCACAACAGTAAGTATTTATAGTACACGCCATTACATGTATCTGATAATAAGGATTTTCATTAAATGTTATCGCTTCAATCTGTTCATCACCCCATATTTGGGTGAATAATCGGAACATTTTTACGATTTTGGTTAAATGATTTCGAAATTGAATGATTTATGTTTTGGTCTACTTTACCATATTTTACTTCGCAATGTTTATGTATACTGTTACTTGTCACACATAAAATTGATAATGCATTTGTACCATTTACGAATTACAGCAAATAATGGAATTATAGAATATCAGTAGAGTTTTCAAGAGCTAGCTGGATTGCTCTATAGGGTATACCAATTGGTCAGCCAGGTATCACATAAGGCCTAAATCTAAGTCGTGATTACTCATAGTGAGCTATACCTTGTAAGCATTTGCACTTACTGAGCTTTTTTGTTGGGAATATTTTTTTCCCTTATATATATTTTCCAACATTATAATTGCTATAGCGTGAACTAATTTTAAAGGCAGTCACAGCACAAAAACACCGTAATTAGTGTTGTATGTTTTTCCAGTAATAACAATTGACAAACTATAATGTCATTAATAGTTTCTTCTTCTTCAATATGCATGATATGAATTTCGCCCTTTTTAAGCTTGTACTGGAATAAGTTTCCTTTTTGTTTTTTCATAAATGTCATTTGAACTACGGTACATTTCATGAAAATATTTTCCAACTTATTCTGAACAGAACTGATGTTCAAGAAACCATGCAGTGCTACCCAGGTCTTTTCAAAAGGCTACAAATAGAATAAATAACAATAGAAGAGAGTGTTCTAGAGGTTTTCTTTGTGCAATATGAATGAATTGAATGTTAAAAAAAACCCACCAATCTACACATGACCTAGATTAAGATCTGATGTGATACCTGCCAGACGAAATTGAATACCCTATCGAGAAATTCAGCAAGCTATTGAAAACTCTACTGGTATTCTGTAATTCACTGTATTAATTATTAATTATTAATTGTATGAACTGGCATATCATTGTAGCACCTACTGTTAGCAGTGGTTAGTACATTATCAGCATGAATATACTGTGCTTGTACTACTTCAAACCCTATTGTTTGACATAATATGATTATTTATTGTCAAAGATTAAATTAAATCTCTTATTTTATTGCTTAGCATTAACCTATAAACTAAAGAGTAATGTAGGGTTGCATCATTTGAGGCACACTTGTTGTCTACACTCAGTCATTCCAGTCCAAAGGATCCCCAATGAGTGATGACCCCATTGATTGAAGTATTTTAGACCCATCATGGTGGAAGTATGTTTTAAAACAATCACGATCAACAAAACGTTTTTATAAACGGGTTTTGGTACTAGGTAAAGCGTCTTTACGATCAAATATAAAATTTGAAACCCAACCAAAACAAACCTCGGACAAACGGACCAATTTTACCGGTTAGTGCATTGGACCTATTAGTTTTTCACCTGTTTTGTCCGACGGTCCGGTGCTTTTGGGATAGACTGATGTCATTATCTCAAAGTTGTATTTTTTAACTAAAATCAGGGACTTACTGGTATATACTTTGACTACACCAACAAGTCCTTGCTATTAAATTTCATGTCTTTCGGAGGAAGACCACATTTTAGTTGTCTTCAAATTCTAAAAAGACTAGAAGTATTTTTTTGGCAGAATGTTTTAATGTATTAATCATTGAGTTGAAAAAAACTTTATGTTGGAGAGAATTTGTTATATAATGTTGAAATGTTTTCTTTGTAAATTCAGGGTTAGGTTTTCTTTTTCATACAATATAATGATTTATTAAGATTGATTGATGGGTTTAAAAAATCATGTTTCTCACTTAGTATTATAACAGTCATGACATATTGGATAGAAAATTGTGTGGTTTATAAATAACATTCCAGTTATTGTGGTTGCATTATTTACTATATTCTTTTACCTGGTAGTCATTGAAAAAAAATTGAGAAAGATAAGAAGATAAAGAGGAATCAATTTTCAAGAAAGTAAAATTCATATTTTTGGCTTGGCATCAACCTTTTATAGCATAAAACTAAGGAAATCTTCTTATGATAAATATTGAATGAATGAGTCCATCCTTAATCATTGTCTGTGCAATTTCACAACATGTCTAGATTTAAGATAAAAATACATATATAAGCCCTCACTTTGATGTTTTAAAAACAAGATATCTGTATATGGCAATTTTCCCCAAATCTGGATGCTTATCCCTAATTTAAATACACTTTTATATGTACTGGTATTTTTAAAATTTTTTGACTTGGCATTCAGTGGTTGAATAATGGTGTTTAAGTAATATTCAATAATGAAGAAAAGATGAAAAAGATTTTTTTTAGAAAGACTAGCTACACTGCTTGTAACTGAATCTTATCAGTGTAGTGCAAATTCTATTGATTTCAGTCAGAAGTGCACAATCAGTGAGGGAAAAAACCAGGTCAGTGGGGATTTGATATAAAGCACTGTCACAAATTCCACTATACCACGTACAGCAGCTGTTGAATAGATTTTACATACCCATTATAACAGACATTGACTGGTATAGGATTAAAAATGTTTGACTGCTGCTGAGCAGAGCAAATATATACATACACAATTATGAAGGTGCGATAGTCGGTGGATTTTTATTTATCACCATGAGATACAGTATATCCTGGGGGTGGGGGGTAGGGGTGGGGTGTAACAAAAATGGGGTAGAAAATATGTAGCTTTTTTATTTATATAACCGGGTAGTCTTTTTTGCAACCTAAAAAGTTTCTGATAACAAGCAATTCCAAATATAATTTCTTTTTAATGTATTTTTTGGCAATGTTGAAGTGAACGCCAAAAAAAAAAGAAGCAAAAATTATTATTATCATTGCGAAAATAACCAGATATATCCTACCGTATATGATACTGGTTCATGTACGGTATTTTGTAATATGAATTGTACAGGGTTCTAGAAAACGTAACATTAATCTTTGATCGATTAATAAATAAATTTATTAATAAACTGTATATATTTAAAGCTTTTTGAAGAAATTTATAAATTAAGATATAGTCTCACAAATCATGTAAATATAAGAGTGTGTGCACACAAATTGAATAATGCATGTTAAAAAAATTTTTTTGCACATACCATTGCATTTATGAGATTTAATGCTTATATTTACATTTTTCTAATCCACTACCTGTCTTAATTAATTGTCTGCAAATGTGATTTATATCTCAAAACCCCTGTTTTATCCTTGGGTAAGTTCAGATTAACAGAAGAGTCACAACTGTGAATTTTGAATTTCACTTTAACAACGTTCAACGTTTGTGACGTCAGAATAAAACTCATAATCTAAACTTTGACCTTTCCATCTGTGTTATGTTGTGAATGCCATAGCTTTTCACACACTTTACAAACAAAATATATTTGGAATGTAAATATAAATATATACTAGTATGTATTACTAGTACATGTACTGGTACTGTACCAGTTATCGGCTAAGACCAGTTATCGGCTAAACTGAGAGTTATATTTTGCAGAGTATCAAATCAACATGTACAGGGATTTTTCTATGTTATTATCGCGAAGCCGATAACCGGTACAGTAAATAGTAAAACTCGGCAAATTCGGGGCGTGCTAAAAGCACAAAAACAAGATGTTTTGAGTTCTTAATAATGATATAATCTAACAGATGGATAAACAACGAGTTCACCATTTAAAGTATGTCAAGTTCTATCCTAAAATATCAAGAAATAATGAAATACAAAAAGAAAACGTTAAATTTTAGCCAATGACTGGTACAGTGCCAATATATATTTTTGTTCTTAGTGAAAAACTTTGTAGATAATACATGTAATATGTATTGCTAAGAAATATACTGTTATCTATTTGCAAAGCTCATTATTTTAATCTCACATTACACGTACACTTTGAAGTTTGTTGAGACATGATAACAGTATCTAGATATTTTTCAAAATCTTTGTACAGTAACAGATGCATCCTAAAGTCAATCCTGTTAAAAAGCAAAATTTTTTATATAAATTGGGAACAGCATTAAGTTCATGTGTGGATAAACATCTTGTAATCCGACAGTAACATGTGTACATGGCTGTTCAAGCCACACATGAATTATCTGCCAAATCATCACTTATTATGCAGGTACTTGTATTATTATCCATTGGTATTGTCACTTAATCTGCACTTTTTTGTTAATCAATATATGTATGTATTTCAGCACTAGTAGAAAACGGTCTGCAGAGTCGGATCAGGATTCTCAAAGTTCCGGCAGTATGAATTCTGATTCGCCAAGGTTAGTCTTTGCACCAATTTCTTTTCAGGTACCATCAGCATTAACATCTGTGAATTCAAAATTTCAAGCATCCATGAAATTATCTGTTAAAACTTGAAGTTTTTTGTGAGCAACATGGTAGAGAAATAATCTTGAATTTAAGACTTACTGCTTCAAGATCCTGGAGGCAAGGAAGTAGATGAACAATTGCTAAAGTTATAGATTAATTCTCAATGGAAAGTCTATATTTCAGATTTAAAATAAATTTGATCTAAACTTTAATGCACAAATAAATAGGTTTATGAAGGAATTTCCTTTTCTCGAATGAGGGCTTAGTTAGCACCCAGTTATCTCTCAAATGAAATGACCACTTGCATAGGCAGTAGAAATTAATAACATGTTGAAAAGGTAGAAGCACATTTTGCACTGCAGATTCCATTACCTTTTGAAGCATAATTATTAACATGTACATAAAAATAACATTTGATTGCAACATCAGTTTTTGTGATACATGTACAACAATGTACATTTCAATCTGTACTGTGTTTGAACCTTGTATTTTAATAATCACATGTTTTGTAGCAAACCAGGCCTTTCCAAATTTTCATCTGCTCCCTACCTCCAAGCTAGATATGAAGAGAAAAAAGATGAAACAGTGGAGGCAGTTGAGTCAGCCCCCAACTTTACCAGCGGCTTCACCAATGGTGGAGAAGTGCGACATCGTCATAGCTTTAACAGTAACTACGATACACGCAGGACTTCCGACAGTAGTTTGAGAGAGACAGAACTCAAATCCAGCGGCGACAGTGTGTCTTGGGGTAAAGGTGTTGGGGTCAGTCTTGACAAAACCGATTCAAAGTCCTCAAAATCACCGATCTTAGGAGGGTCAGGTATATCCAGAGGCAAGTCGTTGTCGTTCCGAGAGTCACCAAGCCCGAGCAAAACTCCCAGTAAATTAGTGGAGAGGTCTGACTCGGGCAGCAGGAGCAGCACCGAGTTTTTGCGGTCTCATTCAAGAGAACGCTCCTTTGAGAAGTCCCTGGAGAACATCATGGACAAGTGCTCCGAGAAGTCATTGGACATGAATGTCAGTCTGGACTCAAAGAACGGAATGGTCAGTGACAGCAGTCGTGTGGAAGACAGCAGCCTGTTATCAGCCAAAAAAAGTGCAGATAAAAGCGACAAGAAAAAGAAAAATACCCCATGGTACACAGTAAGTATGTTTGTGGTTATTTTATTTACTTATTTTTTGGTATGTTGCTTCCATTATCTGTTTGGCCTCCTACAATATTTTTTTTTTAATTGCATACAAGATTATCTTGCACATTCACAGAATTTTATGCTGAAATATTTGGTCTGAAATATTTGATCTGCAAGAGAATTGAGATTGTCTATCTGTCATTTATAAACATGTTTGTTTCTCCACATTGCAGGCATCAAAAGTAATTATGGCTTGTTTTATGTTTGGAAAATATATATGTATTGTGCAATTCTCAGTTAAAGATTTGTACTTGTATAGGCTAATATTAGTATAATATTTATGGTATGCTGTGTATTCCTCTGTTTCGTTTGAGTTGAAAGTAATGTATGGATAAAGGAAGCAAAGAAATTTGAGGCATTTCATGTGCATTAACATGCAAATCATAAAGATGGAAAAGAAAGGATAAAATCAATCACTTTTTAAAAAGAATATCTTGTATCTTGTGCAGTTGGTCCTTATTTTGACAAAAATCAAGTTTTGATTGTATTTTTGATTAGAAAATATTCATTTCTTAATAAAACTAAAAGTCTTGTTAGAATACTTTGATATTTTTGATAAATGTATAGAGACATAATTAGTGCAACCCCCCCCCCCCCCCCCCCCCCCCCAATTTTTTCTTAAATGGACAAAAGAGAACATATACATTTGTAAATACATTTACATAGAAAAATTTTGTAAAAAGCCATTTTGATATATGTTTAAAAAAATTATGTTTTGAGTCTTTCAAGTTATAATTAATACCTAGTATAAATTGAATACATATTAGAATGGTATGATAATTGAATAAGACACAGATTATCTGTAATAATAATGGCACACTACATGTATTGGGTATGCAGTACATGTTCATATATATATGATATTTCCCTAAAGAAATATGCTTACATTAGGCCAAAAAATATATATATGTGTTTATAGGGTCATTTGAATTTTTTCTGATGACAATCATGAATGGAATATCAATGCGGCATGCCTTTTAGAGTTATTTCCATTGAGTTAATGCCAATTATAGAGATAATGATTTGATTTGAGTTACACAATTTAGTCAGCAAGTACCATGATTACATGCATTTTGTATTTTATTAAAGCAACACTTGCCTTCTATTCAATTTACTTCATTATTTTGATTTGAAGCAAAAATGGGGCATTAAAGGTAACCTTAACTACTATAATTGCTTCAATGTAAAATTTGAAAAAAAAATGAAAAAATAGAATTTCCTAACAATTGACCTTTTTTAGTATACAACACACATATTTTATTTTTTTGGCCTTATACCTATTTATGTTAATGTTAAACTAATGTACCAGGTATATATACTGTACATCACTGACTAAGCCAGCATTCACCTGTATATGAATGTATCACTTGTATGTTAATTAACATGTCCCAGGAGGTTGGTATAATTTTCTTGTTTGTTCTATTCTATATGTTATATGTTATGTATATCTGTATGCTATAGTGAGTTTTGGTGAAGAATTATTTCACTATAATCCAGTACTGCTACAGGGTTTGCCATTTATGCTACCTTTATTTCATAGTTGAAAATTCAATTCATGTATAAAAAGGCCATTAAAAAGTAATTGTAAGATATGTATTTTTTAACTAAATATTTATAAATTTTACAATCAATGGTAAAAATATGTCTTCCCTAATTCAGAGGGGATCAATATATAAACCTTGATTGTTGATTTCAGGAAATTGATCTATTTTTTTTTATTGACAGTACAATTTTTAAGTTGTTTCTTTTTAACAGATTGTTTCTGATGTAGGTATAATTTTTGTGTGTGTGTAACAAGCCCCAAGTAATATCTACATAATATATAATTATCTATTCTATGACATTATTATAGCACGTTTCTTACACTTAACTTATACATTCTCATTTTATTTATATAATCATACATATACACTGTCAACTTTTTGGAAGGGTTTTTCTTTTTTTATTTATAGATAAAAATCATGTCATTTTTCCCAATTGTAGTGCTAATTTAGAACAGTGCCATACTTGCCACAAGTTTCAAACTCTTTCATTTCTCCTTCATATATTTACTGGAAGAAATATGTTTTAAATTTGTCTGAAAAACATATATAATGCATATTCAACTTACTGGTAAATCAAACATAGTTATGACAAGGAATACATTATACATAAAAATGTATTACCATAATTATTTGATGAATAGTAGGTTTTTTTTGTGAAGTCACAAGATATGTACAGGTAGTTTCTGAAGTATAAAAACTTATATATACTAGTATATAAGATAAAAAAAAATTATGACTTACTAAATATTCTACATGAATACCAATACATTGTAAATATGTGAGAAAATGAAATTGTGAAAGATATGTGGCATAGTACATACTGTATATCTACATTCTTTTGAAATCACTGAGTTACTTTAATTGATGTTAAGTACTAAACAATAATGTAAAATTATTATAATAAGGGTTTAACGGGGGCATTAGTTGGTATCTGGCCAGCATAAAAATTCAGTTGTTTGTACTGATGACAATTAAATGAGATACTCCTTGAAAAGTGAATGAATTTTCAATAGGATTCGTAACTAATCATGTAGATGCAGTGGGATAATCGTTGAAAAGTGAGTGAATTTTCAATAGGAGTCATAACTAATCGTATAGATATAGTGATAGTTCTTGTTCAATGAGGGCAGGTGTATGATCGACTTTAGGGGGGAGGGGGTATAATAGAAATGTTGGAATACCGGTATTTTTGTATTATCAGGTACCTGGTAATTATAATTTAACGAAATCATATGCACTTGCATACACAAGTATATAATATGCATTATTTGTAGTAGTACACAATTAAATATTACTTTGTAATAAGTGTGTAAGGAAATTTTTTTAAATGCTTTTGAAGTCCTTTTTTTTTTTTTTAATGTTTCCTTCAAGTGTTTACTAATAGCTGTGTTAGTGTTGATAACACTCAATATGTAGTTGTAGTGTTTTTAACATACCTGGTAGATTTATACTTGAATAATTAGTACCAATTCTGCAGCTAGTGTAGATTAGATTGTATACTAATCATTTCCTGGCACAAGTACTCAGAATATTTTATTTGCTCTGCAATAAAAACTTTAAAAGAGTTTATAAACTTGACATTTCCCAATATTTGTGATACATATACTTGGTACACATTAAAGAGCTTTTATACACTTTTTAAGAATTAAAGGAGTAAAATCCAGTATGAAGACCAATATCATTTAAGTGCTGTTGAAATGAATTATAGCTTTTATAATTGTTCATAAATAAAGTTCCTAAAGAAGGAATAGGAATGGCTCAATTTTACAACCCACTTTTATTCAAAAGAAGAAAGAAAATCAACCCTTGCTATGTTTTTAATCTTCAATCTTGCATCTTATTAGGTAACACAGTGTAGTAAAGATTTTGGGAGGGTTTTTTTTTAATACAATGTTTATCCTTCATATGAATTTTTCAATGAATTTATGACCAAATATTGCTAATTTTAAAAATAAAAAATGCTATATATTTCTCCTTCACATATCTCTACTTCATAAAAATCCATCTTTGATGGCTAAATTTCAGTTTTTCATACATGTATTTTTTTGGTATTATTTTTTTCGTCATTTAATCATTTGGGTATTTTTAACATAAACTTTGATTGGCATCAGAGTTGAAAATATCATCCTATGCCTTCATGTCATGCACTGTTGTTAGCAATTACTGCAGGGGTAATTCAGAGATTTGTGGCTTTGCTTTTTTATGAGAATTTTAATTCTGCAGAATTCACAGTAAAATGTATTGTTGAACTTAAAAAATAATTAAAAATACATACATCAAAGCAATCTCATATCATCCGATGTGGGAACATAAAAAGAATTTTATCACATTTTACAATAGATGCATCTAACTTAATATTATTTTAATATATATGAATGAAATGCATGCCACTTGTAAGTTGTATCAATTTTGTTAGATTTCCATGCAATAATTAACAATTATATGTAATTAGTTTAATTTTTTGTTTATTAACACATATGCCCATATTTTACGTACCCGCAGTTCTTCAATACAAGATGGTTATGTCACTCTTGGTGAACTAAACGAATTTATGTCATTTTAGATGTGGAACACGTCATATAAAACGAAAAGTGAAGATTTCAGGAAGATTTTTAAGGATGTTTATAAAGAGGATAGGCTTCTTGTGGGTAAGGAAATTTTTATATGTTCTGTTATTTGAAACTGTGACTATACAACATCTTTTTAATTTCACATTGTCAGAATAATTTTTTTTAAAGTATTTGGGACATGAAGCTAAAATACAGTAAACTCCTTAATTAATACAAGTACTTAATTCAGCAATCCCACCATTTTGTATCAAATAGCAAGAATATAAAATCTTGGATGCTGAACTTTTGTTATAATTCCATATAGCATAAAACTTAAAAAAAAAAGATAAAAGTAAGATTTCAGAATCTAAGAGGGGAGCTTCTGGTGATTATATCAGATATATATGAATTCTTCACATTTAACTGGGAATTTTCAATAATTTTGAAAGTCAAACCTTGCATGTATATATGCAAGACTCCTCAACTTAATGCAAGAATTTTATAAATGCTTAACTTGTTTTCATGCATGAACTTGTTATTTTATAAGTAAGTTCTTCAAACTTGCAGAGTAGTTTTGACTTGAAACTTGTTCCTTGCAGATTATTCTTGTGCCTTGCAAAAAGAGATCTTAGTGCAGGGCAGAATGTACATCACTCAGAACTGGGTCTGTTTCTACGCCAACATCTTTACCTGGGAAACACTGGTAATGCTACTATGTCATATACATGTATGACAAGATACTGTAAACCAACTTTTATTTTATGCAAGAAATTACTGTCGTGTTAACCGATAAGAATACTTTGCAGTTAAGAATATTTTGTTGATGCCAATCATCGTAAAAACATGTAACCATAAATTCAGAATACATAAGTGTTGTAGGAAAGCATTTTGACTTTAATGTACTATATTTTTGTTACCCCCTAGCTGTCAAGACCTTTATGCTAATCACCCATACTGTTGAACTATACAGGTTATATAGCATATGCAATGGCTATTCTCATTCCGACACCAATTTCAGTATCGAAGAACAAACACAGAATTAAAAGTTTCACAAATTTATCGAGTCTGCATCAAATCAAAATGAACAACAATAGTATAAAAAAATAAATCCAGGGCTTTCAACCACCCTTGAGTAATTTGATCTAAATGTGAGAGTATAAATTCCTAGAAATAGCCAGATATCAAAATAATCAAGATGTATGGCTAATTATATTCAACACAGAGATAATTGCTTAATGGAAATTAAAATAAGATTGATTCAATCCCGAAATAATCACAGTATGTGATACTAAATAAACTTCCCAGACTGTTAAAAATTACACTTTCACTGTCTAAAATTTTATCCAATTAATAAAATTACGTAGCCATAATTACATGTAGTTATCCTTAAGAGATAATAAATATTTACCAAAATTTAGGAAAACACCAAAAGTGGTGTGAACCCCCCTAAAATAAAAGAGCAGACTGTTGATATACAGAAAAATCACCCCTTATGTACCCTATAAGAAATCTCATGAAATCATATAGACCCGTATGGAATACATGTATTACAGAAAAATTGGGAAAGCATATACCGAAAGTAGTTCAAATTAACTAATTAACATGCCATATTCAGTTATTCACCAACAAAAATGTAAACAGAATTGCAGAAGAAGACAGGATGACAACAAAGAAACAAGAAAGTGCAATATATAATGGCCAAAATATGCCTAATATGTATGTACTGGAATAATGTTATAATATTTATCAGTCAGATAACGGAATTCTTTAATAAACAATTGAAGAATATACATGCACATATGTGCAAGTAAAAGTTGCAAAATTTCACAACACGTGTTTTACAGTTTTCAATGAAAAAGAAAATACACGGTACATAGAATAAACGTAGAACACTAGTTACACTGTCTAGCAGATAATGATGCTTTAAAAACATGCATACGTAAAACATACATATTAAGTTAGAATGCTTAGATAAGGTATAAGTATTTTAAATTCCATAACAAAGGGCCATATCAAAAGTAAATAAATAAAAAAAAATATAAAGATGAAAATCTGAAACATTACAAAGATTTCAAACTTGGTGACCTGGAAGTTCAGTGAATATAACTTAGAAAAAACTTAACATAGAATAAATTCTAGGTCATACGTTTATGTCAAAGACAATTGATCATAGATGTCAGATTAGTTTTTCATGATTAAAGACCAATATAAATTTTGATTATTCTTCTATTATGTAAAATTGAGGATGTACTCCAAAAATCCACAAAATTTGAGCCACCATAAAGATAAACGATTCTAAAGTATTTGAAAATATTTATGTTTTATGGGTTCTTTCATGTATGTTACCGATGGTGTTTGATATTGTAGCTTGCCATTCCATGCAAAGAGATCACCTCCGTCACCAAAGAGAAGACAGCCCGCGTGATTCCCAACGCCATCCAGATCACGACGGACAGAGAGAAATATTTCTTCACCAGTCTGGCCAACAGAGACAAGACGTACATGATGCTGTTCAGGGTCTGGCAGAATGCTCTACTAGGACAGGTATAAATTAGAGCAGAGCATGCAAAAGTTTAGAACATACATGTGATGTGGAATTCACTTGTTCAAATGAGAAATTTGTTTGCTATTTTTTACATCAAAAGTTCTTATACTCAGGATCAAAATGTCTTATCTATTACGGGTAAGTAATTTTGTTGCAAGTTTAATGTATGTGCATCAATTTTGATTGACAGCCCATGACAGCTAAGGAGATGTGGCAGTGGATTCACTGTAACTATGGGGAGGAGCTTTGTCTGGACTCAAGTGATGATGATTATGTAGCCCCACCCTCTTTTATAGATGAACCAATCAGGGATGACTATATCACTCCCAGCAGACTCAGTCAAGTAAATTTCATGTATTTGAGAAATCATGGCATTATCGAAAGAATTGATCAAAACATACCTCCAGGACTGGGAACTGTTTAAATGCAATAGGAAAAGAGAAGAGTAAAGGGTCAAATCAAATAAAGCAAAAACAAATTAATAACCTTTTATTAAATATTCTTTTGATTTCCTATTTTGTTGTTATAAAGTCAAATCAATTAAAGAATTCTCATTGTTAGCAGCCTTAGTTTCCGTTTCTTAAATTTTTTTTATTTCACATAGTGCAAATAAAAGTTGACCTCATAGTGTTTTAACAGAATGTGTTTTGATACATTAGAGAGAGAGAGAGAGGAGAGAGAGAGAGAGAGAGAGAGTTATTGCCATAATTTAAAATTTAAATCATCATAGCTTAAGAAAACATAAACTTTTATTTTTGAGATGCATGATTATATTCTGGTTTGATCGCAATTTACAGATAGAAAACCCAGACTCTGACATCTTACCATCTCCAGAGCTAATGCAGGATGACCTTGGCATCAATATTGGCAAGGACTATGAGGTTATTCCCTCAGCAGGACTTGAAGAGAAGCAGTGTGAGAATGTGGCCACCGATCAAAGTGATACAACAGAAGACAGTGAAGGTATACTCATTGCTTTGGGAAGTGGGTAGGAAAGGGGAGGGGGCTAAATATTGTGTGTGTGTCTCTTACACTTCCTCACCTGAATGAAATGGGTTGATGGATGTTGTTTTAATAACTTTTAAGTTTTGAATTTTTTTTACATTGATCAGCTCAAATAATTGGCAATTTTTTATTGAGGAAAAGAGAGGGGAGTGTCTTTTGCTGAAATTGATACAAACACCTCGGGAATTAGTGAAAATAAAGGGGAGTACACTGTTTGTTCAATTGACATTGATGCCCAGAGAAAGAAGGAATTGTGTATAAAAGGGGGGCTACTCTTATTGTTTGAAGACTCTTATTCAATAGATGTGGAAAAAAACCCAAGGAGGATTGTTCTGGTAAGCTTTTTGCATTGAGATAGGTTCCACATATAAAGGGGGACTATTCTGTCAGATACTAATCAGACTTTACAAGGAAAGCTTACCATTACCCAAATTAAAACTTAAATTGACATATTACATGTATTAAAGAAAGATCTCTTCAAGTGATTGAGAATGTTAGCTGATCTGAACAAAAAAATGCAGTAAATATATGCCATAACTTTGACAAGGAGGATTTTCACTAATTTTACCCATCAATTCAAACTTGCATGTTATAGCTGTTTGATTTCCTGTATTTGAAATGTAGTGTCTTGCTAACACAGTAGTTATCAGAAGTGTTTGAGAAGCTGATGCTTGACTTGTTACAAAGAGTTAATGTCAATCAAGTGTGTGGTAACATTTATAGAGCATTCTTCAGATTGACAGAGTTAAATGAAAACAATAATTTCTTTTCATATATGAATCATTGAAGTAATTATGAGCTGTAGTCAAAATAATATCTAAAAGAAAAACAATTTATTTTATAGAGGAAGTGACCCTCTGTTCTGAGCATGCCCACTTTGAGAAGCCTATGATAGATGAGGTCTACAACATTCCCGTGGAGAAGATGTTCGAGATGCTGTTCACAGAGTCGGATTTCTACAGCGAGATCCAAACAAGAAGGGGCTCAAAAGGTCAGTCTCTCTCAGTTCATGTACACTAGCGGAAAAAAGAAACTGTGCATTATTTAATATATGAAAAAACATTTAAAAACTACAATGAACAAATTTTATTTTTTGTAATACTGTTAACACATGTATTCGTAACAACATCTCATAACACATTAATGTCAACGTCGAATAACGTCAATTTCAGGACACTCGAAAGTCACTGTTATTTAAAATTGAATTAACAAAATTAATAACGCGTGTGACCACCATTTGCGTTCACGCATGCTTGACAGCAACGCCTCATTGATGCCACTAAAGTGTACAGAAATGCTTGAGGGATGTTAATCCAGATGTTGGTTAAAGCCTGGCCTAAATCAGCCAATGTCACTGGCTGATTTGGTAAACGGCGTAAACGTCTTTCCATTTCATCCCAGATGTGCTTGATCGGCGACAAATCGGGGGAAACAGCTGGTCAAGGCAAGACATCGACATTCTGTTGAACAAACAAGTCCCTGACTACACGTGCAACGTGTGGCCTTGCGTTGTCTTGCTGCAGAGTGATGTGATTTTGATGTCTCTGTATGAAGGGTATCACATGACGCTGAATAATTTCATCGCGATAGTGTACGCCGGTGAGATTTCCATTGACAATTTGTAGAGGGGTCCTTCCACGTGCTGATTTTCCACCCCACACCATAACGCTACCTCCACCAAATTGTCGTCGTTGCACAACACAAGCGTCCTGGTAACGCTCCCCAACGCGACGATACACCCTACAACGGCCGTCACTGCTATCCAAATGAAATCTGGATTCATCAGTGAACAGAATATTGGCCCAGTCCTGTATTCTGAATCGCAGATGTCGTGTGCACCACGCTAGTCTGGCGATACGATGACGTTGAAGCAGTACTGGGCGCACCGCTGGACGTCTTGGTCTGATGTTTTGTCGTGCAGACGATTACGCACAGTTCTCGGACTAATTGGTCGAAGCCCTGGAATGCTACAGGCAGTCAAACGATTTCTCAGATGCACAAGTCTAATGTGGTTGTCCTGTTGACGTAATGAGCACGGTCAATCCTGGGTGTTGCCAGATTGTTGAAAACGTCTCCATAATGACTGGATGGTGTTCCGATGAACTCCAAAGTGTCTTGCTACAGTATTTTGTGCCATTCCAGCTTGCAGCATCCCAACAGCACGATTACGTTGGTTTTCGTTGAGTCGTGGCATGACATAGGGGTAAATTTTGTTGAAACTAAACAGGGTTCGACACTAACTTTTTTATGCATTAGTCCAGCCGGACTAGTGCCTGTTTATTTTAACAAGTCCGCAGGCAATTTTATTTGCCCGTCAAAAATAAATTAAAATGCATTACCGTATTTGCCTGATATAATATGCACTTTTTAAATAGAATTTGTAAGAAAGGGGTGCGTAATAAATACCATATTGTTTTTCTTACAGGTGTTGCACTGGGCTATGTCGTACATAACAATGAGTTGCGTATTCACTATCTCTGTGAACATGGTGTATGCCGCCATTACAGATGTTATAAATAGATCTGTGCAATAGATCAGGGCTACGAGTTACCTTGTTCTTTTCATTGTCTAAATTCTTTAAAAATCCGTTTAAAATCATAAGCAATTTATGACAAATGATTTAAACACTGTTCATTTATCGATAAATTAAACAACTCACAGAAGATTTGTTTCACTTTTTTTAAAACACATAAGCGTCCCTATCGAATCAGTTGTTTTGAAAATGTGCACTTGTCTGTGACACCTATTTTCTCGGACATCCCCTTAGGGCAAAGAAATAATCAAGTCACCCATAATATCCTGCATTTCACTTGGTAACTTTATAATCACTGCAATATATTATATTCTAGATAATAAAAATATAGTCATGGTTTTCCAGTAAAATGTCGACAATCGCACATCGTTAATTCACACATTTTTTAAAGAAATTTTTTATTAGTCCGACCGGACTGACTGGACAGAAATTATGTTAGTCCGCATGAAAATCTATTAGTCTGTGACTAACGGACTAAGGTTAGTGTCGAACCCTGACTAAAGTGATTTCCTTAACAAAAAAAGTTTAAACAAATCCTTTACAGTTCTTATTCCAAACGGTATTGGCCCGTAAAACTCGTGCATACAAATTCTTCAATAAACAACAGGTGCTCACTAACCATGAAAAAGTCTGTGCACCCGGACGGTTACCATCCGATATTGTCAAAAACAATACCATTATCAATTGTTTAAATTTTATAAATACAAACAATAGATATAGAAAAATTATACTAAATTTTATAATGCACAGTTTCTTTTTTCCGCTAGTATATTTAGTTCCCATATAAGTCGATGATGGTAGCTTAGTAGAGAAAATATATAGATTGTTACCTCTGATATACCGGTATTACAAACTGGTATTGTAAATACAGATTAATTTTTAAAAATAAATCTTTTGTTAACTTTAGTTCTTAATTAAAGTTGATGTCTTTATGATAATCTGCATGTCTTCTGTTGGCCTCTTAAGGCTGCTTTAGCTATAAAATAAGTACCATACTGTTCAACCATGCCTAGAGATATTTAAGTAAACAAAATATGTAACTTTCAATCAGGAGGTTCAAACTTGTATGCAATGCTGTTAGTGTATATCATGAATGATGATGACACGTTTTCCTTGTTGACAGATTTTACCTTCACCCCCTGGAAGGACATGGGGCATGGTAAGCAGACTCGTACAGTCAGCTACACCATCCAACTCAACTACTCCATAGGGCCCAAGTCTTCCCAGGCGGTGGAGCTACAGACCTGTCACAAGAACCCCACCCCCGGCACCTACTTCACTGTGGACACGGAGTGCTCCTGTCTGGGAATACCTTATGGAAACACATTCATTGTAAGTATGTTATACAGTGTTAAGGTCAATTTTCACTATTCCTCGCAGTTTTTCCATTAGGTTTATAGTCTTACAGTTGGTGCACTTGTTGGTATGTGCAATCAAATGGTAAATGGTTGCATTGGTTGGTAGGTGGTGAAATGTGGTTTTACTAGAGGTAAACTGAAACCAGGTTGTACTAAGCTGATTTGCACCAGCTATTCAAACAACCAGTAGTGTCTTATCAAGTTGATGCAGAAATTAATTGAAATTTAGTCATGTTATATAGGATGTATGATTGTTCGATAAATGTGTGCTTCGTAAACAATAGTATTAACAGAAATGAACTTAAACCATAAATACTTGTACTTCTGACATATGTATGTACAGAGCTTTTGATGCTTTACTGAAACCTGAAATTATGACAAGCTTGTAAAAATTATGTTTAGAGGAAATGTAATGAAGAATCGTTAAGTGTCAAATAGATGTGTGTTCTATGAAAGTTGAAGAAATAACATTGCAGACCTTAATTTATTAGCTTCAGGTACATATTTGTACAGAGACAAAGAAGAGAATAGATTCAGGGGCTGACTGATACATTTTATAAGCAAAATTTACTTGCCCTACCTCTATATCTACTAGCCCTACCAAATTCTTTATTGTGATTAAAAATAATCAATACACATACCGTACGATGTTTTTGCCCTTTATTTTAAATATTTCCACTTTTAATACTCTTCATATAATATATATAGTTTTGATTTAACATCTCTTCCTCTTGGTTTTCTCGAGAATGTGTTAAAAAAATCAACACTACATATTGATATTTAGTTGGATTTATTGTTATGTAAAGGTAAAAAACAAACATTTTATTGACAGTGTTGGGTGTTCTGATAATTTCTTTCACCTTAGGTACATGAATGTCCGAGATAATAGGTGACAAGCGCACACGTGTTCACAACCATGGTTTCAATAAGGCCGCAGAGGTGTTAAAAATAAACGTAAAATGAATCTTCAGTGAGTTGTTTAATTTAAACTAATTATATCTAATCATATTAGGCCTAATATTTTAATTTTTAAAAAGTTCTAGGTTATGACTACGATTAGCGAGTAATAACAAGCACACATCTATTTTTAACATCAGTTATGGCGGCGTACATGGAGACGGTGAACAAAGCTCAAAGAAGTTGAACATGAATAAACAGCTCAAATTGATGTGAAAAATACCGTACTTTCATTTTCAGTATCATGCGAAAGTTTAAAAAGTCACCTGCCCACGGGCAATTCCTTACCAATTTTTTACTTGCCCGATCAGAAAAATTACTTGCCCCGGGCGTCGGGCAATCGGAGTTGTCAGCCCCTGATAGATTATTAAACTTGAGTCCTACAGTTTGAATTAATATGTGATTTTAATGAATGCTGAAACTGTGTTTATTTCATATGCATATATGTCAAATTACTGGTAATTAGGTGATAATCCTCAACCAACCACCTTGTCACCAAATCATCTTTAAAAAGTACTTACCATGGAATGCACACAATTTTTTCAAATAAAAGTAAATAAGATGGTTTTGTGGTTTTGGTTTTATGTAGATTTGGGCGAGTTTGTCATAGATGACTGAGCCAAGCTAGTTTATGCCCTTCTAAGACAGTTAGTCACTATACCCAGTGCTGTTAATGTAGTATAGTATCTAATCAAAAATTCTAATCAACTTGCTTTTTAAAAATTAAAAAGAAAAGTCACCCAGCTGGAGACATTTTCACAGACATGTGTCTATCTTTACTGAAATAAAAATGAAATATTGGTAAGAAGATTCTATCTCAAATCTTCCAAGAATCTCATCTGTTCCACCATACAATGTTTCATCAATATTTCATTGTTATTACCCCGGTACAACTTTTTGAAAAAAAGACTCTGAAGATTTTTTGTGGTTAAAATTATTGCCAGAGATGGTACATGCCCATTATCTTGAGCTAATATACAATACACATTCTGTGAATGAGTACTAAATTGACTTCATTTTCTGGAGGTAAAATCAATGGTTGTTAAAACAAATATATACCTTCTGGAATGAATTTTATTATTTTGCACTCAGCTGCAGATCTTAATTGAGATTTAAGCCTTAAAGATAATTTTCTACCTCTGTTCTTGCATTGCATTGAAGATGTTTATCGTTAATATATGGAAGTTTCTGGTTTGAATATTTCACCTGTGTGAAGAGGGGTTTTGATTAAAAAGAAAAATAAATACAGGTATTTGATCATGTTTGTATTGCTGTGCAGTGGTGATATGGCCATTGATTGAAACTGCAGTTGAACATATAAAGGAGGTTTAAATTAATTCAGGATATCAATATATAATGATCTATACTATAGGCGGGAGCCCACTCTTAATTGTATTATATTGCATATGACATAACAGGTATGGTTTTTGGGTTTTTTTGGTTAAAATTTCATAGCTCATTCAGTAGGATCAAAACCTTGACAAAGTTGGATATATACATATATCTGTCAAACTAAAAAATGAACTCTTCTTTGATGTGTTTATTTTGACTACCATATTTTTAAAAAAAATTATATAAAACTTGGTGTGCAGGATTACAAGTATTTACACAGAGGATGGAAAAGGGGTATGTGCCACATTTTTAAATAAGATTTTAGGTTAAATTGTTTGTTATTATATGCATTAAACAAAAATGAAATTCTTTACAATTCATTGTGTCTGGATTTAAGTATAGAAAATAAATACCTTTAGGCGGTTAATTTTTCCAGTCTTTTTTACATTGCTTCTCATACAATTTTTCAGATGAAATCACATGCATACTATTTGATTTAAGAATTATTCTTGGGTAGATGTTTCTGTAGGAAGAAAGTATTGACTTGTGCATTAATTTGTAACTTGTTAAGAGCTTTAAAATTAATCTGTAATGATTTATTAAATTAGAGGTACAGGTATTCTTAAAATAATTAGAGTTAACATCAAATGATTGCTGGCTTAATCTCTCTATCATGTGCTCTGTCTCTTGTCTCTGTGTGTGTGTGTGTGTGTGTCTCTCTCTCTCTCTCTCTCTCTCTCTCTCTCTCTCTCTCTCTCTCT
>WFKH01011581.1:38326873-38383651 GCA_016163765.1 Magallana hongkongensis | reverse complement strand
TCTAATTGATAACAAATGCAGTAAATTCAAACAAGTACAGTATGCCAGTATATCATTTGTATAAGTTTTTTTTTATTTATATACCGGTACATGTATCTTGTTTTTAAAGTATAAGACGTGTATAAAGTAGGTATTATGTTAGATGTCACTACCTGGTGTATAAACAATTGTGTACATGTATACAGATGATATGATATGAAGCGTCACCATGTTAAGCCACACCCCCTACCTGTTTGAAGGTCTGTTGTTGAGTGCATCAACTCGTAACATTTAAATGCTGTGGTGAAGCTGTTGATGATTCGGCTGGCATTACTGAGACTCTCCGCTCCTTCTATGGTGGGGCTGCTCTCCGTTTGTACTTTGGCTTTTTTTGCTCTAAACATTTCAATTTTTTTTTATAACTCTACAATTCCTAAGCTACAAGATGATGGATTCTTTTGCATGAGTTTTACTTTGCGTGTAATAATGTTTTGAAATTTCTCAATCAAATGAAGAAAATGGCATAATAAATTTAAAATTCACTTTCGTAATATATTAGACTCACTGAGGCTCTTCATCTGCACTTTCATTTTCAAATTTTTCCATGAGCACCAGCGGGGTGTGGCTGGCACTGGGGCCTAGGAAGGACTGTGGATCTACGCTGCTTACATAGGTGTACAGACACTCGAGAAACAAAACCACCGTGGTGTACAACACCTGGCGAGTCTGCTCAGGTGAGCGGGATTGGCGAGCTCTGTTATACATACTGTAGATGTTCTTGTACTGGATTTCCCTTTGTAAAAAAATACAAAGATATATAGTTTACAACCATGTGTACATATTTGTAACAAATAATCAAACTCATCTGAAAGGTTCTAAAAAATAATGCTTCATTATTTAAAAATAACCCCTTCCCCCTTTGTCAAAGTCATTGTGAAATAACTCTTATCTCTCTTTATCTAAAAGATTCAAAATCTTACTATACAATGGTTCACAGTGATAAATTTTCACAATATTTAGTCTTTAAATTTTTTTTAAAACAAATTAAGACATTATTCTACTTGTTCACAGCAAAAATATTTGCAATTTCTTTTACACCTACTGAAATTTTCTCACATGAGAATAAAAAGTTGGTCAACAAAATATTCCTGAGCTATATAGACTTAATTGGTTACCTTGGTTCACTAAACAGATCTGGGGGTACATCCCAGTCCATCAGCTGGCCCAGTAAGATGATGAGCTTCAGGAGGCTGCCCCAGGGGTCACTCACCTGACACTCCTTGTCAAACAGACCGGGAATGCTCACCCTGTTACTTAACTTTGTGGGCGACAGCAACTCTATAAAAAGAAAGACACAATTCCACAATTCTTTTATATTTCATTTTGTATACATGGGTTCATCATTAGAAATAAAAATAATGAATATTTTCAACAATAAAATTAATATTTAATAATATTTCATATAATTTGTTGTTTTATAGAATTGACAAAATAAATCATCTGATTCAATATAAAGCTGTTTTTAAATAATTTATTGTTTGCTCTTTCCTGACTTGGGGTTTAAACTTTTTCAGTTGGTAGAAAAATAACTTTGCTTCACTGTCATTAAAAAAATAAATGTAAAATAGGCTTGCGAAAATCACGTTTCCAAAACAAAAAAAATCAATATGCTCAGATTATTTTTAAAATATCTTGAGTTGTGTACCTTTTTGTCAGTCCATCAGGAGAACACAAACTAACTATCTTTTAAAGGTGGCCTCATGAATTTAACATGACATTACCTGGAGAATTGCTGGAACTTCCATTGAAACTGGGTGACTGAGTAACAAACATGATATAAAACTCAATAGACATCTGTAGCCATCTGTAGATCTGGGCTGCTGGTAGTTCGGGCTTTTTCACTTTTTGTAGCACCAGAGGTAGGACATCACATACTAAAAAGAAAATGTAAGGTCTATTTTAAAGCTTATTAATTTTTTGGTCTCCCTTTTTCTCCTGATGTTCAAATGAATTTTGATGAACCGCATACAAAATACATGTATAGTGTATGAGAATGTCAAAGGCAGATTACCTGGTAATCCACTTACCAAATAACTTTCTGTAACAATTAACAGGATACTTCATTTTTGCTTCTAATTCTGCTTGTTGTAGGGTATCCAACAGTTTAAGCTTTATAAAAATAATTCACCCTTAATATTTGTAAAAATTTCAAACAAACAATGATATAAAGAACAAACATTTAAATTCTATAGAGTTTATATATCCATGAATATTTCTGGACCAGAAAAATCAAAGTACAGTAAAACACGCTTATAGCGAACACGCTTATAATGAATTGACGCTTACAGCGAAGTGATTTTCATTCCCCATGACTGTATAATATGTTGTAAACTTGTCGGATATAACGAATTTCGCTTATAACGAAGTAAAATCACCCGTCCCTGGCACTTCGTTATAAGCGTGTTTTACTGTAACTTACTCTATGCTCATAGACAAGATTTGAAACTTACAAATACTCTTAAGCATGTGCTGGTAGGTATAAATGTATGTGTATTCACATCTTTGACTACATTTATGTACCAGATAATCAGTGTTACTTACTCCATGCTCAAAGACAAGATTTGGAAACTTCCTCATGGCCAAGAGTAAGAGTCTACACTGCTCTAGTGTATTGCTAATTTTCTGGGCAACACTAAGTAACATCTGACACTGTGTTGGTGTGGAGACTGCAGCAAAAATCTCTAAAAGCAAGATTGCAGAAATCAATGAAAAAAT
Organism: Magallana hongkongensis; assembly: GCA_016163765.1. NCBI lineage: Eukaryota > Metazoa > Mollusca > Bivalvia > Ostreida > Ostreidae > Magallana > Magallana hongkongensis. The sequence continues at coordinate 38,380,897 of WFKH01011581.1, read as the reverse complement.
TCATTGTAGTTCTCAATACACTATTAATAACTATACTATGACTACAATTTGATAATTGGCTAGGTACACCACTTCATAAAAAGCTAGTTGTTACAAACCTGTCAAAAAGTTTTTGTGGCTATTAGCAGACATTTCTGTTTGAAGAATTTCCAAAATTTCTTGTATTTCCTCCCAAAGCTGAGGCTCATTTGGAAACAATACAAACCTATTGATTCAAAGAAATATGGCATTTATAAAAAAAAGATTTAAACAGGAAATGTGGCATATTCAAACAAAATATGAAAAATACATCACATCATAAACCATAACTAAAAGTCCTCAAATAACATGAATAATTAAACATAATATGTAATGTATGTATTTCTTAATTGATTATGATATTATAACAATTCTGATCAACAACATTTGGTTAATTTTTATCTTTTCGTTTCAGACTAAAACTACATTTTATCAAAAGTACCAAAAATACAATAAAAGACAGTCTATACTCTGTCCCGAGTTTTTGCTTCCACCACTTTTCGCTTGATATTTTGATAATAATAAATATCTTTAAGCTCAAACTACGTTCATCCACTAATATGAAAAATGTCCAGATTATCTGTTTTGAAACGCTCCCTCTGCCGCTTCAGGTTTCAATACACATCCCAAAATAGAAAGTCTACGGAGATTTTGCAATGCATCAGCCATTAATAAACCTGGATGATAACGTTGAAAAATTGTGCGAGGTGTCCCGAGTACTTCGAGAGAAAAGATGTAAACATTTCCCATTATAAATCTCCGTAAGAAATTTGTTTTTGTTCCTGTAAACTTTTATGAGTGAAAAGGGATAATTTGTCAATGAAGATATCTTGGATATTTTCCATTTCATCGATTTCAACTGTACTTCTTTCACAGGTATGTGTATTTTTATGAAAAATCATCAAAAAGTGATGGTAGCAAATAACTTGGGACAGACTATAGTGGGCTTACATTTCCTCTAACAACTTTGCTGCCTCCTTGACATTCTTCCCAGCTTTTTCTAAAGAGTATGCTTCAAACTACAAAGTATTCAACACATAAAGAAAATGCATATGATTAAGATCATCATTAAGAAAGTACATATATTTGAAAAGTTCCAGAACTACAGTGCTTTTAGAGTTATTTGCACCTGTATTGAAAAGTTATTCGGAAATAAAGATCTGGCTGTTATCATCCATGCTTTTGCTGCATAGGGGTCACTTTTGGTAGGTTTCATGCACGCTCTAGCACGCGATATGAGCCAAACTTCGTCGCTCATTGCCTTTTCATTCATGGTTGCAGCCATGTTGGTTTCCCAATGGGATGTCGAACCCCACTTTAATTAATTACAAAAATTGATGATTTATTGAATCTTGTGTTTGTTCTAATGATTAAAAAAATAATCATCATTATTTTAACATTTATACAATTTAATACCTTTTACGGTTTTTTTATTCCAATACTGAAGTTAATCAATGATTTTCATTTAAATTGTTCGGGATCGATATTATCCATACTTTGATGAAAATGAAAGAGGCAGACGATCTCGCTCAATTTTAGTGACAATCTAGATATATTCCAGTCCATACATAAAATATGTTTAATTTCTGTGTTTCCACGAACGATATAGCCATGATTTGATGTTTTGGACACTATTCCGCAAGACTTGTCTAAGCCTTACAATAAAAACATGTCGATGTCAGCATGGTCAGCACATGAATCAAAATACGGTATGTTGAACTATGTTCACGTTCAATCACAGGCCTCTTGATTTCTATAGATAGGGTATAAATATCTCTCTTGCCGTACATTTAACAGTGTCTGTGATTAACGGCTTATTGATAGAAATCCATGCAGAGGCCGTTGGTTCAGTATATACATCAGTTTATATTTGAAGCAACAGCAAATTTTTATTTAAAATATTTTAATATAGAATATTTTATTTATTTCATGCTACATTTTTCAATTTATTGTTTTGTATTTATAGACAGTTTATGAAGACAGAGACTTAATAGAGTATGCTTAACAATATTGTAATAAATGCTATTCTTTTGCTTATAGCTTTTAGTTTTCTTGGCTCAAGAGAATTAGACAATACATTATCTTCAAATGCTGAACAAACTGAAACCCAACATACAGTATCTCACACAGGGGACATTCCAGATCATCATCCTGGGTAAAATATCTGATCAAAATCTATTGTGTTAAATACATAGTACATTTAGTTGCATGATGAAGATATGGTCTTGTAAATTTTCATTAATTTCAAATCGTAAGGTTTTAGGGCAGGACGTATGTTTTAAGAGAAGAGCAATTTCATTATTAAAATAGAGTTATCTATTTGAAAGCTTTGATTTTTGAGAGAGAGAGAGAGAGAGAGAGAGAGAGAGAGGATTTAAAAGGCTCACCTTAATCAATCTTGATTATGAGATTAGTAAATTCTTTAATTATTTCCTTTTTTCGATTTAGAGGACCTGCATTAGAGGTTCCTAGAGGAAATTCTAAAGGACAATCTGATTTTAATATGAAAAGTAGCGGAGGAAAATCAAAACCTCCGAAAGGTAATGAAATATATCTATTTTACTCAAAATTTCAAGAATTGATTAATGTAAAACTATTTCTTTCATTGTATTATTGAGCTGCATGTATATTTTATTGTTTTTAACATTTTAACAGAATTGTTAAATAGCCTAGGCATGATTAACTACATGTGTTTTCATTTTACAGATCCACCAAGAATGCCAATTGTTCTGTCAAATGCTGTCTATTTTTCAAAAACATACAGAAGTACAAACTTGAGGAAAAATCAGGATCCACAAAGTGCAAGGTTTGATCGGAGTTGTTTAGCACTGTAGGCTTAATTGCAGCAAATGATACATGTTCAGCAGAGTCAGCGTTTGTTAGTATATACTTGCCAAAATTCCTGTTACCTGTAACACAGATTTTGGCGAGTGCTCTGGAGTGCATCTTAAACAGTGCTAAACAGGCCTCAGTCTGAGAAATTTCAATTTTGAAACATGTTATGGATATAGCTCTGTGTATTGTATATAATTCCATTCTTTTGTATTCAAATTGTAAGAATAATTTATAATATAAAGATAACTTATTGTTCTTGTTTATATGTTATATACAACCCATGTGTCCAAAGGAATCTTAACACTTTTATAAACATTTTCAATCCAAGATTCATTAAGATTATAAAAAAATATGACAAATTTTTATTATATGTATTTTAATGTTTGTAACCAGCATAGAGAGGCAGAGGGTTGATATTGCTGATGGTGTAGAACAGTTGAGGCATGGTGTGGCATCAGAGCTTTTAGATTTTTCCTACAAAAAGAAGACAAAAACTTGCACTTTTGCTGACACCCCAAAATCATCCATTCAAGTGTCTGATCAAATTGACAGGTAATGTAATTTATAGATTTCATTAAAAGAAAGGAGTGAAGAGTATTTACTCAACAAAGAACAAAAATGTAAACATATTTCAGGGGGTATAACTATTGGGCCTTAAATACATTTTATGTTAGATGGATATAGCAATAAAAAATATTAATTATTTCAAAGCATAGACAGCAGTTCCTGTATCAATAGGATTCTGAGTACAGATGGAAGTGACGAAAGATCTAGAAATCAAAGGAGCATTTACAGTGACTTCAGTGATGGAATTACCCCCGGAACAAGTGATTCTGATCAAAGCAGGGAAGGACCTGGTAAATCTATGGACAGGAACTTTAGGAGTAGCTCTGGTACCAGTGGATACAGCTGTGGAACAGACACCAGCTCCAGTGACTCATGGGCAGTGGGGAGGAAAAGGGGGTTATTTATGTCCGAAACACCTCTACCAGGAATGACTCCTCATGCCAGAGTTCCTCAAGGTAATATTGCTATGAAAAATCCTAATTAATCTACAGGTATATATACTGTATACAGGGAAATATTCATCCCTGTTTTATTTTCGCCCCTTTAAAGACTGGGCGAATTAAAACAATCTTTTTAAATTACTGTGTTAATTAGGAAAAAATATCTATCATATACTGTGTCCGGGCAAATTTAAGACGGGACGAAACCGTTTGCAAGTGTGGAAGAGCGAAAATAACATGGGGTGAAAATAACCCTGTGTACAGTACATCTAGTAATAGGAATTTATAAGACTCATTGTTCAGTCTCAAAGACTTTGATTGGACCACTCTGAAGACATTATTTGACATCATGTTTATGGTATATTTTACAAATTTTTTTAGTGCTTATGTACATCTATAGATATAAGAACACTGTACATATTTGTAGGGTGTTTTCGTCTGCTCATTTAATTTGCAACTTAATTTTGAAGGTTCCAAAATGTTCAAGACACCGTTGAATGTAAAAAGGAAAACTCCAAGCTCCTCCAGTAGAATGGCATCAACTCTCTTAGGAAGCTCTACTGCTAGATCTGTGTAAGTTCAATATTACATGTACACTATATATACCGGTATTTTTGATATGGTCTAATTTTCTCTATATTTCAATCAATTCTATGTTGTAAAAATTACAAGATGCTGAAATTATTTCTGGTAATAATTACTATTAGATCTGGAAACATATCAAATCGCAAAAAATGACCTACACAATTAAGTAAGGTTTTGAGATATTTACCCCATTATTGTGAATTTTGTGACACACACATAAAAAAAACTAGCTGTACATGTCTATGGTAAATGGTCTAAAAATCTACACTGAGTGCTCTGTGCTTGACAGTAATACATGTAATAGGGTTGGCCTGAACATGTGATGACCTCATTTGATTTTCAGGTCAAAAGGTCAAAAGTGTAAAGGCCAACATGTACTTGTTACTAGTTTGTCTATTTCTTGTATTGTTCAAGCTGTTAGCTCTACATGCAATGAACATCTAAATTTTCAGGTGAAACAGTCAAAGATGCCAATTTATCAATACACCAAGTCAAATCAGTCAAAAGATATTGGTCTTACATTACATTACATTTATATGATTCAAATGTACTTGCCTGATCAATGTCTTTCAACCATTTGCTTGATGGTGGCAGGTGTAAAAATGTTGACATTGACAAGTGAATGCATGGCCCTGTTGATTTGGAGGTCAACAATCAAGGACTCGCCTTATTTAGTTATATACCTTGGAATTCAAATAATCTTGGAAAAAAGTATGTTTTACAAATTAATCTTGTCAGATTTATATTTCTGATTCAGTGGCTCCAGTTTTGTGCATGAATCTGGTTCAAGATCTTGTGACCCAAAGTCTACTCCACACACCAGATCAGCTGCAGTTAATTCTAACTCAGCAGTCATTGTGGGTATGATATTATTTCCTGCTAGATTCTGCATGCATATACAGTGTTTTTATATGAATTCTAACCAATTTGCAAACTTATTGAGAATAGATGAGATTGCAAGAAATCATGAATTAAATGAAGTATTTTGCCATATGTACAAGTTCTTATATATTTGTTATGTTAAACTTTATCCTCATGATCACAAAAGAATATTTCTATAATATTATTATTATATGTGTTTTCACAATATTGTACAAGATGAACCAATCAGACATTTTTGTGTGTCCTAATGACAGCAATTGTGGAGGGGCGTGGTATGGCAAGAGGAGAGATTGGACTGGCTAGCATAGATTTGAGGTCCCCAACATTGAACTTATCCCAGTTTTCAGACACTCAGACTTATGTACAGACAATGACCAAGCTTCACAGATGTCAACCTATTGAGGTAACAACTGTAATACAAGTATATTATGGATGTTTCATAATTGGAATAAATTTCAAAACTGACTTTAATGTATTGTTGTACATGCGTATTAAATTTGTGAGTTTTACATCCATATAATGTGTGCCAATTAAGTAAATAGACAATGCATGTACATCCCACCTATGGTACCTTATGATATTCATGAAGTAAAATACCAGTATGAAAAAAATTGTTGTTACATATTCATAGATAATAATGCCAAACACAGCCTGCGAGAATGGAGCCATGACAAAGCTGTTCAAACTAGTGACTCACCAATTCCAGAACTCCAATGTGTCCACAGTACAGAGAAAGTATTTCAATGAAACAAAAGGTAACACTTTTTGGCAATTATTTAGAATATTGATTGTGCTTTTTATGCATTAACTCGATTGTGTTTTTGTGTATATACAACATATACCAGGTATGCATGAACTCTTCTGGTCTCACATGTTTGCTTCATCTTTATAGTTGATAATATAATGTTTGAAATTTGCTTTATCATTTAGGTTTGCAATTTGTGAAACAGCTCTGTGTTTCTGATTTCAATTCAGTGGTCATGGAGTTAACCAGCAAGTAAGATTTCACTTTGAATTTCTACAGACTGGCACAACTGTGACTACCTTTAGAAATAGTTTCTTGCTAGTTGGAATGGTTGATTTGCTATATATTACCCAATTAATAGTATTATTTGAACACCAAACAGGTATTATTGCTTGGCGGCAGCAGCAGCTCTTGTGAAATATGTGGAATTTACTCAAAACATGATCCTAGCACCAGCATCCATCAATGTCATTTTCAGTGGGTGTGAAAATACAACCATGATAGGTAAGAAAATAAAAAATAATACCATAACCTAGATCAAATCTGTAAAAGGATGAAAAAATGAATGGCCAAGTTGTTCAAGCAAAATTTTTAAAAAAGAGAAGGGGGGAATCATATGCATCACCTCTTCTCCTGTGAACTGTATTTTCACTTAAAAAATAATTGAAATTTTGGGACAGCTATTTTAACTTAAAAAGATTAAAGCTGTTTCTTTATGATAAAACTAAATTTAAAAAAAAATATTTTTATGCAAATACTTAAGGGTGAAGGACGATGTATTTTTGTGTCCCTTGCTTCTCTTTAGATGCCACAACAGCTGTAAACCTTGAACTCTTACAAAACATCAGAGATCCTAAGAGTGAGCACACTTTATATGGAGTCCTGAATTACACAAAGACCATTGGAGGGGCCCGTTTACTGAGAGCCAACATTCTACAGCCACCATGTGACCTGGGAACCATCACCATGAGGCAGGAAGTGGTCTCTGAACTTACAGGTTTCAATACCTAATTGACTGTGTGTATTGTAGCTACTGGTACATGTATATAAGCAACAATTTTACAAAAAAATAATCGTGCATGCAATGGGTCAATACATGCCTTCAGGTGATTGAAGGATGCATGGAGCAAGAATTACATTGCTTGAGCCTATTGGGTTTAGCAAGTTTGTTTCAATCATTGATCTTCAGACATTCATTAAATAATTAAATATGTTAAAAGATCAATGATTGAAATGAACTTTCTAGACCCAATTTATCTTTATTTGCCTGTAGGTCTTTAAGAGTTTAGGGAATACTTGCATGAGTAACTGTGTTGTAATTAACCATTTTGTGTTTCAGAAAAAGAGGATGTGTTTGACAACATTCAGACAGTGATTGCAAGGTTTCTGGACATTGATCATGTTCTGTCTATGTGTGTGCAAATCCCTAAACAAGAGACGCTGAAGACCGCAGAGGCCAACATCAACAATATCATATACCTCAAACACATTCTAGAACTGGTGGACCCTCTGAGGAATGCTCTCTCAAACTGTGAAAATCGCCTGATGAAACATTTCTACAAGGTTTTAATGGATATACTAACAATTGATTGTCTCATGTCAACTTTCAAATTTATAATTAATAAGCCAAATATTCTTATCCTTATGAAAAGATCCGTTATCATGGGTACTATCATTAATTGCAATTGTGTAAAATAAGTACATGTATAAGAAATATTTCATGACTTTTCAACTTTCAACTTTCAAGAATAAACTTAATTAGTTAACATACATGTAATGCTTTCAGTCGTTGGATGATGGCAGGTATGCATTGATGAAGGCCAAGATATCCAGTGTAATTCATGATGACACCAAATATCAGAAAGGGATGCTGCACATGCGTACTCAGAAGTGTTTTGCTGTCAAGGTGGGCTTTCTTTTTCTCCTCTACATATCAGTCCTACACATTAATGTTCTTATGCAAAGATATTAATTTAAAGATATCAGTTATACTGGTAAGACATACATGTATTTTGCTGTAACAAAATAAATTTTGTACACTAAGATAATAGAGCTTTGAATGAAATAAAGATGATAAAATGATCACAAATCTGTTCGTTAAGAGAATTTTGTTTCTATTACAGGGAAGTATCAATGGTAAGGTTTGTACTTTGAAGCATATCGATTTTCAATTTTATTTCAATTACTTTTCATCATTAGTCTTAAACTTATATTTTAATTGACACACACTATTATATTCAATTACGATAACTGAATTTTGACAAGGACTCCTTGACATTGGAAGAGGGACTTATGCTGGAATTATTGAGGACATCAACAGTAAGTGTACATTGATTGAATACAAAATGTAAATACACTTACATAGACCGGGTATAAACCTATTCCATTTTATGTAGTACATGTACTTTGTACAGGTCTTTTAATCCAAATGAGGGCCAAGTATTAACTATTTTAAAAGTGTTAATGATTTATGCAAATAACACACATTTAAAGTATATATATGGTTTTACTGTGTATACCAATTGAGAGAAAGAAAAATATGAAATCTGCATGCATCTTTATTGAACTGACTGTGAAGCCTTTTAGATTTTTTAGCCCCACAAGATAACTACTCTACTGACGGTCATATTTGAAAGTCTGCTATCAGCTGTTATCCGCCACTTTCACATAGTTGGCATCAATAGGTTTAAGTTCTTGTTTCTTTTCAAAATTAACATGATTCACTTTTACCCTATATGACTGGATCACTGTATACATTTCAGATCTGGCTAACCAGCTTGCAGAGGAATACAGTTTACCAATAGTGACATCCTATAACTCAACTAGAGGCTTCTTTCTGCAGCTCAACTATGGTCCCAAAAGTACCTATAGCAAAGAAAGCTTGCCTGGAATATTTATCAAAGTCACAAAAGCCAAGAATGCACTTTGTTTCACAACATCAGATTTGGTATAGTAAATCTATTTTGTATATTAATGGTCAATACCTTAAAATTATAGAAAGAAGCTTTAAAAAAAAAAAAGAATTTCAGCAAGTGGCTGCATGAATTCAACATGGATATGTATTATGTACTTTACAATATCAACATTCTTTTCTTTATCTTTATTGTAGATTCGTTTAAATAGTAAGATCCTATTTCTTTAAATTTCAGTTTCACAAGTTTGGTTTAATATTGTTTGCATTTTTTTTTGTTTTTTCTTTTTTTTTTTTTTTACTTTACTATTTACTAGTAAGGTAGAGATGCTTCTTACTAGGGCATTAATCATGAAAGAGAAATGATGTAATCCAAAATTATAAAGTTTGAAATACACTAGTGAAAAAATATAATAGTACGTAAAATTTACTCAAGTTTACTTATAATTTAATGATAAATGATTTGATTCACAGATAGAGCAAGAGAAGCATTGGATGAGATATATCTGGTGACCAACATGTAAGTCCTATATAATAGCAATATAAACTTGCAGCAATATAGTTTAATAACCTATTAATGAATGCACTTACTTTTCTTTGAATGGGGTTTCTGGATATTTTAGAGTAGTGACAGAGTTGCTAGGAGATCTAAGGAACCATTTCGGCTGTCTGTACAAATTGTCTGAAGCTGTGTCCATGATTGACATGTTACAGAGCTTTGCCCATGCCTGTGCTCTCTCTAGTTATGGTATTATTAGTGATTACTGAAAAATTAACAGTCACAGTACAATAAGTTTGATTACTGACAAAGTAAAAAATATACACAGTAAAAACTAACACAATAATGTTCTGTTTTAGTCAAGCCTGAGTTTACCAAAGATACATTTGCTGTTAAACAGGGTAGACATCCAATACTTGAGAGAATTACTCCTGATATGCCTGTTCCAAATAACATTGTAAGCTAGCTAATTTCACTCATTTAAGTTTCATAAATCATGGTATTCCTTGCAACAAACTCCATCCTCTCTAAATTGAACATATGCATTAATTCTTTCACCCCCCCCCCCCCCCTCCCCCCATGAGGTTCTAAAATGTACATTTACAATATTTGCAGTATGCTACTGAAGATGCCAACTTCAATCTCATTATTGGTGCCAACATGGTTAGTCAGTCATTAGAATTTTTTGCCAAAATGAATAGAGTTACCAGAATATGTGAAACTAACTGTAAATAAACCAAGTTTATTAAGGCAATTCTTCATTTTGAATTAGGAACTTTTCAGACATAAAACAGTGAAACGAAATAAATAAGACATTTGCTTTATGTTATGGGTTTGATTCTAATAAAATGTAGACAGAAAATTAGACTGATGCTTTGCTTGTAGAGTGGCAAGAGCACGTATCTAAGACAGATAGTGTTGTTACAAATCATGGCTCAGATTGGATGCTTTATCCCTGCTGAGTATGGCTCCTTTAGGATAACGGACCAGATCTTCTCCAGGATAGGCAGTGATGATGACATCGAGTCCAACTCCTCCACATTCATGTTAGAAGTAAGTTGCAGATGACAGATTGACACAGTTTGTTATTTACTAGCAGCAAAATGTGATAATGTAAATACTTCTTTGGGGTTTCACCAAACAGTTTATTACAGTTATTTATTTACTTCAAACTACAATTGTAATAGAGTCAATTTGCAAACTTCCTTCTTAAAAGGTATTTTATGTCTCGCCTTTCAAAAGGGAGACATTATTTTTGTCAATTTTCTTATTCCTCTTCTTCTTCATCCAAATTTTGTCTGGGCCGTAACTAAATACCCTTTGACATTAAGACTTCAAACTTGGAACATAGATAAATGGTATTGAGAAGAAGTACATGCCACCCAAATTTTTTACCTTGACCTATTTTGTCTTTCAAGGTCAAGCGTTTTCTGAAAAATATTGTCTGGACCGTAACACAAGATTCCTTAAACATACAGACTTTTAACTTGTATCATAGATAAATAATATATAACCTAGCTGAATCATATCAAAATTTTGGACCTTGACCTTTTATTTTTATTTCAAGGTCAAATTAGAAAAAAAATATTCTCAGTCATTTCCCGAATATACTTTGACAGAAAGATTTCAAACTTTAAACAAAGATCAATTAATAATAAAGTGAGATGTACTGTTGTTAAATTTTTGACCTTGACCCTTTTCTTTACTCAAGGTCAAATTAAGAAAAAAATTGAAATTTTGTCCAGACCATTATTTCGAAATCCTTTGACTTAAAGACTTCAAACTTGGAAGATAGTTAGATGATCTAGAGAGAAAGTAACCCATACCCAACTTTTTTACCTTGACCAAGTTTGTATCTCAAGGTCAAACATAAAAAAACCTATTGTCTGGGCCATAACATTAGATTTCTTTATCAAACAGCCTTCAAAATTATACCATAGATAGAGGATAAATAACGTTGCTAAATCAGACTAAATTTTTTTACAAGAACCTATTTTGTCTTTCAAGGTCAAGTGTTTTCTGAAAATATTGTCCGGGCCATAACATGAGATTCCTTAATTATACAGACTTAAAATTTGTACTGTAGGTAGATTATTTATAACCTAACTGAACCCCTACCAAAATTTTGACCTTGACCTAATAATTATTTTCAACGTCAAATTAGCTTGGAAAAACACCTCGAATGTATTAACATTACCAGATGTTAGAATTTTATACAATATGGAGTCACTTCCCATCAATTTAAGCATAATTTTTTTCAAGGTCAAATTAAAAAAAAATTCTGTAATTTCCTGAATATACTTAGACAGAAGGACTTCAAACTTTTAACAGAGAACAATAATAATACTCTTAGATGCATTGCTGTTAAATTTTTGACCTTGACCCTTTTCTTATCTCAAGTTCAAATTTTAAAAAAGGTCTAAAGATAACTCTAAACCCCTTTGACTGAAAGACTTCAAACTTGAAACATAGATAGATGATATAAAGAAAAGTAAGATCTAGCAAAATCTTTTACCTTGACTTCTATTGAATCTTAAGGTCATTTTTAATTTGAAAAATATTATCCAAGTTATAACACAAGAATTCCTTAAAATAAGGACTTGTACCATATAAGGATGATATAAAACATAGCTGAACCCTACCAAAAATATTTGACCCTGACCTATTTTTCTGATTTTCAAGGTCAAATTTAAAAAAAGATTTTAGGTTTAACCTGAATACACTGGTATAACATTTAGACTACCTAACGTCATACTTTTTCACTTATTAAATTTGCTCCATATTGCAAACATAGGGGAGAAGGGGAGACATGTGGTTTTTTTGTATAAAAAACAATACTTACTAGTTTTGAATGAAATGTTCTTGGCTTTATCCTCCTCTCCAAAAAAAAGTTAAAACGAATTTTTAAATTGTAGTATCTAAATGTTGATTTTAGATTAGAATGCAATGCAAGATGTGTAAATTAAAACACATTTTGGGATTACATATATAAATACAATTCTTAATCACTTACAGATGAAAGAAGTAAATTACATCATACAGAATGTCAGTCACCGGTCTCTTATCATAATGGATGAACTTGGAAGAGGTAGGTGTATTATATCATTATAAGTACATTCATTTCATGAAAAAGAAATTGATAGGTATCATATGACAGTTATTTAGGTTTAGGTTTGTGAATGTGGGGTTATCTATCTCAAGAATATTAAATATGAAATGAAAAAAACAGTGAGCATGCTCACACACCTCACGCTCCCAATTACTTGACGATGCTACCCATATTAAATGGCAAGGTATGCATTAAAATACACAAAATAATTTGATAAAGGGCATATAACTCACAAAAAATCATCAGCTCAAAATACACATCTATTCCTTTGTCTTAACAACAACAAAAATTCAAAAGGGCCAAAATTTCCAGAAAAATAATGGAATCAAAATTTCCTGCTATGTACATTGTGTCCTTAATACATGTACATACAACGTTTCACTTAATTCCATGCATCAGTTTCAGAGGTGTTGCACATACAAACTGTTCTTTACTATATAAAATATATGGCCAAAATTCAAAGTTCAAAAGGGCTAAAATTCTCAGAAAAATAATGGAATCAATATATCCTGGTAACTTACACTTCGACACACTGTGTGCTAAATGCCTACAAAGTTTTACTAAATTCCATGCAGCGGTTTAGGAGTAGTTGCGCTTACCTCGTACCTTACTTCGTTGCATGGGGTATAAAAAATGACTACATAAACCTGAAAATAAATCAACTTATTCAATCTTCAACAATTGAACCTCCTGATGTTTTGCAGGAACAAGCCAAGAAGAAGGAGTAGGAATCTGTCATTCTGTTTGTGAATACTTTCTCAGATTTAAGGTATTTACATCACTTTGAATAGTGCATTATAAATGGATGCAAAATGTTGCATGGTTTTATCTTAAAATGCAGAGATATGGCAGTTTGAACACATGGCTCCACATTTCAAAGCAAAAACGTCGGATTGAATATCATTTCCATTTTCCATTTCAATTTTTCAGGCATTTGTCTTCTTTGCCACCCATTTCATGGACCTTGGCCATCTGGAGAATATGTATCCAAATGTACAAAAGTAAGATTAAACCAACATGATTGAAAATAGTCTTTTTGGTTTATTCAACTCTTGTTATGTACATTACGTACTTTCAATATATGTGTTTGCAAGTAAAATCAATTTCAATGTATTAAACACAAAACTCTGTGAATCTGTCATGCCACTAAAAAAATCATCTCACTTATGAAATTCTTACGTCATCGGCATTTATAACAGTGTAAAATTCTGTGTTCTCTATCTCAAAGATTAAGATCTTACCCAAAATTATTTATAGCATTGTAAATTGAAATTCAATTGCACGTAACTTACGATTTTGACTGTTTCACATAAAGTATTTTCAGATTATCAAATTTGACATCTTAGTTTTAAATATTTACCTGTAAGTAAGTATTGAAAGGAGTGACACAGCAGTAAAATTCTTATTAAATTCAGTTTCTGTTTCAGCTATTGTTTCATGATACTCAAAACATTTAACGAGAACGATCAAAGTGAAAAAGTGGTTTATACCCATGTACTGACGAAAGGTCTGAACAAGGAGGAACATTACGGTAATATTATAAGGTGTATTACAATAAAAAACTTATGATATAACAAGGTGGTAATAATGAACTCAGTGTACTGAGTACTAAAGTATGGAAACTTGAAATCAGTACATGCAGAAATAATTTCTTCCGTCGCTAGATAATAGATAATGGCGCATATTGTTTTCAGAATTACATATGAATCAGAAAACCTTTGGCATCATTAGGTAATCTTATTTTTTCATTTGTAGGCATTAGATTGGCTGAACTGTCAACGCTCCCAAGAGACGTCATACAGCAAGCCAAAACCCTTGCCAATTTGATCTCTACAAAGAAAGGGGCAAGTAGATGTTTTAATGCATGTGGTAATTACACACTTCCAAAAGGTGTTAAGAACTCAGACATTTTTCAGAAGTTGAAATTTAACTTAAAATCATTTTCATTAAAATTATTAGAAACAGCATGAAGTGGATAAGGAGATGAGAGAGAAAAGAATTGTCTTCAAGCTTGCAGCGCGATTGGATCAATTGTCTCGCAATTCCAGACTCAGCAAGACTGACTTGAAGTCCTACATGAAAAGCTTAAAGGCACAATATATTGCAGACACCAAATCTCTAGAGGAATGAATTGGATGAAATCTGTAACTGTACTTGTTTAAGCATCTTATTTCAGTATGATTTATTTTTTTTATGATAAACATTACGAGGTTATATATTATTTCGTTATTAAAAACGTGACGGAGTTCTTCAGAACATGTTATTCTCATGCGTTTGTGAGCTGTCCATTAATGGGCGGGAAAGTCCAAGTCGAAAAGGTTCTTGTTCACTGGCTGCTGTGAATGGCGGCCGTTTTTGGTCTGTTGATGACTCTGAGCAAGGACTGGTGTATCAGTTGGTCGGAACGAGAATGGAGCTTCTTTAAATAAAAAATAAATTGATATTGGGAAGTTATCTCAACATATATATTTTTTCTGCCATTGACACCGCTTACACAAACTTACCCCGACTAGCCTCTGGTGAATTTCTTTTGCTGTTTGATGCGCTGCCGCCATGAGAAGGGCCGATGCCTACATGGATGTGAAAGACGAAATAGTTAAATAATTGGCACCGGTAACAATAAATGAAGAATTATTTAAAAAATGTTTCCGAACCAATTTTCATGATCAGTTGTGGTCATTATTTCAAATAGTGGCATCTGAATATACTTAAGATGCCTTTACCACGTAATTTTTACTTCAAACTGACGAACGTCATTTCTTTATAGTATACATATGTAAATAATTTTTTAGGCGTACAAGGTGACAGCTAGACAAGGGGTCGGATATGGCAATTTTTAACAGCACAAAAGTGGGATGGGAAAACGCGCCGTTGCACAGCACGCCGTCGCGTTGACACCTTCACGTACGCTTCATGCAACACGCCTTTGCACAAACACATCTTCACACAACAAATCTGAATAAAATCAGCTGTTCTTGTATGCTACCGCTCTCAAAATTGTTTTAATTTCACACAACTATCAAATTTTGAATTTAAAACCAGTAACTGTAATATCTAACTCAACCTACCAGAACATGCATGCCGTCACGATTTTGTCGTGTGCACTTCGTTGCGTTGCATGAAATGTGATGGCGCCTAAGCGTGTTGGGAAGTTGAATTGGCGCGTCGGTTGTTTATGCGATGTTGGCTTCGAGCAACGGCGTGTTGAGTTAGAGCTATTACACTGGTATCGTGGGATGCATTTTATGCAAATGGCCAAACAAAAGTCATAACTAGATGATCTAAACTTTAAAAGAATTGGCGGCAGTTTATTTTGTGCCCCGTAAACTGTTAATCAGAAAATATAAAGTTATCTGGAAAAGAGACTGATAAAATGTTGGGGTTATTCATGAGATTGTTTAGCGACTTTCCTCAAAGATATACTGGTACATGTAATACGCCTATTATCTTGGTAGAATTACTAGTAAATCACACAGTTTGATCAATGACTGTGATTGATACTTGCCGTGATCGGAACCTATCGGTATGGTAAAGGTGGAGAGGGCGTTTCTAGCTCTGTCATTGCATACCGCTTCTCCGCCCCCAAAAGTCGATGGTGTTATGCACTTCCTTTTCAAAGCATCGTACATCGACTAAAAGAAGAAAATAATCTGCATTTTAATATTTAATTTCAGTATAGATTTATTTAATTTTAATCTTTTAATCGAACACTTGCATAAACTGCCAGTAAACTGTAACGCTGTTATATCAATACAGCGATTGAGACTACATGTCGATTACATATATTTTTTCTACCTCCTAATGTCCTCCAAGTTTCATTTTCGATACAAAGCGCTTTTCGAGGGAGACGTTTCGATCTACATGTATTTTGTTTGTCTGGTTCCAGATAAAAACATGCACAAAAGTAGTGATCGAGAGTTCAGTATCAATGAACTTTTGTAGAAGTCTTTAATTTGTACTGTACTGTAAGCTTTGAGTATTTAATTTAAGCGGAGCGGGGATATTCACCTGTAGCTTTTGGTATTGTCTGTATTTTTCAGCAACCTTTTCACTTGCATCATGATACTTTTTCTTGACGCTCTCCAAATCTTTTTTGGTTACTAAAAATAGATTTCAATTTATCTCACCTTTCTGCATTTTGTCCGGCGTCCGTCTGTCCGTAAACTTTTAAAAACATTTTCGACTTTTCCAAAACCATTTGATCATTTCTATATCAAACTAGCCACGAAGCATCTTTTTATATATTTACGCCTTTAAGATTATTTTAAATGAAGGATAACATCCTGTTGAAAGGGAAGTTGATTAAAAATATAAAAACAATGCTTTTAAAAAAATTCTTAAGAAAACCAATAATAACATGTACACAAACGCTTCTTTATATAGTGTAGTTAAAATTTATACGAAAAGCTTTGTCTTTGCATGATGTCTGTTGTTGAAATATTAAACTTGGACGGATTATCGGTATCCTCTTAGGGGCCGAAATTCTAAAGATATTTGAACCAATACACCCTATTTTAAGTCTTTCCGATTTACATATCCTTTAGAAAGGGTCCCCGTTGGTCATTTGAGAACGCTTTACTTAATCAAAGTACTGAAGTACTGAAAGCCGGGCTCTTTTGAATAGTCATTATGCATATTGTGTAGTAAAGACTGGCAATCTCTCTCTCTCTCTCTCTCTCTCTCTCTCTCTCTCTCTCTCTCTCTCTCTCATGCTTTTAATGTCGACAAAGCGTCTGAGAGCGACTAAATTTTGTAAGCGGGAATTTACAAAAATGTGTCTGTTTAGTAGAAAAAAATCAACAGTGCATTGAATTTTGAAACAAGCGTATAAAATCAATCCCCCATTCCTTCGATCTGCAGCCGAATACCAATGCTTTGTGAAGTAGTTCATGGAAATTCATGCGCATTGTATATGTGCCCAAAATTCATAGTCTTGTTTTAAAAACACTTAATTAATAAGAAAAAAACCATTAATCGCTAAAATTATTCGCCAACCAAAAAAAAACCCAATAGATTTGACAAAACATGGCTCTCTGTGTAACTATTTGGTATAGCGGAAGCATTAACTTTGACGCTGTTCGGTTTTTTGTTTACTTTTAAAGTTGTGCTATCTATAGTAACATTGGCGATTTACAGCCAGGACTCTGCTTTCAGCAAAGCCCGGCTAAAAATGCGCTGTGCCAAGTTTCGTTGAAAATGGCCTTGTGGTTCCGGAGGCAAAGTCGAAAATGTAATAAGTTTACAGACGAACGGACAAAGTGTGATCAGACAGGCGCAATTGTAATCTGATCCCAATAAAGATAGTCGGTTTTAAAGATGGTCTACGAAAGGAAAAAAAAACCGCTTTATTTTACCATGTTTATTGGAGCTACCGAGCTATTGGGTGTTCAAAATCGTTTCTGATTTAGTTGATCAAATTGTCTTTTACATCAATTATTAAGTACTCTGCAGACGTGTAATGGGGATGTATACATTTATGTATGTGGATGGATTGTTTGTACAAAATTTCCTTATATTAATGAAAGTGCTCGCAAGCTGTTTTAGGCAATTTTAAGCTGTTCATATTTTTTATAAGAATAACTATGAAGGTCCATGAATTCATAAGATTTTTTTGTACAGAACACGTGGCTTATTTGCACATACATGTACATATTAAATGTCAGGAGAACAAAGGGGAAGCTAAAGAATTTGATAAAGGACAATTAGATAGAATAATAAGTAAAAATTGTAATAATAAGTGAAAATTGAATTTTTAAAAAAATATAGGTTTTAAGTGACGGTACAATTATTTAGCTCGAAAATGACGTTAGTTCAAATAATACGAGTACCAGACTATCGTTCGACTAAACCCCCTTATGATTCGACTAACCTCTCCATGCAGGTAAAATTGACATTTAAATAAGGAAAGCGGAAATATTAGTGTAAAGCTGAAAGGACAATATAGAACTGAATTTAAAATTTGTTTATTAGAAATGTTTTGTCTGAATAAAACAAAAAAAAAAAAAAAAAAAAAAAAAAAGCCTTAGATTGAATATGCTGAATATGCATTTTTTGGTGTAAGCTGAATAAAAAAGAACTCAATCTCGCTGTTTTATACTGTTTAAAAACAGTTTTAGAAATATATCGCCCCTGATAAATATCTTATTTACAATATATACTGGAATTCTTACTTTATTGTAGAAATGTGACGTAATGTGATGCATGATCCGATTTGTCACACGGAACTTATTTAATGTGTAGTACAACGACGGTTGTTTTCATAAAAAGGGATAGAAAATACAAGTACATTGTGGATCAGCCTTTCCTTCATGAAAAAGTTACAAACAAAAATCGTTCCAACAGAACTCGTGAACGACTATTTTAATCACGAATATGACATCACACTTGTTGTCAATGTAATATATCGAGTATGTGGATAAGCAGCATTATACGTGTACATAACAGCATAATAGATTATAATACATGTAAAATTTCACTTCCGCCAGGCGGATATGCAAATCTGCATTTGTCGACCTTTGAAACATACTATTTGATGATATAATACATGTTGATGGAATTCTTCCATTTTGAATATACTTCTCTGTTGACATGAAACTTACCTGTTAGTTGTGATTTTAACGCTGTTTTAAAGCTAAGGAATTAATGGATGCATGAACATATGCATGGCTTCAAAGATCACATATATCACAATATGCAAACTGATAAACTACAACGTGGATTACATAGCAAATAAAATCAATACAATGAGCGATACAATATTGATTTGACTGGCGTGTGATAACAGGAATGTGCTATGTTTATTATCGTCACAGCTTAAGACATGATCTTGTCGTCTGGTCCAACACAGGTGTGAGTCTGCCTGTGGGGCTTTAACACACACACACACTGTTTACATCTATAAATAGCCCGATCGACCTTCCCGCTGCCACAGTGCAATGTACACAGTACATTCAGCTTGTCAACTTATCACATTTCCCATAGCTGACAGACCATGTGACTCAGTGCTAATTCTGGGGTCCTCGACGGGGTTTACACCAACAGCGAAAACAACCTTAAATTTTGTAAATGAGAAGAGCTTGATGAAACAAACCCTTCTGATGAAATTATACAATATTAGCGAAAGTCCTTTCGCGAGTTCATATTTCAGGATAATTAATTCTTCGATAAAGAAGTCACTCAATTTTTTTTTATTATGTCACATCCCCCAAAATAGCCCCGTTCGGCACAGCCTGTGCTTTAACAACCTGTGTGACCAGGCAGTGGCTGTGAAACTTGTAACGATATTGTCCTGTTTGTGTCCTAACCACACAAACTTTTGATATTCTATAGAACTTCTTTATACAAAACAAAGGGTGAAATATTAATTTACAGGTGCAACGGTACAGCGTCCTCAACATCACCTGTGTGAAATCCAATCTGAATGCAGGTAAGGATATTGATTCTTTGTCGGAGCAGGTGCCTGTAATGAGCTATTTCCCTTGTTATATATTTTAACTGTGTATCATCTTTGAATGACATATATAGCGATTATGTTTCATGTATCACATGTAAATTAGTTATACACACATCCTGCATGTCGTATATGTCTTGAGTGAATTTAAATTATGTCATTTAACAGTCACATACAGTCATGTTGTTTTCAACAAACGCTATTTATTTTAAACAATGTATGTGGTACTCCAATAGATAATTTTTTTAATATTTTCAAAATATTAGGGTTTTTATTGTTGTTGTTGTTGGTTTTTTGTACGTGAATTTCATATAATTAATTTGATAAAGTTGTTTAATAAATCAGGTATATAACTTCCTTTTCATACTGTTATTTCCTCCCTCAATTTAAATTCATGAATGTACCTTGTTGAGTATTTGATGCCAGTGATTTCTACTAGAGAATATATAAACATTGTCATACTTATGAAATCCTTTTCAGCTGCAATGTTTGTGGAATGGATGACAGTTCATCTAACACCCTAAGGAGCCTATTGGGAAAGATGGAGCCACCCCCAATGTCCTCTGCTGAGGCCTATCCTACTTTCCTTTATAAGATATCCCCCGTTCTCTCTGTTCAGCAGTCCCCATCTATGGTTCAATCATCGCCATCATCAAAACAGACAATCACTAGTATCATGTCCTCGAACATGTCCTCAAACATCACTAGTGCTAGCAACTCTCTAGTCCTGGAGGAGATGGGATTAAGAAGGACAAGAACTGTGATCCCAAACTCGGTCAAAGTTCAGATAGCAAAAGTAGCTAATCAGATTCCTAGAATGACACAGGGCGAGATTGCCCAGATGTTTGGGATCGATAGAACCACAGTGTCAAAGATCTTAAAAAGAAGAAGAGAATATTTAGGTCCAGATTCTGAGTCACCAACAAGAGCAAAGTACAATTGCTGTAAGTTTCCTCCCTTGAACTAAAAATCTATCTCCCTTTCTATCTTTCTTTCTCTCCACTATCTCTCTTTCTCAGCATTTAAAAAAGATACAATTCAATTCAGCTGAGGTACGAGAAATCACTTGTTCATAATATTGCTCCAACTGTGCTGCTCTCTCTTTGGCTTTGGCTCCTACATACTCTTGGTAAACCCTTTCTTGATGAATCTACAATGGATACACTACCATTTACTATTTCAATATGAAAAAAAAATTACAGAAATTTTAACATGGCTCAGCACACAACTTTTTTTATTTAATCAACAAAAGTACCTCAATCAAAATATGATTTCACCAGTGAAAACTGAAATAAGATAAAATTACTTACTTTTAATTGAAATGGAAAACTTATTTTACTTGTGAATTATAGAGCTTAAATTTTGCTTTTCATAAAAACATGATATAATCATCTTAATTAAAGCAAGAAAAGTCTGGTAAACTTTTTATATTAAATGATTGGTTTTTAAGAAAAAAAATTGTTAATATTTTTTTTTTTACAAATGACATATTTTTGGAATACATTGTTTAAACAATATTTACAAAAAGCTTTAACCTAAAAAGATTTTGTATCAAACTTAAAAGTCCACCCGACTCCTCTGACCTGTGTTATTAGATATTTATTTGCTATTCTTTACTACTTAACAGCAAATATTTAGCTCTACATACAGACAAAAAGTGTCATACACAACCAAATCAATTTTTTTCATTTTCTCGGAGAAATTCATTACAATAATTGAGAGCTCATACCAGACTTTCACAGGTGAAATTAAACTACGGATCAAATAAAATACAGGTAACATTGAGCCATGTTGATTTGGCTCTGGCATGAGCTGCATCATTTGAAAAGTTTTTTCAGATTATGTTTACCCAGATTTTTTTTTCTTCAAGAGATTAATTTCATAAATAGATGAAATTTTGAAAAATTATATCATGTGTATTAAAGGTGTGATAAGCAACAATTTACTTTTGAGATGGTAAAATAATATACTGGTACATTGTTATATAGTAAGATATACCAGGTACTGTAGGCTACAGACTATGCTACAGTCTACCGATAATCAGCTACCCTTCTCTTGGAGAATGGGGAGGATTTTTTGTTGGAGAGAAAGCAGTTATTTTTAGCAAGATTGCGAGTACCTGATAAGACCAGAATGACATTGCTCTGGAGCAGATCTCCATAATTATTTCTGGCCGCTTTCCTGCTAACACCATCTGAAATAAAATTGCAAGAGAATTTACACTATACCAGCAATAAAGCTTTAAACAGAAATTAACAAACTCCAGATCTTCTGTAAAACAGGTTTTTCTTTTTAAGCAATCAATAGTGTTATGCATCAATTGGAGGAGAAAATGAAATTGTAATATTCTAAAAAAAAAAAAAAAAAAAAAAAAGTATGTTTGAAAAGTTACCGCATTGAATTTAGTATTTTGGTCAAGCTTACTGATTTGTATTTTTCGGAAGGATTGACTTCAATTCGGATGATATCCAATTTGTCTGATAAATCTGTGGAGCCTGTAAGAATATAAATTACGTTTTTGCATGCAAGAAATTAAAAAAATTGATATAAGTCTTGCATACAACTTGAGTTGTGTACCCTAAATCTCTTTTTTCACAAACACTTTCACATCAATCTCAAAATGTTAGTTTATGGCATTTAAAAAATTTATACTTTTCATGTTTTTCATAGTGTAATCATAATGTATGAAAATGGTTATTAAAAAAATAGCTACTACTGTTATCACAATTAAATGCTAGCTTACAAGCTGGACATGTTGCATTGTTCTTAAATTCTCTTACTCCATCTTCATCACAAAAAATATCTTGATCATAGTTAAGAATAAAGTATAATTGGGATTCTGATAATAAGCATTTATTTTTAGAGGAATATACTACGAGATAAATAAAATCATTAAAATAAATTTGAACCAACAGTTTTGTCTTACTGAATATATGAATCTCATTTAAAGGATACGTGAACAAGACGTTATCTGAAACCATACAAAAATATAATTTTATTATTTCAACATCAATTAATATTGAGTCAAAATGTAGATTATTAAAACGTTAAATAGTTGGAAAATAAAAAGATAATGATATGCAAAGTATTATATGATAAATTTCACAACCCATGCATATGCTTCTACTCTTTTTCTGCACTTTTTGTGATTGCAAACCAACTCAGATTCCATATCAAGAACTTCGAAAACTTCTGCCAAAAGTTAGTGTCGACGTCAAATTTGATCTTGTAAGTCAGTGCTTTACCACGTTGCATAAAGCGCTCGACAGATTATTTATAAAATCAGGGGCATGGGTAATAAATACGTGTAAAAGATGTCGGGATGGGCTGGGTTCTCGGATGCAGAGTTAAGAAAACTAAAAGAACAAAAGGACAATAAATCAACACAAGGTTTTCGAATTCTTTACGCAAATTTCACGCTTTGTTTTAGCTATATGGTTTTGCAACTTCTTTCGAATTTTCTCGAGAGACGATGCGATCAATTTTTTTTTAACACAAATAATAACATGACAAAGCCTTTTAAATATTAATTTTGGGGGAAATTTACTTGTTACTAAATGCAAATGATCTAAATTATTCTTTATATTCGACAGTATCCAGTGGCCAGGATCTCAATGAAGCTTCACCAGGTAAAAGAGTGCCCAACATTTTGTCTGCATCAAAATCTAGAATGCAGAGAGAGGCAGCAAACCCAATCAGTTCACCAGGTGCGTTAATAATATGTTCCAGGTATTATATATGCATCTGTAAATATATCCAGTTGCACAAATAGATAAAGAGGTTTAAAGAGAACTTTCATAAAAATTGGAACTGGATACAGTACCTAAAATTCTTAATATTTATTTGCTACTGTCCCAAACAAAATTAACATATAATCAAGCTTGCATGGGATTTTTTTTAGAGTATTCAGTGTGCATTTTATGTGAAAAAAACATTTAATTCCAAAATTTCGACATTGTAAGTAAAGTTCGTTATTTTGTTACAGGTTTAGGTGGAAACAAAATTCCAAAACAACAGACCCCAGTGACAGCAACAAAACCTGCAGAAGAGAGGGAAGAGATGGTGATGGAGATAAAAGAAGAGGTGACAGAAATTGAGGACTCTGAGGCGCTGTCGTAAGTCGAATAAACTGATTAGACTATACCATTTATCCATTCACCTCATTGCCCCAGAATAGGACTTCATTTCTCCACTTGATGGTGAAATAAAGAAAACAAAATACATATGTGCCACTTAAAAAAGACTTATGCTCTTTTTTTCTTCTATATTATATATATATGTTTATTGAGATTAGATCAGCTATTATAAAGAAAATCAAATTCAGTGAAAACAAGTCCATTATTATAGCAATGCATATTCATTTACAAAAAGCTAACATTTTCTATTTTATACACACTTATTTGGACAAATTGTAAGGTTAAAAAATAATTATCCATGTAACAAAATTTTCCTAGCATGAATAAAACACATATAGCTCTCCTTCATCCTCAAGGCTACATGTGGTCATATACACGACCAGAAAACCCTGACATTCATGATTGAAGGAGAATGCTTAAATTATAAACTAAAAAGGGCACACTGCATTTTGATTTTGCCTACCTGTAGAATCAGGGTAAACTGACTTATTCAAATGTATTATTTTGTGATTGCACATTCTGAAGATGCCTATTTAGGCCCCTCACTAATTTGCAGACTTGCATAACGAATCTGATTAATAATGATAGTTTGCAGACTAGTATAACAAATGAATTTAATTATAATCACAAGACTTAGTGTGCTGATTTACTCTGTAGTACTGTACATTGTATCTTTTTCACGATGACTTTTTTAAATAAAACTTTTTATGTTTCAGACGGGAGATCAATAATTTGGATAAGTTCCGAGACCAGCAAAAAATGATTGAAGAAGCCAACAAGCAGCGGAAAGCTTTACTCTCCAAAACACTGACAGAGAGGTGACTGCAAAATTATTAAGTTGACATTATAAGCTCATTTTGATCAGAAATAACACATCATAAACATGAGACAACTTAACTACAGATTATGTATATAACCAGTATTATATTCATAAAACCAAAAATGGCATTTTCACTCATGGGCAGAGAACCCATGATTGGTCTCCTTTTTCATAAGAGAGAATCAAGCATATCAATGACTATTTTCGATTAGCTTCAATATTACACAGTAATAATATACTTACACAAATGGAAAATGCTGATTTAGGCCTTTTCCTTCAAATAATTTGGAGACTTGCATAACATCTCCATTTAATGAGACATAAGATTGTGAACTTAAAAAAAAAAAATGCATTTTGTATCTCCCTAAAATTACATCATTGCGTTTATTTGTAATTACAGACAAAGGAAAGCAAGGGAGGAGGCCCAGAAGTTGTCTCACATACAGAAAGAGCTGCAGCTACTGGACAATCGACTGTCAGCAGACGTTACTCTCATCAGGAGTCGGATAGAATCAGCCAGCAAAGACTTCCTGGAAGCTCAGTAAGAGTCACAGTCTATCCACTCTCAAAAAAAGATCCCCCTTCTCCTGCACCCCCAGTTAAAAAACCCCTGATAAAATGTATTGATATCCTAATTAAAAGACAGTCACTTCTATAACACTAACTGTTTGAACTGTGTAGCCCAAAGAATTTGAAAGAAAACACCTTTACAATCCTTGCTAATTGCTTTAGTATGAGGAAAAGTATCAGATGAAATTAATCTTTTTTTTTTTTATTTTGCTATGTCATTGTTATGGAATGTTCGAAATTTTCAATTTAATGAGGATCTGGCTGTGTCTTTTATCTGTATACCTTAAATTGTTTTTGTAGTCCCTTATAATGAAATATTTGAAACACACATTATTGGGTATGAATTCTTGCAATATGAGTACCAAATTGAATTTATAGCAATTTATATTTTATTTGTTACCAGGAGGAGATATGATAGAGCTGAGCGAGAATTCATCGAAGCAAAGATGGATTTACAGAAGAAATCGGATCTGAAGGAGCAACTGACTGAGCATCTCTACACCATCATTCACCAAAATGAACTACGCAAGGCGGAAAAACTCTCTCATCTCATGAATGAACTGGAAATGGAGAATGAAGGGAATGGGTTAAAGCTTTCTTCTTTGCCTCCACTCAGTGCATTTAATGCAGTCGGCCTGACGACACTACCAAAGACATCTACAAATGACCAGTGTCAACCTGGACCTTCTTCATCCAAAAATAACGATTCGAAATCCACAGAATCAAGCAAAAGTGAAAAAATGAACAAGAATTCTGAATCTTCGGCTTTGTCTGAGGTAACCAAAGACAAATCTGTGTGCCATGTCATTACTGACTCGCAAAGTGTTGACAACAGAGGAGGTGTTCAAGAATCTTTAATAGAGGAAAAGAGACAAGAGGAAGCTACTGGTGGGGGCTCAAAGGTTGGTGTACCTCACGAAAAATCACAGACTGTGTCTCTTCTTGGAGGTTCCTTAGAACGAGAGAAATCTGTGCCATCCTCATGGACGCTAGATGTGATAGTTAAACAAGAACCTGAAGAAAGTGTGTAGGGATAAGTTTAAGTATTGTGAGCTTTATCATATCATGATGTATGCAGCAATATTCAGAGAATAAAATTATTTTGAACCAAAATTTATTGTATTGTACATATTAAAAATGTACTTGAGAGAAGTTAAAATAAACTTCTGTTTTTGAGGCTTTTTGTTTGTTAATTATTATATTTGTAATCCAATTCCCACTCTAGAAGTTGGTGATGTTCATCCATGATGAATGTAGAAATCAAATTGTATGAAATTAATGGAATGTAGAAGCTAGAGCTTAATTAAGATAATATACAAAATGTGAACGAAGGTGTTATGTGAATGCTCTACATATTTATTTTCAGTATACACAAATGAACTCTTATGGTTAGATAAACTAGGTTATCAATGTTAGTTAATTAGTTATCTTTTATGACTCGAATTTCAATATCCATCGCCACCCCCCACCCCTCGACATTGTTCGACATCAATATGCCCAGTAAAGGAGTAAGATAAATGTCATTATGTCATGGGGGAGGGGATTTCTAGTTACAAAATGACTGTATAATTGATGGTCAAGAAATATAAGGAGGGGATGGGTGGGTTTGTCGTCAAGCACATGTAATCTTACCTATGCAATTTTGAATTTGACTCCCAGAGAGTGGAAAGATATTACATTTATTTTTTTGTAAAAATAATCGTAATATTTAAAAAAAATAATTGCGTTTGTATGGCATATGTTTTTTAAATTCATTTCAAGGTCGACGCGATTGCGAAAATAAAAGGAAAAAAAAGCAAATTTAATATAATCCCATATTTACGACTTGCGGGTTTCAAAAGGTGAGTTTAGAGAGCTCACGTTGTTATGACGATAGAATCCAACACTTACTTGGTTTCTTAAGGATAAAATACGTTGTGAGTACTAAATTGCGAGATAAAAGAGACGGAGGCATAGTATGTACGAAATACACTGTATTTTGTAATACTGGTATTTTCGCAATAACTGCATGATCGAGATCAGCAAACGGACTCAAAAAATCACACACAGACATTATAAAACAATCTTTATATTGACGCTTGTATTATCAACAAGAAAAAATAATGTTAAAAAATTACATTTTTCTTGCAATGAACGGTACTTTCATAGCCCTATGAACCACCTGCTTGTAAGAAAGCATTTTCCTGTTTATAACTATTTCTTTTTCAATCTCTCCTTTAAATATTCACAACTTCGTAAATTATCACTGTTGTCGATCCGTACGTAACAAAAAATCTATTTTTTTTTTAAATATATGGATAAAACTACAAAAACTAGTATTTGGAAGCCTGACGTTAGCCCGTGCATTCCAGATTTTCAATGTAGATGTTTTACAAAATTATTTACGCGTAGTGTAAAATATGGCAATATGACACCATTTTACGTTGTAGTAAAGTTTTTCATTTATATTGGTAATTGAATAGAAGTTGTCACCAAAATAAACTAAACATTGCAGAATCGTACGCTTAATATCTATTATAAAAAGTTTAGATCTAGCTACGGTTTTATTAGCATTTGTATGAGCACTAACGAATTTCTTAATAAATAGAAGAGAAGCCACTCAATAACAGATCTAAATATTATATGTATAAATCGTTTCCTTTGACACTGGAAGGATTCATATTCCCTTTTAAAATGCAAGCATCTGTTTTTCGTGACAGATAGTGATATTTCATCACAGTACCCGGTTCATATAGAACCTCATGACAATTTCTTAGAAGAAAGATTTCTTCTTTAACAGTCAGTTAAAAACACGATTCTAACGGGGGTCGACAATTATGAGAGAGAGAGAGAAAGAGAGAGAGTCATTTTAAGTTACAATGTATTCTGCTTTTCTTTTAATAAAATCCAAGATTAATAAGAATAAAAGCAGGTCTTACGATATTGCGTTTGATGATTAAAAAAAACGATTTTTAAAAATATTGATTAAGAAATATCTTGTTCATTATCTTTTTTTTAAAATTACTTGTACTTTTTTTCGATTACTTTATTTAGTGTCGCAATACTCGGGTACAAACTGTCACAACCTGACTTAGCGTAATATTAAAACGAACACAAAAATAAAGTTGAAGTGTTGTATTTCGATGAATGGCCTAATCAAAAACAGAAGTAGTGAATATTTACTCTCTTTCTTACAATAAGCACTCGTACTGTTCACACTAGTTTTGTTACTCGGAACTGTCCAGAGTTAACAGACTGAATTATTTCTTTGATGACGGAAAGTCCAGTACATCTGAATCACGTCCGGGAATCTCCACGGCGGAACTCAAACTGACTCTTTCACACAACGCACACCTTTCACTCAAACCTACGATTAACACAATTAAGGAATTATAACACTCTCACACCGGTGACTCTTTGATGGGAGGAATGACACTAATCTTAAGCAAAACAAACAACACCTATACTCTTTAGCTTTGTCCCCGGCCCTCGGGGGATTTGAAGTAAATGTTTTCAATAAACAAAGAATTAGAATTAGAGAAAAAAAGTTTACATTGGAAATTGAGATTTTCATTAAATTTACAATGTGACACATACTTGTAATCCGCGGCGATAGGCAATTAACTTGTCTTAGTTACTCTACCTATATATAAAGTTCTAACTCGACATACAATCTAGTAGTATATATTCGGTATCTGTCAATTTGTGTGACATACGCCACATAAAAAAATATACATGATTCATGGGTCTGCAAGATTTGGTGTTTACGGGGTTTGTTTCAATTAAATGTAAGTTGTTTGTTCATACATCATAATCATATTAATTTTAAATACTGCAATAAGTGACCATTCGGCTGCTAGATATTGGAAACCTGATCACTCAAGATGAAAATTGAAATAAGCTTTCAGTGACAAGGTGTTTTCTTTGGTTATATTTACCGCTAGAAATTCATAACTATCAAACACACGAAAGACCTGTTTATAAACTCAAGACTGCATGTATCTCTTGCTTTCTTGTGAAAATAATGTGTGAATATGCAAAATGTAATGTGATCATGGAATTTCATTTCTTTTTCCAACACGCTAGACGTATAAAATATGTAAAAAGAAAAAACAAACACCACCCCCCCTCCCCCCAAAAAAAAATAAATAAAAAATTTTTTAAAAACCAAAACAAAACAAAAACAAAAACACCAATAAACAAAAAACAAAAACTAAAAAAAAAAACAACCAAAAAAAACAACAACCAAAAAACATGGTTATAAATATTTTATATTATTTATTTATTAACTTTTTCTTGCTAGAATTTTTTTTCTTGATTTCGAGACTACATTTCATATTACAGTTCATAAATGCTCCAAATCGCAAAATTCATTGCATGATTGATCGATACATTGATTGATTGATTGATTGATTGATTGATTGATTGATTGATTGGTATTTCTTCCTTGCTAGAATACTTTTTTTTCTCCCACGGAGGAGATCCGAGTGATATAATTACAGAAAAATTAAGAAATTAAATGAAGAAACTTCGGAGTTCAGTCTGAAAATTCTTTCTCAATATAGAAGCCCGTTTTTACCCTTAATACCAAGTTTAATAAATATTCTCTGAAGGTATATTCTGGTAAGCGGTTAGCTGCGATCGATACTCAGAATGTCTATCGGGTGAGACAATCTGTACACATATCATTTTTCACGTTCAATCATTGATGCTGGAGAACTTGAAGAACACAGTTTTTGCATTTGATGCATTTTGGAAAGTTATTTGTGGTTCTTCACTATGAATTTCGGATAAATACCGTGTTCGATTGGAAACCATTTATATAAAATTATCTTAAATCTTCAAAATAAGGTAAGTGCTATGGGAAGTACAGATGTGTACTGCAATTCTCTTTTGTATAGTCTATTTAAATTTTGATATGAAATTTACTCATCCTTTTAAGTTATAAAAAGAAAACGAGTGAATTTTTGTTCTTTATCTTTTATCTTGTGATATTTTTTTTGAATTTTTTTTTTTGCAGTTCATCTGACGTTAATGCAAAAAGCGTGTCGAATTTTCTCCACAGTACCATTTTTAATTACTGTAGAAAAAAAGGTAAAAAAAAATCATTAAGAATGTGTCATTTGATAACACATCACAATATATGACTATAATGAAATTTTTAGAGGATGTATTGAGCGAATACTTCGCGCTGGTATTATATTATATAATTTAAACTACTATTTATAAACCAGAACAAGACTGGTTGTGTTTAATCAACATGTTTGGTCAAACAAAGAGATGAAGCAACGAAGAGGACCAAAGAAAAAAAATACTCAGAATTCATAGTCTTATATACATGTAGATATATTAAATAAAGCGTTTCCATAGGTACGACCTAAAAATTTCGTTATAAATATAAAACTCTGTTTTTAATTTTCATTTCAGTGGATAAACGGGAAAATTGTTCATCTTGTGAAGAACTGAAAACTGACATATATATATATATATTACTTTTATTTCTCTCTGTTCCTTTCTATGTGATGGGGTTAATAAGTTGGAATTCGTTGGACGCCAATATGACGACAAACATTACGAAACATCACACAGAGAGCCCACTGTTTTTCGTTTTCGCCATCACATACATTGTTTCGGCCATGGGCAATGTGTTGGGATTTTTCGTTTTGATGAAATGTAAAAAGCTTCCGTTGCAAATCAAAGTGTTGTCCATCAACATGATTGTTCCTGATTTTCTATTGGGCAGTGCGACTGGCATCGCCTATGGCATTCAGTATGTCTACCCACTGTCGGCAGGGGGCGCTGCGATTTGTCACGCAATCTTCGACACGTTGACAACTTTGTCAATTTTAAACATCACTGCTTTTGGAGTGGACCGTTTTCTCAGTTTAAAATTTGCCTTGAAATACCAGATTTACACTACCAAGGAGCGAATGATAGCCATGTGTGTGATCTTGTGGCTCTTTAGCATCACATCCGCTGTGATGATTCAAGTTTTAAAATCAAATAAAGCTCTTTTGTTTAAAATCATTATTCGCAGTGTGTTCCTATCCATTTATGTCTTCTCATATTTAATGATTTTACATATGTACCGCAAACATAACAAGAAAATCAACGATCTTCAATCCCTGTCCGCTTCTAGAATAATCCACGACCAGATGATATTCAGCAGAAAAATCGTCCTCATAACTGGTCCTCATTTCGTCTTGTACATCTTGGCTATCATTGTTCATGTCATCATGTGCTTTGCCACAGACGTTCCAATATGGCAGATGGAGATGGTAGTTCTCGGCATCACTGTTACGACCATTTTTATAAACCCTATACTGTATATCTGGCGTTTCCGAGAGTGCAGAATTCAGCTTCTTCTGATGATTTGTATATGTAATAGAACACGCAGGGAGAAATTGTTAACAGAGAGAAACATACTGTATCAACCTTTTCTGGAAGTTCAACCAAAGGAGACATCAGACAAAACGCAAGTGATCTCGACTCATATGTAACCTTAATTAGTTTCATGTCGATTCTTTAATTGATTTGTTGTGTCATTCATGATCAGAGATTGTCGATGAAAATGTCAACTCCACACAAGGAAATAAACATATTTCTAGCTATTGTTTCTGTAAGGTGATTGGGGATAAAAAAAATATATGGTTTTTCATACATTGGAAGTGAAATTTATAGTAATCATGCCAATACTGCATCAGTGTTTTAGTTTTTGATACAGACGTTGCTAAAATGATAACCACCAGGCTTTGTAAATTACAAAGACAAACGCTATTAAGGAAGGAGTCTTCTCATTATCAAACATACTTCTTATAATAAGAAATTTATGAAATTTTGACACAGTAAAACAGATCATATAACTAAATGATTCTATCAGTTTAATCAAATTTGACCTCTTTGTTTTTGCATAAAGGTCAGGTCAAGGTCACTACCGTTTCCTCAACTTATAGGATGATAAAAATAATTGTAGTTCTTTGCAGTTATGTAGACATCTGTTTAAGATATTAAGATTCTTTTCTTCAATGAAATGATAGAATATCAGAATGTCTATCAGCTTAAACTACTAAATTGGAATAAATATTGTAACTAAAATTGATATTGCGTAGCCCGCATTTCCTCTAATTTTCTTAAATTTTGAAGATATTGGATTATTTTTTAATGCTTCCAATATTAAAATATTTCTAATTTTTACGTATTATGAAGACTTCATATAAAAATATAAATTGACAGAAAAGCTAATAAATTGACCGTTTAATGAAAGAGAAAAACTGATTTTAGTGATTTTTCACACAAATCAATGTATAGAATGGGCGCTTTAAAAAGCTTATAAAAATGTAACCTGATAGGCAAATCTTATTTTAAAATCAAATTCTGAAACCCATGTATCATATCATTAGTTCACATTAGTTAAAAAATCCAACATTAATGTTATTGTTTTAAAAATGCTAAAACAGACTCATTAATCTACAGCAGTTCTGAATTGCGAAACATGTGATATTTTCCTACGCCAATATTCCGCCAAAAATATAGTCCTTGTTAGATTCTAAACATTGATTATTATATATTTCTATTCCAAGTTGTATGATAGTAAATAAGGAAGAAAAATATACTATTTTAATTTCCTTTCATATTGATTCGATGGACAAATAATCAAATTTACGTTTGACAAGTCGAAAACCAGAAAAGACTCCCTCTTAATAAGTATTTTTCATCTTATGAAAATTGCATTTTGAATGGTTCTTTTAGTCACCTATGTATGATTTGTTAATGTTCACCGTTTTTCGCCACACCTGCTTGTATTTGTGTCAGCTCAGGTCCTTGATGCAGGATTAAAAGAATCTATAGCAGCGACAGTCGAAAACAACTGGAATATGTAGCAAACAATCCGATAAAAGCAGCAATTTCAACTATTATCATCATCATCATAATCATCATCATCATCGGAGTGATAAATAAGACGAAAATTGCCTTTCTGATAGCAAACAGTAAAACTTAATTAACATCTATACCTGCGCACCTTGTGTATAAAATCTTTATTTTGAGTAGACATATAATCTTCTAGGATAGTACGTAAATAATGCTACATTCTATTTGTCTGACACAATTACCTCAACGACCTATGTTTCTTCAACCCTTATATATATATACGTAACATGGATTTGGTCGTTTCATTGACTTTTTGCGCACGAGGAGGTCACTGATCCCCCCGTGGGGGAGAAAATAGTCTGGGAGCAATCGAAAGACTACCCTTCGATCGAAAGACTACCCTTTCGGCAACCTACTTCTTCAACTCCCACACAAAAAAGTTAGTTTGAAGTTTCTAGAAGACATAACAACTGGTAATCCGCAAGGCATATTATTAAATGTTATGAGTCAGTTGCGAGTGTGCATCAAACTAAAGACGTAACATTAACACTCTAATTTACTGTTAATCCCCATCCCCTGCTTCCTCGCAATAGTTTTACCAGTCCCCTCCCCGGCATTAGTTTTACCTCCCCCGTTTCATGGATTTAACCAAGTCAAAACTTGAAACCATTTTTAACGATTGAATAGAAAAAAATGTATACTAGTTAGTATTTCAGGTCTCATCTGTACTTTTATCGATTATTACAATTTGAATATTGCACGTTTTTTAAAGCCACGAACAAGTCAAACTTACTAAGAACAATCATTTTCTGCGATATATTGAAAAAATGTTTACTAGAGTTTGTTGATCAACTCTTTTCTGTAGCTCTATCTCATTAACTGCTCTTTGGATATTTCGTGTATTTATACGTAATTGTCGATGGCATTACCATATTTATAAATAAATATGTATCCTCTCAAACAACGACAAATATTTTTCACAACAAATATAAAATGCTTGTTAAACCAATCATCGTGCAGAAGGTGTATATATATACTTATTTGTCGAAAGTCGATGTTACCTAAGAATGTTGCAACACGTCTGCCACCTTATGTCTATGAAATTCTTATATAAGAGATTAAAATAAACTAACAGCGATATAATTAACTATAAACGTTGATTAGCTCACCTGAGCTGAAAGCTCAAGTGACTTTTCTGATCACTTTTTGTCCGGTGTCAGTCTGTCCGTCGGTCTGTCTGTCTGTTAACTTTTTACATTCTCGACGTCTTCTCCAGAACCACTGAGCCAATTTCAACCAAACTTGGCACAAAGCATCATTACGTGATAGGGATTCGAGTTTGTTAAAATGAAGGGTCGCGCTATCTTTCAAGGGGAGATAATTAAGAATTATTGAGAATTTATTGGTATTTTACAAAAATCTTCTTCTCAAAAACAATTTGACCAGAAAAGCTGAAACTTGTGTGGAAGCATCCCCAGGTAGTGTACATTCAAGTTTGTCCAAATCATAATCCCTGAGAGAAGGGCAGGGCCACAATGGGGTCGAATTTTTACATTGGAATATAAAGAGAAAAATCTTTAAAATCTTCTTCTCAAACACTAATTGGCCAGAAAAGCTGTAACTTGTGTGGAGGCATCCTCATGTAGGGTAAACTCTTAAGTTGTTCAAATTATGATCCCTGGGGTTCGGTGGGGCCGCTATGGGGGGGGGGGTCGAATTTTAACAATATAGAAATATATAGAGAAAAATCTAAAAATCAGTTGCCTAAAAAAGCAATAACTTTCGTGAAAATACCTTAGATTGTGTAAATTCAAGTTTGTTAAAATCATGATCTTAGAGGGTAGGGTGGGGCCACAGTGGAGAGTTCAATTTTACGTAGGAAAAACATTTTAAATTATTCTCAAAAGCACAAATGTAATAATATATGGTATTACTTATATGCAAGCGTTTTGACACTGCTGATTTTCAATTGTTCAGACTGTGGCCCCTGGACAATCCTTGGGCCCCACAAAGGGTTTAAAGTTTGATGTATATATATATAATCAGTTGTTTAAAATGTTCTTGAGAAGTGAAATGCTCAGTAAGTGATACGACTATAAAATCATTCTATTACAAAAGGGGCTCAATGTTTAACAAAGGAAAATTCGAAAACACTTTTATACAGGGTCTTTTCTGCTACATTTTCCAGATTTTTTGTATATGACTCTATAAAGCTGATTTTATTATGGCTATTGTTGCTTAGGTGAGCGATGTGGCCCATTGGCCTCTTATTATACATGTATTATGTCGTAGAAATTGATCATTGAATGTATTTCTGTCTTTACTGTAGATTGTAAAAATAATGAAAAAAAAACAGCTTCTGTGTATTAATCAAATGGTATTTAAATAGGTAAGCGTGCCAACTTTATGTTTTCATCATCAGATAAGAATTTAAAATGTCCGTAACATTCTATCGCTCGTTACAAAAGCTTTTGAATTATTAGATATACTGTAATTAGGTCTTCACGAACACGTATAATCAACCATTTATCATAATTTATATATACGCATATATAATCAGCATGCTTCAACCTCTCGACCCCCTTAAATACAACTCTCATTTTCACACGACATTTGAATGATAAAGAGATTATGTATGCAATATAAATAGCCCGAGGTTTACAAAACAAGAAAACGATAGAAATGGTTTGCACTACAGAACATTGCCGACTTACCGTTTTCTTAGGGAAAAAACACGTTATACAATATACATTTAGGTATGCCATTTTTTCTCTCTCTGAAAATAACTATCGAAGATTGATACAGTGTAGGTAGGCGATGTTATCAGCTCCTCAGCCTTAGATACACTTTTATTGGGTTTTAATTCTTTAACAGCAGAAAAAAAGGTTTTTTTTTTTATAGAACCAATGCTTATGATTGTTAATGTCATTAGTTCCTTAGTTTCAACAGACTACAGAGCACTGCTGGATAGTCTATTCCAGTAGTATTTTGCACCCGTCTAAGGTGCAGGTTTTCCTGATTATAAAAATATCATATGATTGACCATTGCCTAAAGAGTATAGAATCACTTTTGAGTTTAGTGTGTCCCATCTGACAGGTGAGATATTTAGGAATATCATATATCATCATTTATCATATTCCTAATTTATGAGGAAGAACTTATTCATTCTTTTTCTATGGGACATGTAAATCAAAATACGACGATGTTCTTAACTGTTTTAAAATTTGTGTGCATACCTGCTGTGCTATTTTGAGGAAAAGAATTCGTATTGTAGAAGAATCAATAGAACGAATTGTGAATATTTATTTCCTAGCTGTTCATCAATTATACAACTTATAGTATAAACTACAAAGAATTAACAAAAAACTATTTCATATTTACAGAAACAAAAAATTTTGTATGGTATAATCATTTCTCTTGCATATAATTGTAAGAAATAATTTCCAGAATTAAATTTGCATCGATGAACTCTCACAACGTTGCATTGTCATTACTGCCTCGTTAATACGTCTGATTCAGTAGTCTTGTCCAATTATTGAAATATCTTTGAGGAAAACAAACTCCTAAAAGCAAACTGAAACAATTATTATATAAGTATCTTTCCTTTAATGACTGTTCACATCCAAGAAATATCTTGTCTCAAGATATCAAAGGGAACTGGTACTTTATGCTTACATCATTAAACAACAAATGAATGTATCTTAAATGTCACCACACTCTTTTTTAATGTACATGTAATACTATGATTTTCGAGACTTATTTTTTTAATTCTTTTTCAATATACATGTAAACATCAAAATACATATTACATGTATAAAAGATAATTCAATAATAGCTAAAATTTAGTGACACTTTTGTTACATCCATAAAATATAGTAACACTTTCGTAATATTCATAAAACATTCCCTCCCCAAAGAAAAAGCCGAGCAACTACAAAAACAAGCAAGCAAGCAAACAAACAAACAAAACAAATAACCCAAGGATTGTGCTGGTTGGAAGACTATGATGGTAACCTTTTAACCCCTTCTGGGGGCCGGATCATTGACCAAGGATCATACTTGAAATTATTTTAAATCTACACTACTTCATCAGTAGAAAGAGTAAAGCCACAGAGAAGCCTCCCATATAATATTCCTTGACCTTTGCAACCCCCCACCCCACCCCACCGTCGCCATATTTGACTGAGAGTCACAGTTTGAATAATTATATGTACACCATATATAGAAACATTTTGGTTATTAATGACATTTCTGTTGCAGATGTTCTTCAGAAAAGGTCTTTTTGTATAGCGAGTCTATTTTTACTAGTTTTTAATTATATCCCTTATTCTATAAAAGAAATGTAGCTTTTCTTTTATCTAATATTTATTCCCCTTTACGTATAAGGATGTTTATGCCAAGTTTGGATGCCATTGGTCCTGTGGTCTTAGAAAAGAAGTCGAACATGTGCAAAGTTTAAAGACGACCAGAAAAGCTCATTTGAAAATATAATTCAGACGAACAAACAAAAGCTACACACACCAGGCACTCTAATTAGTATCTTAAACTTGAATTGTATTGTGTGCAGTCTAGAAGTTTAAAAGTCTAACGAAAAAGGCAGAAGTATTTCCTCTATTGCTGAATGAATATCTACTGAAATTCAATGCACAGAAGTATTTGCCAAAAAAAGTTTAAAAATTTAATCCAAACAAACTAACCCCATAATAAATCCTTTGAAAAATAATCTCAAAATAATCTAAAAACTATACGAATGGATATTTCTGTAAAATTGATGTTAAAATTCAACACAATAGTATTTGGTATCAATTTTTGTTTGGTTAGCCAAGGTGAAATACACTTACATGTGTACCTGGTATTTGGTAAATTACCCAAATGATGCTGCCATTAAATACAATAACACCCTCACTTGTTCTTTCTTGAAATAATACAGAGTCCATAACGATGTTACTTCAAAGATTCAATGTAATAAAACACACTGAAGACCCTTTTACCAAATGTCAACTTTTCAAGTTTCTTAATTTCAAAGATATGAACCATGCATCTTTTCCGTTCAAGTTAACTAATGTGATACCGGTATTGTCCATCAGCAAATGAGACTGGATCAAAGTCATGCCAAAAATTCAGACGGGTCGACGGACATGGCGATTCCTACAGCATGTAAATAGTTAAAACATGGTAAAAGTAGATATTGAAAAGTGTACACAAAAAATAAATATAATAATTAATAAAATAAAGAAAGAATGACAAACCAAGATTCGTTCATCAAAAACATTATACGATTTTCAAAGCTCATCATGGTTATGTACAGCATAAAAAATTGGATTTAAAACCCATCGGTAACAAACTTGTGCATCCTACTTTATATTATTAGTAAAGCATGAAAATTGCAATAAAAATTTCAACATAACAGTGTATCATATTGGTGCAAACAAAAATTAAATATCATTGGGTACAAGTTTATCTTATTGCAATAAAAATTTCAAGATAACAGTGTCTCACATTTGTGTCAACAAAAAGTCAATTTCATTGACAACAAATTCAAATTATTGCTATAAAAATTTCAATATAACAATGGATCATATTGGTGCAAATAAAAAATAATTTCATTGGCTACAAATTCAGATTATATTCTCGAGAATAATAAAATAAAATTTACGATCATATTCTAAACAAATTATCAAATGTTGTTATTAATGAGATAATTTAGTTTTTGATTCGGTGTTTTCTTAATTAACATTGTGTAATTCCATCTGAACTCAAAAACACATAAATTTTTCCTATCTTTTTAAATAGGCTATTAAGTTTTACAAGAGACCACGGTTAAATTCTTTTTCAAAATAAAATGAAAACACAACATGCTGTAAATAAAAATGTGGCGTGTACTCTTTCTATTTTAATGTTTTCAGATTTGGTCGTTATTCTATTTCTGTCTGTTATGAATATTTTACAGTGTATTGTACGAAATCAGTTTTCACTATTCTTAATTATTTATGTATATGAAAATGTTGAAATTCGCACATGAAATTTCGAATGTATTGCTTTGTATTGAGTATGTTTTATTCAATAATTAAAAGGAATGAAAACAATTTCTTACAACATACTAGTCCCTTAGATAAAACAAATGGTTGTCATGGATTTATATCTTATTTGGTATCGCACTGCTATTTGAATGTACAAAAATAATAAATAAAACTAGTTACTGCGGCAAAATGCTAAATAAATGTGTATCTAAACTGTGTTTGAAAAACAATTTTGTTTTGAACATATCTTATTGCATAATAAATTACATAACAGTCAAAAGGTTTGAGCAAAAGTTCTTACAACTTAATATACGATTCTCAAATATGTATAATTTATAACAATTACAAATCGCTTCCATATCTATAATATTTGTTTTGTGAAATCAGAAATGTATGCACTTGATTTAGTTTTCATGAGAACTAATTTGACTGCTTTTAATTTCTTTTGTAAATTTATTTTATTTTAAATGAAGTAACGAATTATAACAAATTCATAATCAAAGAAAATAAGGGAAGGACTGTATTAA
Source organism: Magallana hongkongensis (assembly GCA_016163765.1). Lineage (NCBI taxonomy): Eukaryota > Metazoa > Mollusca > Bivalvia > Ostreida > Ostreidae > Magallana > Magallana hongkongensis. The sequence continues at coordinate 38,340,934 of WFKH01011581.1, read as the reverse complement.
ATAAGAAGCTTTGAATTAGGCTGTGCATGCTCTAAGTTGTCATTACGATAATGATTGTGCTAATAAGAGTGCACTTGCCGTAATTAACACATAATTTACTGCCAGGGTGTCCTCAATATGATCCTTGGATTACCAGGGTTAATCATAATGTTAAATAACTGACTAGCAGACGTCTTTTGAAGACCCAGGTCAAATATTTTGGGGATCATTTTGTATTTATTTTAGTTTGCATGATAATCACGTACGGTTGAGTATATATAAGATGGACATGATGCATTTAGAGGTTTAAAAAACAAGATGGTAAGTACTTATACATATATTTATATATTTAGTTTTTCAATGCATTATCTATAACTGATCCATGAAATAACAAATCCTAGTAGTGGAGGTTTTTTTTTTACCTTTCTCCTTGGAAACTGTTATCTTATAACTTTTATTGGGTTTTTTTGTTATCAATATGTTGATATTTTCAAATAGGTATAAATAATTTTATAAAAACTTGTTATTGGTCAAACTATTTTTACAAAAAATGTATCAAATACGTTCGTAGGGATAATATCTTAACAATTTTGTAAATTATAGATTTGTCTATACATTTGAGAAGGGTTGTGTAATTTTCTAAATAAACAACGGGAAACGAAATTGCTTAATCAACCTTCTTTTTTTTACCATAAACGTGACCGAAATCTTCTTTTTTTCCAGAATATACTGGGTTTTGTGAGAAATCTATGTGGCGTCATATTTATTCATTTCTTGAGTGCAAGATGGGTAGAAAGCTGTACGTGTGGTAATGCGACACGAGAGGAAAAATTTTGCGACAGCGATTATAGTAAGTGTATGATATCTAAATCGCTACATGTATAACGTAATTAACATGTTAAGATGTTTTCAGACAGTGGAAATATAACATTAGTTTTTTCCACGTTGAATTGATAAATAAGTTCTTGAGCAGCTAATTTATTTTCTGTTCCTAGCTTGCTCAAGTCGTCACCTTATTTGAAACATTTTGTATAAGAACCAGACAAAAGTTTACCCACATTATGATAAAAACTAAGCAATTAATGAATGAAAAAAAGATGTTTTACTTTAAGTGTGCGACATTTTTTTATGATTGTAGCTGTTATTGGGAGATTGATAGGTCGTTTTGTGACCCCAGGGGTACAGAATAATATATTTGTTATTCAAGTGCAGTTCCATATCAAGGTACTTTTTGAACTAATTCAAACTTTTTTTCTACTTGTGATATATATTAAGAATGACGAACTTAACTTTTGTTGCTAGGACATATGATAATATTATATATGTTTATAGGGATCGGGCCCAAAATATATTGAACTTGAAAGTCCCATGAGTATATCCAAGTGTGGAACCGTCTTAGATGTTGGACAAGACTACATACTAGCAGGTAAAGGTCTAGTCAATGATTTTGTCGATGAAATAAATGCATAAAGGACACTATTATTGGTATAAATATTATCATTTGTTTCATTATATTTTAAAGGCAAGATCAAAAGTGGAATCAGAGGAGAACTTAGTGTTTGTTCATGGCAAGAAAAATGGTCCGAGTGCCCTTTCCTCGTCAGGTGGCGCCTTCTGCAAAAACAAATCACATGTAGAAGTCGGCAAGGTCAATCACAATACAACCACATCAGTCTCACTCAAAATGAGAACACGATGTACCCGAATCATCAACGGAATCGCGTGTCTGCACCAGAGCACCAAATACCACCGCCAGAAGAAACACCAAACCACATATCAGCACCAGAGCACCAAATGCCACCACCAGAAAACCACATAACACCACCAGAACATCCTATACACGAACCAGATCACCAAATACCACCACCAGAACATATATCAAACCAAATGTTCCAAATATCACACCCCGAAAACTACATTTATCCCTCAAGGAGTCATAGGCAGCGGCCTCAAAGCTACATGGACAGAATGTTTATGGAGAATCACTTAGATATGTCTGACCTACAAGACCATATGGATTACTTAGGAGGGCGTGGTCGAATGTACGGGTATGGAATAAGTGGTGTGTCAGACATGTACAGCCATTTTCGAGAATCGATGGACTAATTACATTTGTGGTGATTCTAATTAATTTGCAATGCAGCCTCGTTTGTTAACAGTAACACATAATCATTGGTTGTGTGATATTGTGATATTTATTTTTTTATAACTTTGCTGTAACTAATTTTTGGGTAATTTGTGTTCTATTGACAACATTCTGTTAAATATTGTGATAACAATATACCATGTTGTGTTGTTGAAATTGCTTTTGTATTATTTTGAGAGAGAGAGAGAGACAGACAGAGATCTAGAGAGAGAGAGATTTCCCTTATAGAATACTACATGAATAAAATGAATTTTCAGTGAACTTGATTCCAATTGTTGTTACATTAATTACTGAGTAGTTCCATCAAAGGTTTAATTATATTGTTTGTATGGACACTAATCATAATGTCTGTAAGCAATCTTCTATAAAGATTACCCACAGTGATAAATTACATGGATCTATTTGTAAAATGAACCTTGATCTTGAAGATATGTACATATAGTTCTAGATCTTCTTATATCCCAAATTAACTCGTATATTGTATTTATAATTTTTATACATTCTTCCTTGATTTTAGAATTATGAAAAAGATATCTAACACTTCTAAAGATGTCTGAAATTAGTTTTTACAATATCAAAAATCCTTAAAGCACAAAATTGGAAGATTGAAATAACTTGTCATGAGCATTTTGACAAACGACGAATTACAATAACATTTTGCAAGCTCATCAATGATCTCTTGAAAAGATAAAAAAAAAAGTCATTGATCAAAATGATTGATAACACATGCCATAATTTGTGTACTATATCATAAATGGATCCAGAGACAGAAAGTTGTGAATACATTTAGCTGCACAACACATTCAGTAGTGAATACTAGTATGTATGATAATGAATTCGGTGTAAGAAAAATGTTTATCAAAATAAAAAAAAAATGGACAGACGGTTTTGAGTTATTTTTTCACTCTACAGCGTTGTAAAGATTTTTATTAGCTATCGAGTCCGGAGACATATCTTTACCTATCAGAAAATGCTTTGTTCTGTACAAATTTCCTGGTTACTAGTTCAGTACTCATTTATCTGCCATTACTATAGCCATAGAGTCATTAACATGATTTATTTATTCTAATTTATATGATTATTTACAAATCTATATGCAATCTTACTTAAAGAAAATATTGTTTAAAATTATCACACCACGCAATCAGATAACACCGTAAAACACAGTCTATAAATTGTTGCACACTTCACAATATCATATTGAAAATATATAAAATTGTATTTTTAATATTTTTTACGAGTATACAATGACAAAGATTTATAATGTCAAAACTTATGTTTTAAAACTCAAAATAAAATTTCATATTCTGCTATGACTTTGCCCCCCAAAAATTGAGATTTTTAAAAATAAATAACGAAACCTAACTTGTCCTTTTGATAAACTCAAGGTTCGACCAAAGTTCTAGTAATGAATTAAGAATATCGTTTCAATAAGAAAGCAAAACTATACATTTAATGTTCAGCAGGAGAACTCACCAAAAATACGAAGTATATGCAGTGCGTAATTTTCTTGCAAGTATTTAAAAGAAATTCCAGCCGATTTTCTCTGTCTTCGCGATATTTTGAACAATTGTTCAAAGAAAGGAGCAACTTTTTAAAAAGTATTTGTTGCTTTATTATATAATGGACAAGTTTAACAGGCGATAATCGTTACATGATTAAACTTGTATCAAAAATTTGATCAACTATCTTTAAGATGGATCCTATTTGACAATTTGCTACAACTTATTAGGGCTTATGTTTCCTCAAAATCAAATAATGGTTATTTTTTGCTTCTTTGACTTTATAGTTCAGCGTTAATTTTAAGAGAATATATACATGAATGTTAAGCCTTTTACGATAATTTTGAAAAACATTAATCAAATATGATACCTTTTGATTTAGTTTATCCTGGAATCCATAGTCTTTTACTATGAATACAAATGTATTCAATAGAAAATGTAACACATCGCATTGCTAGAGATTTTTCATTCTAAAAATTTGAAAACGATAAAATAAAAGTTACGGAAGTAAATTTGGCACCATTTCATAAAAAAGAAAGTGGAACATTTTTAAATCATCATCATCAAACTAATTCTATTTGATAAGAAACGCAAAAGATTGATGTTGAATATAATTATTTCATAATGGATGAAAAACGTGTACAATCATGCAAGGAAAGGTTACGAAATTTCATAAGTTCACTTTTACATATAAATCTCTTAATTTCATAGCAATACAAAGAAAAAGATGACAGATGCTTTATGCCATTCATAAATAAAGATGGTAAAAGGTTTACAAATTACTTACTTGAGAGAAAGAGTACAACCTATATATTCAAACTGTCTACATGAGTGATTTTTAAGGTGTGGTATAAAATTATAAATCGTCTATAAATTCTATCACATATCATTGCATATACATATATAAGCTCTTGAGCGCAAGTACTAAGCACAGTTAATACGTTTCTGGAAATTTATCCATATCTTAACATGGTAAGAAATTATTTTTTTTTTATTTTTGAAAAATAACTTGTACAATTTGCATTGATATATCTCCTCACAAACATACTGAAATTTTGAAAATTAAAATAACTGCAAACAACATGCAAACAAACATATACTAAAGTTCTTTACTTCATTATATGATTATTTGTATTTATCGAAAGTGTCTGAAATTAAATGAATTTATCATTAAAAGTAACAAATACCATATAATTGATATGAAATTATACGTTCGTCAGATTTTAAAAATCCATAATGAAAACAGTTAATAAAAGGAAGATATTTAACAAAGAAAACCTTTTCTTGTACCTGAAAAATTTTCATACTGAACCCATTTTGTTTTCAGAGATCACTTCTGAGTATGGTTAACCTTTGTGTGTTGGTTGGATTATTTTACATGATCACACAAACTCTTTGCTGCACGTGTCCCACACATACTCGGGAGCAGCGTTTCTGTAACAGTGACTTTAGTCAGTATATTAATATTGAAAATTTATACGGTTATTTGAAAATGTTAAGGATGTAAAGGATATTTACAGTGAATTTAATGAGTATAATCTTAATCATAACCTTTATCCTAGTTTTCCTCAATAAAGATGAAGTGTTGCCCGATTACCTGTTTAATGATATTTTTAATTAAAATCATAACGCATTGTCATATAAGGGTTAATATTTTCAGGTTTGGTTGGGAAGCCAGTAGGAAAATTCTTGACAGATGATAAGAACTCTACCGTCCATGTTATTAAAGTTCGCCTCTTCAATCACTTACCTGTAAGTCATTGCCTTTGTTATTGATACATATATGACTAAGTATTTTCATATCAATGCTTTTCTTATGTTAATGCAATCTAACTAAATATGGAATATCATTTTGTATAAATTCTGTCAAGTGTTGTTTAATATAATAATTGCAATGTATGTATTTATATATTGCGTCAAATAATATATTTTTTATATAGCTTCTTTCAATTTAATTCATTTCACTTACATATATATAAATATTTACAAATGAAGATACAATGTCAGATGGCATAGTATAAGATATAGAAAAAACGAGAAAAATGTATAAATGTTCAAGGAGGACAGAACGATTCATAAATTTTGAATATTAATAAACAGAGTTCTTTGAGTTTTTTAAGTTTTAAATTAGACATTAATTCACAAAATTTAAATGTATTTGGTCTATCACAAAATCTAGGTTCTTAGTATTTTTTTCTGATGCATGAAAGAGCAATATATATTCTAACACAAAATGCATTTCATCGGCTATATGACTATTATTACATATGGTACAGCGTGTTTCATTAAGAGGAATGCCTAACCATCTACCAGTTCTACAGTTTTAACTAACACTAACCATGAAGATTATATAATCTCTCAAATCGTCACAAGTCTGATACAATAATTTTAAACTTAAAAGCCTGATCATGCCGCTACCGTTCAACTCTCTGAGCTTCTAGAATTTTTATTAAAAGAAAAACAATTTAACCTATTTATAAATGTAACGATATTGAATGTTATCGATAATATACAGATGCTATGTCCCAGTAAAATCTAACTGCAAAACGCTGACGGATGTACGAATGGATAAAAACGGCGGCAAATCTTGATCCTTTGGTTGTTTTGATGAAAGTCGCCCCCATTGTTGTTAGAGACACTTGCGATCATTGCATTTTATATTAAAAGCGTATAACAAACGATTATCGGGCGTGTTCGATAAAAATGGAACAACTCGCGACGTATGAAAAACTGACGACAGGGTTGTTAAACGCCGAATCAACGGATACTTCGAACTTCGATACTTTAAACATCAACGGAATCATACTATATTGGAAAAAACTTGTTGACTGAAATAGATAATGTTAATATTGTGTTTGATTTTGCGCATAAGTACGTTTATAACATGCAACTTAGTTTAAAGGGGAAAATAGCAAACAAACAAAAAATAAAATCTGATAATCTAAGACATTTGTGCAAACATTATTTCATGTGCTCTTTTATAGTTAAATGTAGGTCCTCACTACATAGAACTAGAAAGTCCAATTAGCCAAACAGAGTGCGGGATACAGTTGGAGATTGGACACGACTATGTTTTTAACGGTATTTTGTTTTTTCTATCATACTTTCCTTAAGTGCTTCCTAATGTATGGTAGAACCTTTTGATCACGGCAACATCGTATCTTGCTTGTCTCTTTACAAAACATAACAGTAAATAGTAGTAACTTGTTAACACGCTCTCAATCTTGCAAAGAAGGACATTTGACAAATCCTACGTAAATAATTAACAATTTAAACAGCAATGCAATAAAAGCTAGATAATAAGATTTTGTTTCTTTTTCAGCTATTTTTCTCGGGGGGATCAGAGGGAAAATAACAAAATGTGGATGGAATGAGAAATGGGCAGAGGTTCCAGAAGTGTTGAAAAGACCACTCTTACTCAATTCAATTCCTTGCCCTGAATTGATAAACCCTGCTGAAGTTGATGCCTTTTTTGATTATCAGAACTAGATTATTTTAAACTAATGTGTTTTCCATTTCTGTGTATTGTACAGATTTTGTTTTTGTTTATACTAATTTATTTGATTATTATACATATATTGAGTTATCTATCCTTGATCAGTTTAATAAGAAGCACTAGAAGCATTAATCGTTGTAAGCATATCAAAATTGTCCAAAACCTGCACAGAATATAGTGTATAATGACAATATGATGTGAAATATTTATATTCTTTTGCATGTTATAAAATGATACAGTATTTGTCAAATGGTAAAATGTATTAAATTGATTCCAATAGATCATTTTTTGCATCTACACGAGCTTTTACTTATTATTATATCGTTGTTTTCTTTAACTTTTAAATTCGTCTTCTTTAATTATAATTTTCTCTTTATCATTCTTCATCGTAAATGAGACAAGTTCCATAAAATGTACATTCAAATTCAAAAGATAAATAATTTCAACTTTGGTAACATGCGTTTGATGGATAGGGGTCTGTCTTATCGAGATACCGTTTAGAATATTAAGCAATTAAACAATTTAACTAAGACAATATTAGTTTTGGCTAAAAAAAAAAATACTTACCAAAAGATCCAACTTTTAATTTAGACCAGAAAACGGTTGTAAAGGTAAAGATGCCAAAGATTTGAGAAAACATTGTTGAGGAACAACACAGAAATTCATTTCTCAACAATCGTTTGGGAAAAGTGAGCAGAAAGAAAGTTGAAGGAAAAATATCTTTAATACGTTGCTAAATAATTATGTAAATCTTCAAACTCCAAGGTACATGTTTAAGCATGCTCTGTCGTGACAGCAAAAGATTTCCCCGTTGCTTTGAACAAAATCCTTCATTATCTCGCAATCGTCTTTCTGTAGAAATTAGGCAACATAGTAATAATTTTCAGTCTGACTTGCTAAAAGGTTACTTTTGCGCATACATTTATACTAGACGATCAAATATTTGTCCGAGATTCTCATTGTTTTAGTTTGCTAGACTTTTGATAAGTTAAATTTTTTAACATGATATAATTTTTCATCATTCGTTTTCAATGATTATTCACAGAAGAATGACTTAATAAAATTGGATGACAATGTTTAAATAGTATAAGTAATTGTTTCTCTCATACTGATAATACGGCATTCAACTCGACAAATATCAAGATCGACCTCATTTTGTACAACATTGATATTTTGTATAAGTTTTTACAAAGATAATATTTTCCCTAAAACAGTCAAGGCACATACTGGGGATCGTTACCAAAATGCATCTTTGTCATAAACGAAGTCCTTTGAAACCCTGGATAGCCGTACGAATTCAGATATTTAAATTTCTTGTACATCCTTTCAAATTATCTTTTATTTGACATTTATGGTATAAATAAATAAAAGAAACCTGTTGCACCGTTAGTATTAAATAAATGTATGAACCTATTACTTCATAAATCATCATATAATTGACCATAAATATTATATAAATAGAGGTGTTAGCATTGTGGGTACTTACGGTAACTGTTGTCTTACCCGTATACAGTGCGTGCTGAATTGTCTACCCGACACTGACCGGACCATACACACTTCATCGAGTCCACATCTCTGATCCCAAACACAGCTCAGATTTTCATCACACGTCGGACATATGGTTGTGTTTGTAGACCCTTTGAAATAAAATTGTAATCATTGTATACCATAATAAACAGAGACCCATAAAATAAAGAAAACCAGAAATCTTACAAATGTTCTGTGTATTTAATACTGTAAAAGGATAGATAAATCTAGCTGTACACAAAAAAGGTTTCCTAGTTTGATAAAAAATATCAATTTTGCTTGTTAAATCGGAAAAAAAAAATTTGTATTTTCAAAACCGATTCTTTTATCAAGCTTTCAGTAATAAAATTGCGGGTATGTATGAAAATAAACTATTCGAGGTCCTGTCTATAAAACAGTTTATGCCCGACCGGCAGTATAAGGATTCCTATAAATATAAACTGCATACAGCCTACTTGGTGGATTCTAGAGCCAAAAATACTTTGAATTATAGTATACATGCTCCTTGGTGGATTCTAGGGCCAAAAATACTTTGAATTATATCAACTAAAATATTTCTTATATTGCAACACGAATTTTCGAAAAGACAAAAAACCGGAACACAGAAAATAAACTTAGTGTTTCGAAAGTGGGCAACAATTAAAAATACAAAGTGAAAAAAAAAATACTTTAGCAGGACAATGTCAATGCAAGCATATGATTGATATCTGTAGGGACCCTTTTCAGTTAAAAATCTGCTCGAAACATTCAAACTCTACCCGATGTTGTCTGAATCGATATGACACTTGTCTGAGCGTTTGGTTTCGTTGACAACGTTTGTGTTGTCAATGTAGTTGTTGTTAGTGGTATTCTTGTTGTTGTCGCTGAAGTTGTTGGTGACGGCTTTGTTGTTGTTAATGTTGTCGTGGTTGTAGGGGGCTTCGTTGGAGTTAATTTTGTCGTTGTTGTAGGCGGTTTTGTTGTTGTTAACTTTGTTGTTGTTGAAGTTGTTGGACTGGTTATTGGAGGAGTTGGTGAACCTCCTTTTAAAAAAACACAAAAATTTCAGAGGAAATATCAATTACATTACAAAATAGCCTTCTAGTATCCTTAAATGTTTAAATGCCTATGTAAATCATGGAAAAAGCGGATGATGTCTCAATGCAATTACCGGTTCATTTGGCTAAAAAGCTTACTATAAGTACAATTTCAAGGGTAGAAAAATTTGCTGTTATTCTTATAATTGCAATGGTTATAGCTTCTTTTTGTAATTTACAGTGTATTATATCTAGAATATGCCATAAAAAGACACGATTGTACACAAACCGTTACAGTATCCACAATAATGAGGACAGTTCGTCCTAGCCCAGGCTTCATATGGTGCAAAACAGTAAGTCGTGGGGAATTGGAAGCAGTTGTCAACCTTGTCGGTGCAGACTTCAAACAAAAAAGTAAAGATAAAACATTTTAAGTATTGTGATATAAATTTCAAGGATTTTTAAGTTTAGTTCGTATAAAGTATTTACTTAATTCAGTTCCCCTCTCTGCTATATCGAGAGTCGGAAGTCAATGAAGTTCCTTACATAGGAGTCATCGATACATAAAGCTTTAATGCCAAAGCAAACGAATCTAATTACAAACAGGAAATAACAACAGACCACATAAAGTTATCATTCATAGAACGTGGAGGTAGATATTTTAAACGTTTGTGGAGTATTTGGAATGTATCCCCTTTTTGTTTCGATAATATACCTGTAGTGGTGTAACAATGACCTTTATCTGGGAATTTGATGACAAATAGACCGTAATTTTTCTTAATTTTTTTTTCATAATTTGGACACTAGCTACTTGGGATTGAATAGTCATTTTGATTTTAAAACTAACATGAAATATGAACGATTGCGTTGATCTGTCAATTTCGGGATATAACTATTTTTCAACGTCAATTTCACTCATGCTTTTTAAACAGTTTTGTATTTTATGGTGCAGCAACGAGAGCAACACCGCAAAACTTCAGCGACGGAATTGATTATAGAACAGTTGCATGTTTTTTCAATAGCATGTCAATAGAAAGATTGTGAATTAAAAAAATTAAAACGGAAAATAATACAATCCATCATTTTAAAGATACAATCATAAATCAAAGTACAATTAAAGGAGAGAACAAATTTCGTCACTCAGGAATTGTACCCGGGTCGCCTGGGCACAAGTCCACCACTCTAACCATTACACCAATGGGACCTTCGCTTCAGGAATTTGAAACCGAAACTCTAGGGAATGCGTTGATCGGTTTTAAAACAAATTACATATTATTCATTCATTAAAGCGTCTCTATCAAAGTTATAAAAATAACAGTAAAATAATGAAAAACAAAAAAGTTTAAAAAATCGATGTTTTGTCTCCGTCCCGTGACAACCGGAAGTAACGACGGACGTTCATGGCACTGCAGCTATAGACAATCTATAATCGCTGAATTTTATTTATTTTTTTATTTATTTTTTTTTTACCAATTTTGTCTAGTGTAAGACCTGAGAGTTTCGTTAAAATCGAATGAAGCGTTTTTGAGAAAAAGTTACAGAAAAAATTTAATAATAATAATAGAGGAAAAGAAACAAAGCAATAACAGTAGGGTCTTCCGTTGAAACGGAAGCCCTTTATAAGAGAGGAAAAGAAACAAAGCAATAACAGTAAGGTCTTCCGTTTAAACGGAAGACGTTAATAATAGGGAAAAAAACCAAAGCAATAACAGTTAGGTCTTCCGTTGAAACGGAAAACCTAAATAAGAAAATTGAAAAAGAAACAATAGAATAATAGTAGGGTCTTCCGCTGGAGACGAAAGACCCTTAAAAGAAACAATAAAATAAAAAGATGGACTTTCGTTGAAAACGGAACACCCTAAAAAGATTTTTTTAAAAGTTGTTGTTGATGAATGGCATGTGGAGAAAGGTAGCTGTGTAAAGAAGTGACACTTACGTAGAGCTGTCCGCTGACAAGTCGCGTTAGTGAGATGATTTTGGATAGAATTTAGAAGATTGAAGTCTTGCACCTGAAACACGTGGCTCGAATCGCTGGCAATGGCCTTCAATTCAGGGTTGGAGACGGAGTTACCAATTCCGATAGCAATAACCTCTGCTCCAGAGGCATGCAAAGCCTGTGCTTGATTGCTGAAAAAGTGGTACCACGTTTATACTTGCTACGGTGTGTGGATTTTCAACAATTACATATACTAGTTTTAAAATGCAAAATTAATTCGAAATAAAATAGATACTAATCAGGTTATTTTAAAATTAATTTTTAGTATATTTAAGAACTGATGTGCTTCGATCGAGGGGATACCCCTTCTTCCTTTCCACCTTTTTAAGCATGGTTGTGGCGGTAATTGAATAACCTGTGAGTATTTGGAACGTATTCATTTCATTTATCACTAAGGTACATACAGGGTGTTTAGTTGGTTCGATGACTTGCCGTCGGTCAACACAATGACAATCTTCTCGGCGTCTGGTCTCCCTCCATGCTGGGGCTGAAACGAGACTGTATGCGCATGACTGAGAGCCTTGTCCGTTTGGGTGTTGCCCGTTCTGTAGGAGATCCCATGGATACCGCTCACCACGCCCGATACAGTGGAGTAGGTATTCAGGTAAAACTCGTTGTGGACTGTTGTTGCAAACGTGACGACGCTGAATTGGGCGGCGTCCGGTCCGACGTTAAACTGGTTGACGAAGTTTTCCACAAATTGGACCTGTTTCTTAAAGTTCGCGCTCCCTTCGCTGCTGGATGAGTCCAGCAGGAACACGATGTCCAGCTTAGACCTGCATCCTGTAAAAGTCAGGGGTTCAATACTTCTTGTCTCTGTAGAAACTATTTCAGTGAAGGATTTGGTATGATTACATTTAAAATATTGTTATTTATAATTCACTAGGTACCTTTTGAGGTGTTGGGTTACGCGTAGAAGTACACTGGGGGAAAGGCGTTATTTTGTGATTTTTTTTAAGACAAACGTTCATATAATGGAAGGGCACTGTGGCTAAAGCCTATCTATAATCGCTGAAAATTTAAAAGTTCTATCTTTGATACTCTTTGAGAAAAATCGTGAACAATGAAAAACATGAAATCTCATATATTTCGGGACCAGAAGTGACAACCAAAAAATTGATTCACAACTTTCTTACAAATTTTGTCTAGTGTAAGACCTAAAAGTTTCATCAAAATCGACTGAGGCGTTTTTGAGAACAAAAAATAATAATAGAGGAAAACAAACAAAGCCATTCGTTGAAACGGAAGACTTTAATAATAGAGGAAAAGAAACAAAGCAATAACAGCAAGTAAGGAAAACCTTAACAATTACAGAGGAAAAGAAATAAAGAATAACAGCAAGGTCTTCCGTAGAAACGGAAGACTATAACAATTACAGAGGAAAAGAAACAAAGCAATAGCAGTAAGGTCTTCCGTGGAAGCGGAAGGCCTTAACAATAAGTGAGGAAAAGAAACAAAGCAATAACAGCAAGGTCTTAAGAAACGGAAGACCTTAACAATAACAGAGGACAAGAAACAAAGCAATAACAGTAAGGTCTTCCGTTGAAGCGGAAGACCTTAACAATAATTGAGGAAAAGAAACAAAGCAATAACAGTAAGGTATTCCGTTGAAACGGAAGACCTTTAAAAAACTTATATCGAACTTTTAAAGACATGCATTATGTTGAAAATATAAATTTTATTGAATTGATAATCTAATGATACAATGTAAAACAAACTTACCTTCTGGAGAAGGCCGTCGCAGATTGTCAACAAGGAAACAAGTACATCCTGTTAAAATAAAGAAAATATCAATTACGATTTCTATCAAGGTCAGAAATAACCCCTCACCCACCCACCCACCGCCCCCTCACCACAAAAAAGAAGAAACAAATCAAAACAAAATGATACAGAAATAAGTATGTTACTCCAGAATACATATAACATGTAATTATTAATAAATAGGAAAGGTCATCGAAGTCTAATAAGGAGTTTATACATGTATTATGGTAAAAATTTTAAAAAATGGTACAGAAAGTTTTAAAAAAGATTTCTGTCACGATTTGACTATTATCCCTACTTACATACTGCATAAGTGTAATGCTTTGTTTGTTTTTTTTAAATTAAGAGTAAACAAACATCAACATTACAGAAATAATTTAAGTTCATGAATCGTAAACTGTCCAAACCCATTGTAAACTTGTACAGTATTTCTGGGAAAAATATTTGGAAAACAAAAAAAGGATCGATTGTTTTAAGTCGGATGTATCATGGCATAGTTTTGCAACAACTTGTATCAACATTTTCATTGACTGATTGTTTCCGGTGAAATTTATGGTGGCATAGTTCTGCTACTATTTTTCAGATTCTTATGTTGATTTCTTACAAAAAATATATAGCAGCTGGAAGCAAAATTTTAT
>WFKH01011581.1:38282375-38326473 GCA_016163765.1 Magallana hongkongensis | reverse complement strand
GTCGTCATAGTTTCAGTACAACTGACAAGGTGAAATACAAATCTGACTAGCTGACATAAGGGTAGTCACCTGTTTGCATGATTATCTGACCATCAAAATAATTTCACATCTTTAATGGTCAGACAATTATTTCTTTCCTTGCTGACAATCTAACCAACTGTGATACGTTGTGAGACAATGCAAAATAAAACAACATAAAACTGTTAGGGTTAACTTTGTCGATAGTATGTTGCACAATGGAGGTGTTTAAACCCTCCTTAACCAAACTGTCCGTAACTTGGCCAACCCTAACATAAACATCTTGAACTATAGAGGTGTTCAAAATCTCCTTAACCAAACTGTCGTTAACTTGGCCAATTTTGGATGCACACAACTAGTTTACCTGGTTTTACTAGATTTTTGTGAACGAGGATAATTTTTAAACCATTGCCATGACCATTTCATGTCGATGTGGTCAATCAATTCATTACATAAACGTTCAATCCATTAACTACACACCTTACTTGAATTAATGTCGATCCCTTTTCGTTACGTGCCAGATTGCAGGAGTTTACGTAGACTGACAAACATACTGGACAAAAAGATCATGCCCCATAATAATCGGTTATAACAAATTACAAAAAAAACACAATTTTCGTAAAATAGCACAGATGGGCAAATGTCTGCTCCAGATACAATTATTGCTCTAAAATGAGAACCATATGCAATATCTGTTTGCTACTCTTTCCCTGCAAAAGGTCTCCTGTCAGACAAAAATTTGAGGGAACGGTGTTCAAAAAGTGCTAACAGGTTGAAGACATGAAATGAGTAAACACCTTACCTGTAGCATACAGTGAGGTTACCAGAAGGATAACAAAGTGAGGCTCTGTAAAATGAACAAATTACAGTGTGAAATTCAAATATTTAAAACATCCTTTATAATAGACCGTATAATTCAACGTACGTTTTATCATGACTGGTCTCTCATATCGAAAACGGAAAGGACTGTAGATAAAATTTAGGTTCACCCATTGTATTGATATTATGCAATGGTCTTATCTTGCAGAACATTTCATAGGTAATATTGACATACAAAAGGGATATTTTTTACTTGTAGATTGAAAGTAATTCGCAATGAATGCAAGATATTGAAAATGTAACTCTATTTTATCGCAGTAAGTAGGCGTTCATGGCCAAATAATATCAATCGCTCGTCAAGTTGTCATTTGTTTATTATGTGTTAACTTTTTATTCTTTGTTATTAATAAAGCTAGATTCGCTTTGATTAATGATTCTAAATGAACATTTCGGAGAACTTAGTCATAAATATAGTTTCTCTACATGTCTGTACCAATTATCAGTCTAAATACCAATTGAAAGTTGTATATAGTGATAATCATTTACCATACAATACAGCTCAAACTGACGTCCTATGTATACTAAACGATACAGTGAAAATGGAGATAGTTCAAGAGATGTGTATTTGGCTATGGGGTTCAGGCAGGTTATCGATTTCGTAATGATACCACGTGGGTACAATATCAGCTACCTGTTTGAATTTTACGACATGGAAAGTAAACTTTGTGAAGTTTCAAAACTGGATGTATTGACCCTTTAGAAGGTTTACTTTCAAAATGGCAACTATGTGGATCACTGAAACCTATAACGTTTGACAATTCGGTAAGATATTATTTGGTTGGTACATACAATAACACCTTAAATATTGTTAGGGGAAAATTCAAGATATTTAAAAGACAACCCGGTAGTATGTCATTAAAGGGTTAAAAAGAAGGACATTATAAATGTATTTAAACATCATGGACGAATTTCCCAAACAAATTGAAGTCATTTTTTTTTTCAATCTGTTTTACTGAAGAATCTATTATTCATTTAGAACCATTTTAACAAGAGCTTGGACTTTGGGTAGTTGTGTGAAACAGCAATGTGACGTAGGCCTGTCTATTTCATTGCTAGCCACTCAGCCATGGCTCTTTGAAATCAACACTATTTGCCTGGCTTTGGAGCTAAGACTACACAATCAGTGTATATTTCGCTTGAAACCGCGTCATTTTTAACTTGTTTTGACGCAAGAAATAGATAGCTACGCCCTACTGAAAGTCCAAGGTCTTGTTAAAATGGTTCTAATATTCTTTTTCTACGTTATAAACGCCTTTTTCTGTGATCATTTTGGGGTTTTTTAATATTTAAATCAGGTTAGCATTTAGTCATGAAAACGCAGAATGGTTAGCAGTGAGGTCTTTTTCCTGGCTATCGGATTGGTCATTTTACTGGTAGCTCTAATTATGTGTCTAAAAGGATGCAGCAGACAGTCGTGCAGGGATTTCTGCTCTATATGGTGTGGGTGCATCTCGTCCTTCAGAGACTGTGCCTGGTGTCGAGAAAGATGGTTCCCAAACTCAAGCAATGCAAACAGAAGAAGTAATGGCGCAGATGGCGTAAGCACAATTGGCGACGACAATCCTGGAATCTACAATGTCAGTTTTGAACCTCCGTCCTATGAATCTGTGATTTCAGAGCACAAAGACCCAGATCTACCCAGTTATGAGGAAGCGATTTGTCGGATCAATAACTTGGAAGTGATAGTGACAGACGATACATAGGCCTAATGGATGTATGTTGGATATTATGATTCTAGTGTGTCTAAGTGTTGAGTAAATTAATGCAATGACTTTTGATAAAAATGAATGTATTTTAGAGACGTTTGAAGTAATTCTCTAGTCAGGAGATATAATTTGAGTATGTGGTTTTAGGAGTTCTTTTTTACGTTCTTAAAACGGACGTATTCTTTCTGTTCCATTAAAAATGGTGCAAGTCGATTATGACGTCAACGAACCGGTGCTTATGGCCAATGCAATATAACATACTTTGAAACAAATGTATACTAGACTCTTTTCTACTGTTATCTTTCAAAAGGACTAGATCCCATATTGGGACTCTGAGAGGCAATTAAATACCACCTGACCAGCAACTTTCATAGATCAAACAACTGCAATCTGGCCACTTGATTTGGGATTTTTTTTTAAACAATCCTAGGGGATTTGGTCCTTTCCATGTAACATTGTTATCTGTTGACGGTGAATTCATGAACTATTCAACTCTTTGTACTCAATTGTTTACGTTGTTTGTGCCTTGAAATGGCAATGTAAAGAATATCACACAGTGTTGTTCTGATTTTTAACTTGTAATGGATGATAAAAACTTGGCTGTACACCAACAATTATATTATGTTTATTTTAAGCGCAACCAATGCAGCTATAGACAGAGCTTGTTTTGGGGTTTTTTGCATATACATGTACAATGTATAGATTTTTTTCATTTTTGGTTGAATTTTCAATCACACGAGCCATAAGCATTATACATAGAAGTTTAATGCCATTCATTAAAGCTTTGTATATGCAATGTATTCATCGTTAAAGCATTAGTACTTTAAGGTTTTTTAACTGGTTGCATTACAAGACTTTAAAGATTTAGAAATATGCAAATAGAACATTAATTGTCAAATATCAGAGTTAGAAAATTAGCATATCACGCTTTGTATCCATTGTATAGTTATTCTGTTACATTATTGACTGGAGTCAAATACTCATTTTAAAAATCAAAGATTACCCAAAAATGCAATCTGAAATGAATAATATGACTCCCATTTGGTAGGTAAAATAGGCCAGGAGTACCATACATGTGTTTGATCGTTGCGAGAGGCGGGCTAAGCGCAAAGCGATGCTTAATCGTAACTGTTTCTTTCTCTCTCAAACACAAACAGACAGACAGATAAGTTCTTATCCTAATCTTTGTTGCTTACCAAGATCAACTAAGTAGTTGAAGCATGGACATTTTTCTTATTCCAATAATTTCACATGAAAGCATTCGTCAGATCAGGACCATATTTACAGTGTCCGATTATAACCCGAGCAGCTACATGTAACTAATTTTTAGAAAGTTATAAGATTTCAATAACAAATCCAATTGCATATTCACTTACGAAACATAAATAAATAGCCAAATTAAAAGGCGTTTCTTTAGTATGAATTACTAAAAATTATTTTTACAGTATTTATTTCTAAAAATGCCTTACCCAGTATTCTTCTTTAATTTTGCTAAAGTTTCCACGCCAAATTCAAAGTTAATATAATTTGGACTCATTTGTGACTTAGATTCAGGATCCATGAGGAATTTCCAATTTCCAAAAGCCATAGCCTCTTTATTAGAAAAATAAAGATTTTTTAATGCGTTGAAGTCTCATTGCTGTCCCCATTCCGACTATGTTAAAAAAAAGTAAAAAAAAAAAAGCATATACAATATTTATTTGTAAAATTGTAATTCTCTGCATAAATGACACAAAATAGGATGGTTCGTAACCTACTGTTGTCATATTTTCGTGGGGGAAATGACATTAATGTTGTCTTGCACATATATTGTATTGCAAAATATTTTATAGTACAGAAATATTCCCTATGAACAAATCAAATGACGTGTTTTACATCTGATTCATACAAGCTCAGGTTGAATACAGAGTCGACACAGTTACATATTTTTGCACAAAAATTCTAAATAAATACAAATTCATATTGTTTTTACCTTATTTATATTCGCTTCTTTTCCTCGTGAAAATGTTTTTAGGCGAAATCCATGCAAAATCTAACTGTTGCCCCGAAAGGTAAAACTTCTATATTTCAGATTAATTCCAAATCTGGTTTATAAGAGAATTCCTACGCATATTGTCTGTTGTATAAAGACTCAAGTAATTTCGTATTCGAAATTAAGCTAGATTGTCATGCATTGTGGGGATTTTGTGGGGTTTTTAGCCTAGAAAAATTTTCGTGGGTCCAACTGTCAAAGAAAACTTGATAAAAGAAATACTTTTATACGAATTAAATAATAGTATTGTATGCGAATGATACTGTGCACAGTGCTGATATTTGAATCTTAATTATAAGATGTATTGGACCAGAACCAAATGTCTACGTAGACAACAATGGGAAAGATAATTTTTGAACAGGTAAAATATTTAGATTGTCAGATTTATATGCAATGTGCAATGATATGCGAGATTTGAGAATTCAAATAACATTTTCCTCTAAAACATTGTAAACATATATACTCATTTAGCAGACATTTATTAAACCCGAATTTGAAGTGCACAGTGTATCCAGCCCTCTTAAGGTCGTTGTGTGTAAATGTAAATATGGTGGTGATTCAATTTTGAAAAAAAAATTGTTAAAAGGTACGTAACATAAAGAAACAAACTTACCTCATATTTTTCATATTTTTTTTTTTTATTTTTTTTTGTTTTTTTTTAAATTTTTGTTTGTGTGTTTGGGGTTTTCTTTACATGCTAATATTTGTGCACAATATCGTAACAAGGCTGTTTAAATGAATTTCACGAATAAAGATCATTTTTTTTAAAAGATAGTTGCTTGAAGTGGAAAATGAAATTGTCACTCTATGTTCTAGACAAATAGTGTTTCAGTATATATCAAAATTCCCGCAAATCTGCAAGGTTTCGGGGCAAACGGTTCAATTTCTTCGAAAACTTAGGTTTTTCTTACCAAATTATCACACCACTGGGAATAATTTTTCTTTTATTAGTAAACCTTTTGCTCTGTGAATCGTGCCAAAAATACATTACTGCAAGAAAGACCCATACCATACAAGTTGGAATATTTCACATTTAATTTTGAAATAGAGGAAATCGAAACGGATATATGCTTTTTTCACAAAGAAGATTATGCAGCTATAAAGCATTTTCATTGTTGAAATGACAATACGTGTATTTCATAAAGACTATATTTGTTCCTAACAGTTAGTTTCGGTTTTCCAGATAAATTCTTCGCGAGCTCTGTTTATCTTATTCAAAGGACTAAAATGCGATGTTTTCGAAATACAAAATGTATAGTGACCTAGAAAAAAGATGATATCATAAACCTTGGGCCAGAGGTTCGTAATAAAATGAAAGAACGAAAATTGTTGGCCTTGAGATTGCTTTGAGTTAACATGGTTTATACTGAGTATTATAGATTGCTTCAATTCTTTTTCATGGAACAAAGTCCTCCTTTGTTAGATAAAAGAATGCAATAAAAATTATTATGTTTACAATGAATAAGCACAAATGAGACATAGGTTTGTGGACGTACTTTTAACGTTACTTTATATAAAAAATTAAATGCATTTAAACACGCATGTTTGATTTATTTAATTCGATAATCCACCAAACAAAAAAATACTCAAGAAAAAAATGATTTTGAATATTGTAACTTTGGGCGGAAGTTTATATCCAACAAAGTTGTCGGTTCTTATATGTCTCACCTTTAGAGCGATTTGGTTTTTCTGCGAACATAGTTATTTTTAAAAGTTAAAAACACGTAAATTGTATTAGAGATCAACAGTTTTGAAAGAAGTAATAAACAAGATGAAAGAATAAGACAAATAATAACTAATTTTGAAAGACAGGTGATTTACCTGGAAGAAGAATACCTGTCGTACGTTTCCTGAATTCTAAACAAAGAAAATTTTAATATGATTGATCGTTCGCTCGCTTCTGTTACAGTAAAAGAAAATTCGTCTTTTAATTAATTGGACTTTGCCTCCATGGTTAATTGGTTGGTGATCAACAGCCTAGAAACAAAACATTGAATCAAATAAGCATATTGTTTACACCTGCATTGGGTGACGTCACTGATTTTTTTACCTTTTATAGAACGTAGGCAGGTGAAGATTTAAATTTAGTCTGCGATTTTCCCACCTTAGGTATGACTAATGGTATATTAACAAAACATTCAAGGATTAGCCGTGGTAAATAACACAGAATACTTATGAGAGCAGTCGATGACATACGCTGTATCTTGTTGGAATCATTTGAACAAGAATCATGTAAGTGACAAGGATTAATCAAATATCGACGACTAAAAGGTAATGTTTAGATGATTTTTTTGTAACTTTCATTTTTCTCATTATTTTGTCATGATGTTTCATATTTAGATCTATTGCACTGTTAATCAGACAATGTAAAGGTAAAATTACTAAAAGAAAAAAGTAGGTGTTCATGATATTTATTTCTTAGTACAACTGTTATACATGATTGTACTCTATATATTCGACCAAAATCACATGCCCCTAATGGCTCTATGATAAATTAGATAGCCATTAAGGGGTAAAATAATAAATAAATAAATAAACTTATAGTCTCTTATAAAAATATCCATGTATTGATACTAATTGACATTGGTGTTTTCTATTTCAGAGATAAAAGAAATATCTTCCGGGTTGGAATAAGATTAGACAGAATACACAGTGTTTCTTCTAATATAAGGAGGAGACAGACTTACATACTTAATCATGTCGATTGAAATTAACGGTACGGCGTTGTTTTTCATGACATTTGCGTTTCTCTTGCTGCTGTGTTTTGTATATTTTTGTTTGAGGAGCAAAGGAAGGTCCACACTGAAGGAAGCTCTTGAGATTTTAACTCACTGTCTGAAATCCCTTTGTCAATGCACATGGCCGACAGTCCATGCAACTCGCGACAGAAGAGAAATTAATCATATAACCATAGCAACCATTGGAGAAATTAATCAAGGATTTTATGGTGTCAATTTCGCGCCGCCATCATATGAGTCTGTGATTGCAGCTGACAAGTCACGTGATCAAGATCTGCCTAGCTACGAAGACGCTTTGAAATTCATTTGTATTGATGTGTATCATTTGTCGGATTCTGGAAATAGTTCAAATTCTTCAGAATCGTGAATTCTTTACTCAAACTACGCAGAGTTATTTATTATGGAGGACTTGTCTTCAACAGTTCAATAAAGGTGACCAATTTTTATGAGTTTTATGAGGCCAATTGAATTGTTTACTATATAGTATTATGTTGTATATTTGTTCTTTTGTTGTTGTTTTCTTTTTGTGTGTGTGTGTGTGTGTGTGTGTGTATGTGTGTGTGTGTGTGTGTGTATCTTTACAATGATGTTTTATACAATATATTTTATTTTATTTATATTATACATTTATGCATATGAGTTATGTAAACACAAAACTAAATTTGCATAAGAAATGAAATTTAAAAAAAACCCTGAACTTTTGTACCGACATTCGTAATTGAATTTACGTGTTTATAAAAAACCGGAATTACATTGCACTGTCTTTCAGTATATTACGTAAGCAAATCCCTACACCAATGGTTTATAATATGGTGTGTCATGTCTGATGTAATTGTCACTAAGTATTACTTCCAGGATGTCAACACCGGAAAGTCTGATTTGTGACAGGTGGGAAATCGAACGTAACCAAAAAAAAAAATGACTGAAAAAAAGACTTTCTCGTAAAAAAAAAAGAAAGATTTTTTTTAAAATGTAGAATTCTAAATAAAACTATATGGCAAGTATATATGGTTATTAAACCACGTCAATTGCAACTATTAATTATGTACGAGTCATGGGTGTTACGGATATGCTTGGTCATCCTTGAAACATTATATTATAACTTCCATCACGGAAGTAATTTTTTTCTTTTATATGGAGTAAAAACCAACTATATAGTATAATTATGCTACGATAGGTCATATTTCCATTTTCTGGTATTATCTATAGGTAATCCTCACGTTTTTGCCATTTTAAAAGATTCTTTTAAATGTAGGATGTGAATTTAAATGAATTCATGGAAAACCAAACATGACATAGTTCTTTTTAAATGGTAACGAATCCCCATATTTGATTCAAAATATCAAATCAGATAGTGTCAGTGACTGATATTTTATACTGTCGCGAACGGAATGTGTTTTAATGAAAAAAATCAAGGTTAAAACAATGGAGAGTTATTAATGGTAAACTCCAACAATATTGTAGTCTCCAAACAACAACAACGACACAGACACACAGACAGACAGCACACAACAACAATTCTTCTAATTCAAGATAGGGCAAATTGATCATTATAAAAATATTAAATCGATTTGCAATACAGATTCCATAAACTGTCTGGGTAAAGTATAACTGGCAGGCCTTGTGTCATGAGTAAATTAAAGAAGAGTTTATAAGTATGCTATGGAACCTGATTGAGAGCTGGTACCTCACTTGTTTGGCAATAGACCATTTAAAATATGCGATATTAATATCTATAAAGAAAACTTCTTTTCGAGAAGTACCAAATCTTGGAAGCTGGTATTTTTAAAAACAAATAAATATATATAAGAGATGAGCCCTTTCCCCTTTTTGAAATTCCTCCCGATAAGTTAAAATACCAAACTAGCATCAATGTATAAACTGACTGTGCAGTTTAACGTACATGTAATGATAATGATACATATTATTTCACTAGTATACTATTATGAAGAATAAACAAGATCTAATCGTGCGTGGAGAATGAACTGAAAAAGAAACTAGTATAAGCCAGTTCAAAGACTCACATAACTTGTCTACGTCAAAACAGATTTTTTTTTTTCTTTCATTCTTTCAAGTTCAAATATTGATGGTTATTTTTGCGTTTACTGGGGGTCAATGAACGAAAGATCATGTATCATGAAAAATTAATGACCGAACGGCCTTTTAGTTATTTCATGCATCAGTTTTCATTCGAATAAAATAACTTGCACTCAAATGTATTTGCATGTAAATTAGAATTTTGACTTTTTTCCTATTTTCATTTACATTTTTTTAATTTATACCATTATTTCTGTAAACTCGGTCAATCCCATTAATGTTTGGCCTACTGACATAGAATGAACCACGTGGCACAGTTAATAGACATTCTCGCACACATAAGTAATGATTTCTTCAATTATAACCCAATAATATCTTTTATTATACATGCTTAATTAAACATGTTTACACATGTGTAGACTCAAACTTGTGGTCTTTTTTAATCTATCAAACAAGAAACTATGAACTATTTGAGTTTAAACTTGAATAAACTAAGATTTTGAAACAGAATATTTAAAGATTGTATTGAAGAAATCAAAACTAATGTAACTTTCATAGCTCATCATCTTTTTAAAACGTGTGTGCTTCATATTGATAGAATTAGGGGGAGCTAAATTTTGAAATTCACTTTAATCAGGATTATAGTACACAAAATTGTCATGAATGTTGCCATAAAATAAAACTGATCTGTGTAAAAGCTATATGTAACACCAACTTAAATACACTACGGAGAAAGAAAAAAATGGAAACAACAAAATTATTAATTTTTTGTTTTATTTATATTCATGAAATATTTCATTGTAATAATAACAAATATAATAACAAGATACACATACATGTACAATGGAATCATGAGAAATATAGTTGACTCTGAGGTATAGAAGATGACAATATCAATTAAGACATACTGTTAACACTGGCGTAGGAATACACGAGTTTCCTGAATTACTAGTAGCACGTGTGAATATGTTAAGAACTGGGAAAAAAAATGGCTGAACTAGATTGCAGACACCACTGGATTACAATTGTATTTCAATGACTATGTCTAGTATTGTAAGTCTTCCAATAAAATCAGGATTTCTCTAGTTACCTTATCCATAACATGATGATTGTTCCTCAGAGTTATCTCCCTCGGAAATAATATCAATTAAGTGAATATTTTGTTTTAATTACAATCTTTACAAGATATACATGTATCACAACCACATTCAATATTCATCTGTAATACAGCCATTTCTAGATATATGTGAACGATGTATGGGGTCTGTCCGACCTGACTTGGGAGCATTGACATACTGGTTAAATAGCCTCACCACAGCATGGACTAATATGAGGTATGATTTGGTTTGATTATTTTAGCAGGAGGCTGGCCACAGAAGACATCAGCAGGCATTAAAATGGAGTCATCTTACTCATCTTTCTCTCTCACAATGTCAGACATGTACACAATCACTTTTACTCATTTCACATCAGCCAAACATTCTCATTCAAACACACTCGACACCCACTTCTATGGGTACCATATATTTGTTAATGACATAAAACATATTACAATGACTTCTGATATAATTTACATTCTGAGAGAGTGGACATACAATTTATTTACAACAGATAACACATAATGAGATAAAAACATGGCACAGGACAACAGATATTAATAAATGCATTTTGTAATATTGCAGGTTCTCTACTCCCAGGGAATAATATCAGGTCACATGACTAGCATGGTTCCTATGGTTACCAACAGACATAATGCTGCCTTCACTATGGCAACAGTGGGGACTACCCACCATCTTGTTTGTACGCTACTCTACACTGAACTATAGGTCCCCTTCAACACAATTCAACAGTAATGCTAAGAATGAACACATTTTGCCCTCCTCCATATTTCTTCTACGGAATGTTCTATGATACAGCACTAGATTGTCATGTAGTAAGCTGTGTAGACACAGGACTTGCCACATCTGTCAGTTGTAGACTAACTATTGTACTACATGTACCCAGTCTCTCTATCTCTTCTGTCACAGACCAGCCTTTGAGGATTCAATGTCTGCAGAACGGCATTTCCATTGAAGACAAATGGTTTGCAGCATCGACGCAGGTATAGATTTCGGTGACACCAATGGAGTTAGGTACTGGTGCACCAGAAGTGAAGAGCTTCCTTCTGCTACCTCCCCAACAATACCAGTTTTCTTCACTTTGATGGAAGAGTTTTCATCATCAGTAGCAGTAGTACACTGATTCACACTACGGACTCTGGCCCATCAGTGCTCTGTTTCAGTGAGTCACGGATTCTCTCCATCTGGTTAACACAGTTGTAACTGTAAACTTTCTTGTACCATTCAGGTGTTCTTCCCCTAAAAAAAAAAGCCAAATACTAACTTGATCTTCTTTTCCTAAAGCTTATCAAAAGCACCTACTTTAATTTTAATCTCTCAATGAAATATTAACAGGTGAATCAGTTACATGTAGTTACCTCATGTCAATGCGACTGATGTGAGTGACCCTAGATTTCCCTGATCCACAGGGTTCAATAAGGTAGTGAGAGGCCAGGACTACCCCTTGTATGGCCCCATTCAGCTCAGCCTCAGGGTGCTCGATTGAGGTGGACACCAGAGCACAGGTGCCTTTGGGAAGGTCCTTTCTCCAGGATCTGAAATGGATGAACATGATGATAGAACTGACAGTTCAATAACACATATGCAGTCATGCACATAACTCAGTGATTCTTTATACATAAACAAAAACCAATGTCTTTTACCTGAGAACACAGAAGTCCCTTGCAGGATGCGGAGCCATTGAGCTTTGAGTGTATTGGAACACTTCTGTCTGAGAATCAAGTTTCTCTATGGACCTCCACTTAACCAGATCCTCATCCCAGATATGCCTGTTAGTAAAAACACAAGAAATTCACATAAAGCATTCAGAGAAGAAAACATATGCTTGCTAATAAATAAATAAAAACCTCACATACACCATTCAGAGAAAATAAACTTTAGTGCAAAGCTGAATTTAAAAATAAGATTTTTTAAGGTTTTTATCAAAAGCATACATGAGACACTGACCTCTCATCTTTAACACATTCTAATGCTGCAAAGGGTGGACCATCCACTTCCGTAGAGCACCTCCACAATCGCAGTAGATGGCCATCTGTCACCTTCTTGTAGGACAGATCCACATCCGTGGGGACGGAGCTGACCGAGACCCATCCCTTGAACTTGTCTCTGGACTCCTTCAGAAGTCCCTGGATGGCGGTGTCCACAAAGTTGTGGTATGCCAGCTGGTCGTCTTCTGAGGATCGCTTGTTGAATTCCTCCAACGGAACAGGGTCTCCTTGCTCTATGTAGGAAAATCTACACTTGCTCATCATTGCTGTAGGAATCTGGGAGAAAGAAAAAATCGATATTTAAAATTGATATCTACATTTTAAGGCACATGTGTATACGAGTAGTAAAAGTCAAAGGATGGCTTTTAACACAATTTGTTGATGCTTACAATGTAGAGTTTCTTAATAATAGTTAAAGAATGACCATTCACAAAGTTTTTAGGTGCTTACATTGAAGAGTTTCTTGCACTCCTGAACCAGAGTAGTCAGGCACTCGTGGGCAGCCTTCTGCTCCTGGAGCTCTCGGGCGTCCGGTACACCCAGGTTCTTCCTCGGCCTTCGCGGACTCGGGCTCTGAGTCACGCTCTTCGTCCCACTCATGTTGAACAGTGACGGAGCGAAGCAGACAGCCAGATTACTGGCGGTCATCTGGTGGTCGTCGGCCTGCATCGAAATGTCGTAGAGGAAGAAGAGGAGGGACTGGAGCACTTCGCGGTTCTCATCTGGGAGGAGGACCACCGCAGACTGTAGGGCCTCCAGACGCTGCTCACTGGGCAAGTCTACAAACACAAACATATCATAATTAAGTTTATTAATTAAAATAAACATTACTTTGTTCATACTTTTAATGTTCTGCATCAAAGAATGAGCCTTGCTTTGTGGGGATAAAATTAATAAAAAATTGTTTTCAATTTGACATTATAAGAGTAATGAATTTAAATAAAAAGTTATTACTCAAATTTTTTAGTAGGGGTAGAAATATTAAACGAATGTTTTTGATTGATTGATGTTATTAGTTATCAATTTTTTTTATTGAAGAAAAAATTGGGAGCTTACAGATGAAGATATTGATGAAGACTTCCGAGAGCTTGTTTGTCAACAAGCACTCTGGTAGTTCACGAAAGTATTGCTTCAACAAATCTGCCACATCATAAGCCTGAAGTTCTTGGAAGTTCACTAACTCTGTATAATGGAAAACAGCAAACATTAAATTTTCATCAGAGTTATCTCTCTTTGGTCATATTTCTAAATAATAATTTAATAAAGCCTTCTGTAAGTCATTACCCTTTTAATTATCACAAAAGCCAAGCTTAACACTTTATCTAATATCTTGACACTTTGTATTTAGGATTTAATTCCTCCACCATTAACTCAGCCCACTGACCTGGATTAGCCTCCACTTCATTCTTCAGTTTCTGGATTCTGGTCCTAACTCCGGACTTCCTGAAAATTCCCACAGCATCTTTGGCTGTTTTCCTGAGATATCGCATGGCACTCAGCATGCACTGGGGCAGGGGCTGGCCGGTCCTCTGTAGAGTGACCAGGAGGGGGACACCAAACACATTGCGGTCGCTGTAGTTGGGAGTCTTGTGGCGCTTCATGAATCCGGGCATGCTCCAGTTCCATCCGGAGCGGTTGGGTGAGTATTTTTCTATGAGGCCTGTCAAGCGGCACAGGGAGAGTTTTTGTAGCACCATGAGTTGACACACAGACAGACTACTGATGTGAGTATTACGTCCACTCACACTGGGCCTATGAGATTTCTGGAAGCTATGCCAGCGGATTCTCTGTCGCCGTCTGTCACTGCAAGATAAAACCAGACGATTTAGATACCAGAACTTCAAATTTATTTTCAAGAAAAATTTTTTTATGCTACAATTCATTGAATTTTTTACTTGTTTTTTCTCATCCCTTAAACCCATGTATTTTTTTAAAAATGAAAAAATCTTGGTCTTTTGTACGTTTTTTAATACAAACTACGTCAGTTTGTACCTGGGAGCACGAGTGAGGGAGGATCCGACACCGGAGTCTCGTCTCTCCCGCCCCTCGATGTTCTCAGTGGAGTCGTCATGTGACAATTCGCCCGTGGTGATGTCGTGGTCGCTGGTATCAGGCGATGAGTTGGTTCGACTCGTGACATCCTGGTCATCGTTCCCATTGAGACTGTCATCGGTCTCGAGAGCACTCAGGTTCTTCAGATCGGACAGATGGCTTTCATCGTCGTCAGACTTGTTTACTGTTGAATTGAGAGAAGAGGAAGGGGGCTCGACTATTTCTGGAACAAAAAGAACACAACTCTTTAAAATTCTTTTTTTCTGTATTTTCAGAGTCACTCTCAAAAGAAAATTCCAAATTGCAGGATCTAAATCACTGCTGAGTATAAACACACCAAATGACTTTCAGTAATGATCCTATACAATCACAGGATTTTGCCGATATCAGATAACTTTTTTTTATTCCTCTAAGAATTTTAAATTACATGTTCTATTCAGAGGAGATTGACGGGAGAGTCTTGTGTGTATTACGACTTTATTAGACAAGATAACAGGTCTCTATGCAGGCTTGATACACTTTGCTGTTGATTTGTATAATACATCTGGGAGTGAAATGAATGGATGTCATTAAATATTGAATGTCTACAGTCCTCTCTAACTATTACGTGGGGGCACAAGGTATATAGCACTCATGCAGTCAACCATTGAATGAGAACAGGGGACTCTAAATTGCAATGCCTCTCTTTTATGTCTGTGACAAAATGAGATTTTACATGAATGAAGTTTTTTGCATGTATCAAGAACTCTATTGATATGTTTGTACACATTTACATTGAGATAAAAAATGAAAGTAAAAAAAATAGTAATAAAAAAAACATGGATAGCAAGAAATTATATACATTATATACATTCTTAAACTAAACAAAAAAGAAATGAAAAAATAAAACTGTTTGACTTCAAAATGTCTGATTCAAAACCATGCTTATACCGATATTATTGATTATTTCATACAACAAAATTTCAATTATTTCAACAGTAACAAAACCACTGATGCATGCTCATAGCTCACATCTTATACTTTTGCTGGGTTTTATAATGTAAATAATCCTAAAATGAAGAAATAATCATCAGTGAACTAAAACAGTGCAGAAATAACAAAAAGAATCAAAGGATCTTAAAAATCAAAGGCTTGATATAGCCAGCGCACAAAAAATCTTCAGTTTTATTTTTTCTCCTCAAAAACAAAGGGAAATAATTCTTACCTGCATCTTCTCCATAGATGGCTCTGTTAAGCACATTAATGTCCTCAAACACTTTGCTGAGAATCATGTCCAGTTCGTGTTGTGCACTTTCCAAGTCCTCCTCTGGCTCCACATTGTCGTACACACTCATTCGGTTGGAATCCAGCCTTGGACCGGCAGATCCGCGTCTTTTGACCGAGGCAGAGCTAATGACTGCATCGTCCTTCCTATCACTACCCAAACTAAAACTACCGGTCCTGGCATTAACTCCATGCCCTCCCTCAACTTCCATGTACCCAGTGGACAACACTTTGGGAAACGTGCCCGGCTTGTGGTCATCCGGAAGCTTGAAAGATACCGACAGAGAATTGTCAGCAGGAAAGAGTTCAGAGTTACTAGTATTTTTCCACGCTAGATTGGGTTTTCTGAGATGTGTGTGACCTGAGAGTGGGGAGTTGGAGGGGGCTTTCACTGAGGAATGAATTGAGGAGGAGAGGGAGGACTGACTTGTCTCCTCCAAAGCCTTCAAGGCAGAGTTCAAAGCACTATTGGAATCACTGATCTCCTGAACAGAGACCAATATCTGCTGAGGAACACTTGGTTCACTGGCGTAATTTGTAGCACTGTCTGACCACGGTTCTGCTGTTGGAACACTTTTGTTGTCTTCTGCCACTGCTGCTGTTGGCAGTGATGGAGGATACTCACTTGAAGGACTTAACTCCTTACAGTTCAAATGCTTAATCTTTGCTTGCATTCCGTCTGTGTCCATTATCACAGGTCCACTTATTTCAACATTGCCATTATTTCTCGGAATCCTTCGCGTTTTCTGGCTTTTAAAACTCTCCAGTCTCTTCAGAAAGTTCTTTGCTCCTTTGATCCTTTCACTGGCAGCCCTACGGAGTCTAGGACTAAGGGCTCTGGTGGAAGGATTTAGATGATCCTGAGGAATGGAGGTTTTGGCTCCGAAGTAATCATCACTAGCCACGCCTTTTTCGTGATGCATTTTGGAATCCAGCACAGGGCTATCTCCTGTTTCACTGCTGGAATTCTGATCGGTCAGCAGACTGTCGTTGCTTGAGCTCGATTTGACTGTCGGCGACAAGGGCTGTCCGTCTGAAGAAGGGCTGCCTAGGTCCTTACGAGACCACCGCCGGATGTTGTGTTGGTATTTCCATTTGTCGCTCAGAGCGCATTGATCTTCATCATCAGATTCATCTCCCTGTGCAAAGTGAAAAAGAAATAATTAAATTGTGACACATTTCAAAGGCAATTTTCTTTTAAACATTTTTAAAAGTAAAAAAAATTGATCTAACAGTAAATGCTTGGATGCTTACATCCCTAGCTATCAGTTGATAAATTTTTCTTCATGACAAAATAATACCTATTTTTAATTTGATGCATGTTAGAGCCTTAGATAAAAAAATAAAAAATTCAGCAAACTTATAATGTAGTCAGTCCTTCATACATTGATTTTACGCACAGATTAATCGCAGTAAAGGAAGATAGGCTTTGACCCGCCGGCAATGATCAGTTCACAAATATTGAACAACATACATGCTGAGAAAGGATCAGAGTCCATACAAACCTATTCACTATGTAATAATTTGCAGCTTTATCCACAAATGATACTCAAACAAGGAAATCATAAATGTATTCAAAGCACTTCAGACGGCTAAACACTAGATGTCACTGTATAACGGTCCTATTGTTTCAGATTATCTCCCTCGCCTAAACTGATGGAAAACTTGCCACAAAGACCTGCTTTTATTTGTGAGGGATAGCCAATATGTTTATTATAAACAGGGGCTGCAAAACTCTCCTTATACGGCTTATAATACGTTATCTACCACCAGTCACTGGCAGATCAAGCCAATGACTTCTCCCCACTCTTCTGGACATTAGTAGCTAAACGGCATTACTTTTCACACGCTGGTCAGCAAATTGTCAATACACAGTGTCTTCCTGTCACTTGCATATAGATAAATACTCCTCCAAAATCGACATCAGTTGTCTTAATCAACAACTTTGGTATACACAAATAACTGTCTACTCATTAACTATATATGGTTATATATACACCAAACGTTCCTCTATTCATCAGTCTATATTTGGGACATACAATTCTTTCTCTAACAGCTGTCTCCCTCTCTCTTCCCTCTCTTCTAGCGGTCTTAATTCTACAATGTAGGTCACTTGCAGATTTATATTTCGTCCCGCCTTATTACCAGCTTATTCGAGCGGAGACAAGACTATCCCTCTTTATATACATTTTAATATCTCTCTCCTCGACACGATTATCGAGATTCATATTTTGCCAGATATTTCCTATTGGTCAGAAGTACATGGTAGATTTAACTGTGTAAATACAAGTCTTTTTTAATTCTTCATGGAGGTTAGTGTTATGCACAGAGACAATTTAATAACATAATAAGGGTCTAAACATATTAAATACCTTGACAGCCCATCTGATTTCTTTAATACATTGTATTTAGATATAGGCTTATGAAAAATATTTTCTGAATCAACTTACCGAAAAATATCGGAGGGATAGGGAAGTTCACAATACAAAAAAATTTGAAATATATGCGGCCATGAAAAACAAGCATCATCAATTAAACTGATTATAGTTGTGTGGTGTCTTCAAGATTAAAATGTATATGCATGTTTGTTAAGAATGTACATTCCCTTATTAACAACCACTTCACTCCCTAGTGTCTGAGCTGTGGATCGAGGTATTTGGTGAAATATACCTACCAGTTTTTTGGCCGGGGTTCCGATTCTCATGACAGCACATTTATTAAGGGTGCTGAGTCGCCTGAAAATAAGAACACAGAATTGAATCAGAACCAAGATCTCCGCAAACACTGTCACAAGGAACATTCTCTTGCCGGTTAATTGATAAAACTTTCTCTCCAAGTGTGATAGCACACAAGTACGTGTGTTTGTGCAGGGATGACAATGCTACACGACAAAAAAATTATAAGTACATTGTCCACAAGTACAATATGTTTATGATTCACTTGCTCATGTAATTTCCTTCTCGTTTTTCCCTATATGCATTAAAATTTTAATATAAACCATGGATTTCCAAAACACAAAATATTGTATTACAAAAAGCAGAAAGGGTTATCCCAGATTAAACTATACATGTATATTATAAATTACCTCTGCAGCTTTGTTCTAAATTTTTCAATAATCATCCTTGCTTTTCAAAATCCAAATAAAAAATCAATTCACATCCATGACTCGATCCTTTCAACTTTTATTCCATATGTCTAATATCCCAATCACTACTAAATAATAACTACATGTTGCAATAATACATGTCTATAGGTGCAAGCTGTGAATCCATTATTAGAGTAAACCTAGGTCTCTATTCAAACAAACTCCTCAGAGGGAACAATTATGTCCCCTGAACCCCCTACAGTTTGAGGCTCTCTCTGATTGGCTAATTAATAACTGTGACAGGTGAAATTGTTGATTGCCTAATTAGGTGACTTTCAAACTGATGCCTTTGATTAAGGCCTATTAGCTTGAACTGTGTCATTTCATAATCAGCTTGGACACCTGAGTGCAGTTGACCAGCACCTAAGGGGCTGTAGACCTAATCCCACTTAATACATCACTTCCTAATATCTGCAGAGAAAATCTAACAGTTACTGGACAACGGCTAAAAAATGGCCCCCAGAAACACAGCAACACCAGACATTGGGGTCATTACAGCACATACCAAGGAAAAATTAATTCCACTTTGGAGTAACTGTTTGGTACAAGATAATTAAGGCAGGGTAATTAATAATGAAGTTTGATATGTGACACATTCTGTGTGTGAGATGGCAATAAATCTCACAGAACTTGATAAATCACATGTTACTAGACTCAGGAATTGATAATTATACCCATAGATAGGTTTATAGATAGAGAATACTGTTGTCTAATTGTTATTTAATGGGCACTGGAGATTAGGGCACAACAAAGATATACATGTATATAAATGTTCCCAGGTAACATCATGGCATCTCTTGGACTTGACAAAACCCATAAATGAAATACTTATCTCCCCTTTGGGAAATTTAAGAAACAAGTAATTACATGCAGAGAATGCAATGATTCAGAGGTTAATCATATATATCTACATTCAAGAAGAGGCTACTGACCAGGGGGCCACACCTGTTACAGCCCAGCATGAGATATATTCCTAGTTTATTGAAAGGTGGATTCTACAACAATGGAGGTGACTGGCCTCTTAGAATCAATTTGTCACATCTCTCTCCTGTCTCCCTCAGAAATACTTCTCTACAAGAGTCAGGGCAATCAACTGTATTCACTGAGCCCAAATTCACCATAAAATCAACCCTGCAGAGATTAATTCTTACATGTATTTTACAGCTTTAAATGCTAGAAATACATTTACCAACAACTGTTGTTGTAACAGTATGCCCATTATGCAGCCTTCAGCCATTTTCCACGCATTTAAACCTTATAAAATCAATTCTGTGCATTCATTCTTTCATGTACAATTTGCTTCATGTACAAGTCAATAAATCTGCTAAATGAAATCCTTTGATGTACAATCACCCCTTTTAATCAGTCTGCCCACTCTAAACTTTTCAACTTTCTCAATAATTTCGCAAACAACAGCCAAGTCCGGAGTGTTGATATTAATTTGTAATGACAAGTGCTATATCGGAGCTTTTGATTAACAAACAGCGATTGATTTTCCTTTGCTGTGAGGATGAAATTTTTTCCAAGTAAAGCATGACACATCATACCGCCACATGCATTACATTCAACAGATTGAATAGTACTCACCTATCACACCTCTTCCATAATTAATGAAGCTCAACTACCTGCACCAGACATTTCACATCTAGTATTCATGTACTACAGAGAACTAGGACTTGGCCTTATAACATAGAAGCAGAGCACTTCACTGCATTATAGCTATAACAAAGTTCATGCCCCCGGAAAGCAACATCTTGGACCCCCACATTTTCTGTGGCATCTGTGACCAACGAGAAGTCTTCTATGCAAATACATGTATCCTGTGCCACGTAAAATTGCCAGCACACTGCAAGATCATCAATATTTTCTAATTTCCCTCCCCTACTCCCTCCTAATTCTTTAAAAACTCGTCCCTATAGAAAGTTTAAAACCATTTGAACCACTGCCTACCTACCTGTTAAATGAAGCTTTCTCCAGTAAACAGATGCGAATGACTCCCAGATCAAATGTAATGTCTATATCAATGGTGACCAAGTGCTAATATCATATTGAGATCATTCACCTTACGTTTTTTTCCCCCTGTCTCTGTGGCTATATATTACTTCCAACATAAATCAACATCTTTTGAATATGTATATCAGGATGATGTCAAAGCCTGAATATATAAGGCTCATGAATTATGTATTCTAATTTTCTCTGTATATTTCTTCTCTTGCAGTCTTGCTGGTTTTCACAACACCCACCGCAAACACACTAACCAAGGCTAATATATCTAAAAACCTCTTAAGAAATTCCTCCAGATAAGTTTAATTTGAATTTTCACATTTTCAATTCGACCTCTGTAAACAACCATTTGTGTCCCGTTTATTCAAATATCCTTCAATCATGTCCTATAATTATAGTCGAAAAGAAACTGCATATATTGAAAAGAGTCCTTAGAGTTTGTACTTGGCGACTTCGCACAGCATCTACACAAAAAACGATGTTTGTCACACAATCCAGAAATACAATACAGATCGCGGCAGTCCTAGTCCGTACCATGCCAAACGATCCCTCCCTATTTGTGTACCGAGTATTCTGTATGCAGAGGCATACACTTAGAATCTACATGTAAAGACGCGGACCTATTCATGAGTAAAAACTAAATCATCCACTGATGAAACAGAAGAACGGAAGACGTGGTACGATACAATGTCGTGAAGACTTAATACCCGATTGTGACAAGCATGCTGTACCTTGATCGACTACAATGCCTTGGTGCCAAACTGGTGTTGGGTCAAAAAGAAGGGCTAATCCCAATTCAATCTGATTGGGTATATCTGTGTATTAATCTTAAAATCATTTGACCTGACTGACATGTACCTTTGTGTCTATATGACCCATTAAGTTCCTAGGGTAGACAAAGTGATCCTATCTAATAATGGAACAAGGAGCAAATTTAAAAGAGAAAGCTATAAATGTACCCTCTCCTTTTTGTCAGGAAATTATACTTGTTGACATTGTTTTCATTTGGGACAAAAAACCAATACACTCTTGAAAATTCGGTTTCTAATAAGAGGTTCCCCAAAAATATTCATTGCAAAATGTCCCCATGTCAAATCTAAGGCAATCAATGTCATTATTGTTTTTAATCTTTAAAAAGGTCTGTCACTTTTAAAAGATCAAACCATAAAAAATCCCTGTTTGTATATATGAACACCTCTTGATGGCAATACATAATGCGTAACTGAAGTAATATGATGAATAGCCTCGAACTAATTAAATAGCACCTCAGCCAATGCCACAAATACACTCAATATTAAAGATACCCTACTGAAACGTCACAAAATGATAAGAACATGAAAATATTAAAAGCTCTTGATGATCAACTTTACCCGAAATATTTATTTTGTCCCATGAACAACAGGTGTGACAAAAGCGGGCAGATTGATGTAAAGAACACCTATGTTGTGAGAGATATAGAGTGTTTACTGGCCGAGTTACTGTCAAAAACAAGGACTAGCTGCGTCAAACGTATCGACTAATCACAAACAACCGTAACCAATATCAGTGACTGATGGAGAAGATTTTATTTGTCCTTTTCTTTTTCTCTCTCCCTCAAAATAAAATAACAAGAAATCCATGATTCTGCCTCTATTTTAGTGAGCAATATCTGAGATATGTTGCATAATAACGTTTTATATAAATACAGGGAATCATGTCTCTAGATCATTCCAAGAATGATTAACGATTCATGACTACTGACATTATGTCTATTCTTTTTTCAAACCAACACGTTTTGATTTTGGAAAAATCCCCAGTGATGCATGCATTTCTGACTGACATTTCCCAGGTGTATCAAGGGTGTAAATCTGGAGACATAGTTTTATACAGCTCAGTTTACATTGTGTAAGAATGAGGTCTTGAAGTGGAATTGTGCCTTACCTGACCAATGGCTGCATGGAATCCCTGTCCAAAAAATCATGGTCTTTTTCTACACTAGTGATGTCAAT
This sequence comes from Magallana hongkongensis, assembly GCA_016163765.1. NCBI lineage: Eukaryota > Metazoa > Mollusca > Bivalvia > Ostreida > Ostreidae > Magallana > Magallana hongkongensis. Next base: position 38,303,505 of record WFKH01011581.1, on the reverse strand, counting down.
AGGAAACTGGCAATCTAAAAAGAAGGACAATTTTTGAAAAATTTCATAGTTAGTAGCTAATGAAAAACCCAAAATTTTTCAGTTTCGGTTTTCAAACCTCAGAAAACCAAAACTGACAGCAGACATCAACATTTGGGTTGCTAGCACATCAAGCAATAGAACTATTGTTCACTGCTGTGATGTCAAACTGTTAGGAGGGGGTGTGATAGAATTCTCCCGATACTGGGTGTTCTGTCATGAAGTCAAACATTCAGAGGACCTGAAAGGCTGTCAAATGCAACACCGATACTTGTGTAGGGAGGGACGCTCAATTTGGCCTAATCCCTTGCCCGTCTTTGAAACCGGAGTTTCTCTGGAGAAGAAACGGCAGATGGGCAACTTGGGACCGGGAAACAAGGAAGGTGTTCATACATACGTGCTCTCTCTCATATAAAGGGCTCATTCTTATCTTAAACATGCAATGGAGAAGACCCATAGAGAGTGCAATGGCAACGTTAGGAGTGCTCTGACAGGATAAAACTGTCAAAGACAAATACGGTAATACACCTAGGAAAGGTCCTTATTTTCGTATCGCCTTACTCTGAATGTTTGGCTTGTTTGTTCTAGCTATATCACATAGCTGATTATCTGTACGATTTTTGAACACGGACCCACAAAAGGATACAATCAAATTCATTTCACATTGTATGTTCAAATGACCATACAGGAAATGTGACCCCTGGGTCATGGCTTTCCTTTCAGGGGGCTAATCTGGACAGGAAATTCCTACAGCTAACATTCATTTAATGGTGTTTACACAGGGTTTAGTGAAATACCCCCAAGTGGAGCAGGGAGGGGGCAAGCAGTTTAAACTCCTCCAACTTTCCATTTTAAGAAATTGTGTTCCATAAGTAATTAGCTGTCACATGCTATAATTAGCAATGCCAGTGAATACATACCATCATACATCTGCGCATACTGAGGAAATCCAGCCTCTTTCAACCACCTGCATGCTTCAACAGCCTCGATTTCTACAAAACAGGAAACGTATACATCTTATAAATCAGAAGATAAACAATCATTTAAGAGTTTATTTGTCTCCCTTGTAAACATTAACCAATAATTCAACTGTTTCCTTTTCCTTCTTGTGATTATTTATGAAGAGTTTTTAGATAACAAATGAAAAGCAACCCCCCCCCCCCCCAATAAAATAATTAAATAAAAGAAACACACACACAAAACCATTAAAGTATCCTTTATATTATTGTAAATTTCATTTACAAATTCAAAAGTGCAACTGCATTCAATTCTGCTAAATAAGCAAAGACAGCCGAAGAAAAATGTGCTCAAATATGTAACCGAATTCTGATATTTTAGCAACCCGACTATGCCAACAAAATGCATATAATTCCCGGGTACCATTATCAGATACGATTGAAACATGATTAAAGAAAGTTGGTCAGCGAAAATCAAACCCCAGATATCTGGGCTCAATTTTTGATACATAACTGTGAAACTCCCCATTTACAAGTTCCAATCAAAGCTGTCAGTTATCATATACAAACGGTGGAATAATTCCTCATTTTACCAGTCTTGACGTAATCTGTCAAATTTGGGAGCCACTTGCATTGATACAGTGTATCATGGTCTTTGGCTATCATATCTAATATGTTGACAATCTTTGTAACGATTTGTATGGAGCCCGTGATTTTTGGAATGAATTCACTTGGCTGGGGACTTCAAACCAAGGCACAACTTTACGTCTGAGCTGACCCCACTTTTATTTGTGCTTTGCTATCATTTTTTTTTTTTCTCCCTGTCAAACAAATATGCATTCTTCATTAAAACGTACTTAATGGGATGCTTTAAGATAACAGAGTATTTTAAATTCTCGAGGGTTGAGAGAAGGACATAATTTATTATTGATCGATAAATTATCACTTCCACTTCAAAACATACTCACACGTGCATATTTTCAAAATTTGATTTGCAAGAGATAGAAACAATCTGTGAATATCTACATTGCCTATCAAAAAATTAATTTCCTCTTCAAATTAGTTTGATGTTCTACATATTTTTACACCTAATCCACTCTCCAACACTTGAAACTTTTTTAATTACAGACGGCCGACACAAATCTATGCTTAAAGGATTTAGCACACTCTACAATTAATTCACCTACAATGCACCAAATGGCACGGAAGGAAATTTCAAACATTTGATGTAATATATACAGATATTTTTTATATCTGTATATATTACATAAAAATGTTTAACATGGTTCACCATAGGATTATTATCCCTCAGATATTTAAAATAATTTTTAACAAAACATTCTCAGAGTTCCAAATTTCATGAACGTGACTTTGGGTTTAACTAAACAACCCCAATCATATAATTTTTAAATTTTGAAAAATAAATCAATCACAAAGTTAACATTTCTTTGACATTAAAAATTAAAGTTTTCGAAACTTTCTCTAAAAATGAGAAAACTATCTATCAAGGTATGAACAACTGAATCTTACCAAGTGCTTTAATTTCCATTGATTTTTTACCAATACATGAATTTAGGCACGTTCTCTTAGCGGTCTTGTTGGGACCAGCGTTTACAAGTTGTTCTTTCTCTGCACAGGTCAGTTTCTGATGAACACAGTCAGACAAAAGTCGAATAGCCGTCATCCTAGTTAGCTCCATTATAATGAATGACTTGACAAAAATCTCTTAATACAAAAAGGCCCGAATCCAATGCCACATTCAATTCACTGTCCCCAACAATGAAAGGGGGTGAAAACTTCCCATAGTCCATGAGATCTAGCTTCTCCGGGGTCTTGTCACAGAATAAATGTTCTCTCTCTCTCTCCCTCTCATCAAAAGTGCCTCTATATTAAAGCACGTACAATACCTGTATATAGCGTTCTTTGGATCGCAAGGGTTTACTTATTGATTTGGGATTTTTTTTCTCTCTCCCTCTTCTACCTGTGACCTAACATGAGAGTTCAAATATCCTTGGCAAATATCACCACTTAAAAAACTAATCTGTAAGGCCAAAAAACAAGTCACAGAAATCGGTTTTTCTCAGTGTGCCGTCTCTTCTTGTCAAAGTTCTGCCGACTGTCAGAAAAATCCTGAGGAGTTCCTGATGGCGAGGCCAGGGAAATTCATGCCACACAGCATTGATAACATTGTATGATATATCCCATGTAATAAAACTCGGGCTTTATTCAAATTTCAAATTAAGATTCAACTGTGTTTGACATCAAAGAGCATTTCAAACAAATAAGGACGGCATTAACCATTCCTACCTTGAGCCCACTATAGGGCCAATACCAAACATTTATCAATTCAGGCCAAAGGTCAACAATTTCTTGTTTCTACCTAAAGTGCTTGAGTAAATGTATGCTAGCCTAGGAGATAAGGCGATATTTTGCATAAACAGGGTGGTCAAACATCATTTGATTCCCAACAAACTTAAGATATTGCTTTTTCTCTCTCTCTTTTTTTTATTCCCATACTTAGCAAACATAGCTTTTCAGCTTTTCATGTTAGTTTTTTTTTTAAAGCATTTTACATTCTTTAATGATTAAACAATCCAGGATTTTATCTTTTATAAAACATATTTGTTTAGACTTCTTTATTTATCTAGCAATCAAAACTAAAATTGTAAAAAGCTAAAAGTTGATAATGACCAATAAAAGAAAAAAAAACCCACTAGGCTACAGCACACTCAAAAATTTATCTTGCACTTTAGCTGTGTCAGAAATCACAACCTTATATTTGCCCTGCCTTGAGAGATAAAACAACCGGACTACTTAGGACAAACATTGGCCCCACCCACTTATCTGCTAAATTCAGGCCAAAATTTAAGCCAACAGTCATGTTCAAACACTGACCGCTATTTTGTACACATCTGTATTGTCCCTCCCACCACAGGACTTAGAGAAAGGCGTCAACGCTTTCTGAGAGCAAATATTTTGAGGCAATACAACACTGAGCCCGCTTAGCCATAGCTCTCTGCAGCTTACACCATAGTGAGAACTCACAAGTGTAAGAAACTTCAATTTAAGTGGCATCGTTTAGTAATCCACTTCTCCTCCTGCACTTGGGCGTTTTCACTGTAGTTGCAGACTTTTCTCCACCCATGCAGTGTAAAATATCAGAGATCCAAACGGCATAAAACAAATTTCCCATGCTTGCTTTCTTTATCAAAGATTTGGACAGCTGATAACAATTTTTTTTGAGCCAGGACACACATTCTGCAGTGCAGAGTTAATTTCTCGTTCAAGAGCACATAAGAGGAAAACAATAGATTAGACATATCACAGAACAGATTGGGTAGAGACATGCGTGCACTTTGACCACAGAAAAAATGACAAAGTGTTGAGTCAGCCCCCACCAAAGGAATCGGGGACACTATATCATGAGCATGTAAATCATTAGGAGTTCAATTTTGGGTTTTGTTTTGGGGTAGATCTCAACAATAAAACACTCTGACCTGCCGGGGCTTTGTTGACTGTGCCCTTCATTTCAATGAAGAATCTTCAAATACAATCATGTCATTTTAACAGCTGAATTCCAATACACTTGGCAATGATATCTGCTGAAGAATTTTTCCTCTCATGCAAAAATTGATCGTTTTTCTTTCTTTTTTTTTACCGCAATTCAGAAAATAAGAGAAAATTGAATTTCATTAGATGATTTGATTAAATTGATCCATCGGTCCTTTCTTCTGGGCTGGCTTCTCTTTTCTTCAGTCACAAACTTCTGATAATTACAAGACACAAAGCACTGGGAGGAAAACAGCCAACATATTCAATAACATAATCTCTGCATTGAAGAATTTTTTTTCATTTGTATACTAGCTGAATACTTTTCGAGCTCAATGCAGGTAGAAGAATATGTTGGAAGAAAGTTTAAGTCAACAATAAACCCTAACTTCTGGCACTGTTATTAGCCGAGCAGTCTACCAAGGGGGTAGTGTATACTGGAAAATAATTTACTACCCTTAATTCACACCCAAATATATCAATTTATCTGTATTGACACAAAAAAGAGGCATTTATTACTTGCTTGAGACTTGTTTCATCACTGTGAGCCAGATTCTCAAATGTACATAAAAAACAAAACTGTTTAGAAATGTTCATTCTGGACTGGAGTTTGACAGGTTGTCATTCAGAGTGCAGAGAAAAAAAGAATTTTCATACCATCCATTATGAAGCAATACTTTATCCAAAGTACATGGTATAAATCTCTTTGCAGCACAAAGGTTAATTGCTTAATTTAAGATTAAACAAGATTAGAGACTGTTAAAACATGCAGCCATGTTCACGAGTCTCTGTTGCATCATTTATCAGCCTTATAGCTGGCTGTTACAACACCGCTACACCTAGGTGTTACCCAATAAACAGGTACACATGACATCCCCTTAAGAAATAATCAATTTTTATTATTAAAAAAAAAACCAAAAAAAAAAAACCGGAGATGAAACACCACTATACATCTTCTGGTGAGAAAAAACCCCCATCTCATTCAATCTTTGCCTGAAGAAGATCAGGTTTCCCTTATACCAATAACAGCCTTGATCTGATTCCTGGGGTCTCACCCCCGAGATCCCACCTATCAAGATGCCAGTTGTCATTGTCCACTGACCCTTGATGACCACATCTGTTCCCCCATTTACAGACTCAGCACAGAATGACCAGAAACTGTCTATACAGATTATAACGTTCACACAATTGTCAATGGAAATACCTCCCCAGCGCATCACTTTTCCCTATAATTAATACACCCTCCAAAGAATTGTGATATACTTTCAAAAAAACTTACCCACTTGCTCTTGTGAATTGTTATAACTATTCCTGTTGCTCACATATGACGATTTCCATTGTTTGGGGATGTAACCAGGGTGGTATTGTTGCTGGCAGTATGAAACAACTTTCCAAGTCTGGAGAAATGTTTGTGACGGATAATAAAGCGGCATCAATTTCTTGGCCCTTTTGCTTTTCTCTGATTTACAACTCCAGCAATTCAAAGATTTCCAGAGCATCGGCATTTTCTTTTCATCAGCAGCTCGTCTAAACAGAACATTAGAGAGAATGTTCCAATGTTCCTGAAATCATGGATGTCTCTCTGGTTTCCCCATATGATTGCATAATCTAATTAAAGCACATGGCACATCATGGCTCTTCCGTTTAGATCCTATTCATAGAAAGCACATTCAGGAAATGATACGCGATGGGAAAAATCAAGCCGATTTCACTAAACACTTGTAAATTAGTCTCTCTCTCTCAAGTTTCTGAACTATTTAACCACTGGCTGGAAGAATAACCAGCCAAATGGTTTTCATTTGACAGGATCTGCAATTGAAAATCACTCAGCAAAGTGCTTTTTCTTCTGTAGCCGGCATAACACTCTTTCCACCTGTTTTTTTCCTTGGACCATTGAGTCTTTCCACACAATGAGAAGAAACATGCAACACCCTGCTCATCTCTCTGAAATCAATATTCCTTGTTTATAAAATCCTGATGGGACTGATCAATATCTGCGATGCTGTCAGCTTTACTCGGCTGTAATTAAATGCAAGAAACCAATGTCACAACTGTCCATTTTAATCGGATTTCAACTGAACATGATTTCCCCGGCTTTGCGAAATGGAGACAAAAGTATATCCTGATAAGTAGCTGTTTTTTTTCCTCTTCTCTAATTCACTGGTCTCTATCTGATCACATTAATAGGTTTACGGCACACACTTTCTCCTAGGCAGCCTTTTACAGAAATGTCCCGTGCTTTGCAGCAGAGAGGCATCAGGGCAGTGAACCAGCAACCCACAGAGCTAATGATGGCTCTTAGCAGGAAACCAACATTGGCCAGTTTTTCTTCTCTCAAATTCCCCAATCTTTAAAACTTTTGAAAGTGGCTAAAGATGAGGGCTGTTGACTGGGAAAAGCCATAAAGTCAAAATAAAATATCTATTACCCTGTTATCATCTGTTCAGGTTCTTATGTAAGCTGACCTGGTCAACTGACTTTCCCTGGCATAGAGAGTATCATTGACTTAGCGATAATGGCATGTTTAAGATACAGTTGTTGGCTGTGAGTCCCCACATTCACTTCACCCAGGGGAACGGAGACTACATTTATGTTAATGAATAGGAGAAATCAATTGATCTTATCAACAGGGTTCATTTAACTGCAGTCTGGTACAGTCCTTTCGTGTGTCTCAGATAAAGCAATAAAACCCCAGGAAGGTTAACACTTATTTACTGGATCAGGGATCAAACAAGGAGTACTATTGTGCCTTTTATTATTATTTACTAACACCATCATACAAATTAGGCCAAAACAGCTCATATTTTTTGCTAAGTATGTCATAGCAGATAAAATAAGAGGGCATCATCTCCAGCTGTGAGTTGTTAAAACCATTTTTATGGTCAGTGAATGACATGACCATATTTCATCTTCATTTTTTTTTAGTTTTCTTCATAGACTACAAAAAATGTATACTAAAGAATGTATTGGTCAATGTAGAAAGCCTAAACAAAAAATCCGATGGAATTTTATAATCAAGTGAACATGCATAATTAGATATACTAAAATTCCAACATGGACCCTGCCGATCTTGTCCATTATAAGACCCGACAGAAACAAATGTTCATTTGACACCACTTGGCACTGGTTTTGACCCACAAAAAAGGATATTAAAAAAAAACCTATGAAAGAAGCTATTTATAACAAGCTATTTAAGCACTTAGACATCTCCGTAGAGTTTTAAGAACTGGTCATTTAGGACAGCAGACGTTACAAAGGTTTCCTGATTTGTGTGGTGTAACTGACAGTCATCAGTTTAAAGAGGGCCGGTTAATTTACAGACAGTCTAGCGATCTCCCTTCTTCATAAACTGGATGACCTAAGTCTGCTGCAGGTTCTCTATAAATCAACGAGTCGGCAGGGATGAACAACCAGGAAACCAGCCCTAAATGGTAACAGGGGGCCCCCAGGATATCCCCACAACATGGATGTTTACAACTACAAAGGTGTGGGCTGGGGCAGGATGGGTGATATCATAACATCTACAAATTATTATGACATTAAAGGTCCTTCAGTCGCAAAATCAATTTACTCAGTTTCAAGATATCGCCCTTCAGTGAATCTATGATACTAATAAAACTCAGCATGAAAGCAAGACAACATTAAAAACTATCTTTCCTCTGTAGAAACAAAGGACTGAATTGGACTGGGGGTAAATATTATGTTTGAATTTTCAACTCTTTAATATGTGTTGGAGGACACAAATATCAGTTGTTTGACCTTCTAAGTAGACTTTAAAAACAGAGGTTTCTGAGTGGACAGAGTGTGGAGTGACTAAAAACAAATAAACACTTCAATCTGCCAATTCTCCAGCAACAAAGGAGGGGACAATATCAATGAAAGCACTCAGAGGAGAATAAACGCCTCAATTCTCAAAGATCGAGATAAAATTGGACACTCTTTTTTTCTGAACTCTCATCCATAAAGGAGGGAAACCATGAAAACTTGTAAACATCTTCTGACAAAAACAACCTCTAAGTTAAAGAAGTCAATGATCTTTTAGATTAGACTGGATATTTCATTGACTGCAGATGGCTGTTCAAATCCCCCTGAAATTTTTAAAAACATTCAACCAGATTAAGCACAACAGCTTCTGAGAAAATATTATGAGATGCAGAACAAAGGAACTGCAGAACTTGTGGGGCTAATCAAGCAAGTTTATGAATGTTGTCAGACCATATGTTATCAGGAGTAACAAAAACAAGGAAAGAAAATTTCCTTGTAGTTTCATAATAGTGTTTAATACATGACAGATGTAGAAAACACCCCCCTTTAATGTAACCAAAGCAAAGTCCAGTGGAAATTGCAATTAATGCCTTTATATCCAAATTACACGTATTAGGATGTGAATTATGAGTTTATTACGCCTAATGACAGTGTAACTTGCTAGAGATAATGATCAGTATTGTAACTCGGAGAATGCAAACTAGACCCATTTAACTATGCTTCTAAATGGATAAATAAAGAAATTACGGAATAACCTCCAACCTGTAAGGGGTTTACCACAATAACAAGGTTGAGCAATAGAGCTTGTGACAGATTGAATCGGATTGATTTTCAGTGATATTACATGCACGCTATTGAAACTAAATTTCTTGCCAGATAGTTTTGAGGATTATGTGGTGACCCCCAGTCTGATATTATCAAATTCTTGTATGAATTTTTCCCTCGTTACACAACTGGTTCAAGTGTTGACTTAACCTTTCAGGAAATCAATTATAGAAATCAATCTCTTATACATTTCTCCATGAGAAGAAACCCCACCAAAAATTTTAATACAAAAAATAATTCTTTTTTTTTTTTTTTTTGAAAAGCCCACATCATCTGGTCTTCTTCAAGTGTTACAATATTTGATAAAGTTACATATTAAATGAATCTGAGAAACTCTAGCAAAGAAAACAGATGTCTGCAATAAAAATGTTTCAATTTTTGTAACTTGATATTCAAAGAAAAACATTTGCTTATGATTTTATGCAAAAGTTCATAAAAAGCTTATTTCTTTAAAGCAACATCACACCCACTTAGCACAAAGGACAAAAGGTCCAAACTAATTAGCATTTTTATGACAAAATCTCCATTTTCTTGTGAAGGACTTTAAGCATCAAAGAAAAGAGGTTATAAAAAAAAGCTATGTCACGCTCCTGGACAAATAGCTCACATTTAAAACAGCACAAAAATTGTTAAATGGAATGAAAACCTCCATTACTCTTCTAAGACCACCAAGGGACCAGAAATTAGTGAAAGGAAGAAGACTTGAAAGTGATACCAGATCCCCTCCTTAGATTCCCTAGAACAAAGAAAATTGTCAATTCAAAAATCTAATCTTTCTCCCCATTTTTATTTTGAATTGAAGAGTGAAGAATTGAACCAAAGGTATTCAATGGTATATTGATGTAAAAAAATTGAGACGTTATTCTAGTACGGATGCGTTTGGGACATTATTTGTGAAAACCATTTTCCGTTGCTAGTGCTTGATGTTTTTCAGTGACATTTTATCGTACATGGTTTCAAGTGCTGGTTAAGAGTGAAGATCATACTTTGATGACACACAACTTTATTATTTCCGCAATTATTTTCATCTACAAGCATCACAATTGTGTTTAAAAAATCCCCCATAAAAATTATGAAACAAGAATCGATTGTACTGTACTTCACACAAAATTCAAATTCTGTCCGTTAAATATCATTAATATGATCCATCAAACTGAATTTTTTTTTAAAACAAATTATTTCACAGCTTTTGTACCAGGAGTTGATAGTTACCCAAATTCCCTTATTTACATAAAATACCTTCCCTGTGGAGGAAAGATTTACCTCCCTTGAAAACTATTCAGAATGAAAAAAATCTAATAAATAATTCAGTATTATTGTTTCCTTACTATTGTCACCCCCAAAAAATGTCTGTTTACATCCAAGAAATTTAAAGCATATGGTAATCTCTCTGAATTTCAACAGAAGGACGAGAAGGTGAGGATTTATTATGTATGTCGAAAAGTCCTTGATAGCATATGTTATATGAAACTGAAATATGTATCTTGTAGGTCTGTAATGAATTGAGTGCCACGGTAGTTGACACACCTAAGTAATTAAACCAACCTTGCAGAAAAGAATTCTTCTTCCATGGTGTCACAGTGTTCTAGATTGAACAAATCCACCTTATTTCATTCAACATCTCCATCTTTGATTTTTTTTTTTTTGCCTCAGCCTAACTACTTGGGCCATCAATCACATTACTGAATAGATTTGACACACAGCAAGTGTTTGGTGTTTACTGGTGTTCCACACCAACAGAAGCACAAATATTTATCAAGAACATTAAAAATACATTTTTGGAAATTATATACCCATGAAACCACTAAATGCTACGTCCTTCACATTCAGAAATGTGCCAAATAACTTGCTGCTAATAAAAAAAACTTTATTTACATTGTTCACAAGGCATATATGTCAAACAATCTGTTCAATTACTTTATGAATGCGCTATTTTGGAAGCATATACCTCCAATTTGTTTTGGAAAAGAATGCATAAAACACACACAATTGTCATAATCAAACAACTCGCCTAGATATAGGCCATAGTCAATCATCTGGCCAACTTATCTACTCATTACATGGCCAGGCCAACAGACCTTATCCTGGGGAATGTTTTATAGACACAAGTTGTGTATTTCTGGATAATACCTCCCCTCCCCACCCTGGGCTTCCATAATTAAAACGCGGGACTTACCACACAGAGTCTTCAGGGCTACATCCACGGCCCATCTGATGGTTTCTTCGTCCATAACACTCCTCGGACAATACTTAATCACCCATTATTTCACGTCCAGTTGACACATAAAGTGTGACTATTCATCCCCATAAAACAAACAAGGGAAGATAATTCCGCTGTGACTACTATATATACAAGGCATGGAAAAGTACATCCACTGACATATATATCAAACGATAGCTGCTGAACCTCCGGAAAAAATACTAGTATTAAACAGGAAGTTTTTAAATCATCCCCTTCTTTGTTTTATATCCTAATTAGTAATCACTGGGATAAAGAGATAACACCAAGAAAGGTTTAACAGCTGGAGTGTTACAGGCAATGAGCTGGTGACACAAAATGAAGCAACACCCCATAAAAAACTCTCACTCCATCCACCGGTGAAACAGCTGTCGCTAAAAACGTGCCCTGATGAAATCAAGGATATAACAAAGGAATAAAATGAATATCCCAAAAGTTTACATCACTCATCAGGCCCAGGAAAAAATCTGTGCCAGTTCACCCACATAGAATTAGCCCACAGATGAAATAATGTGCCACATGCTAAGTAAGAGAAAAAGGTCCCCTTGGTATAAACATCAAAGTGAAACAGTAAACGTGAAGGGGAAAACTTTCATCCTTCAATGAGCACCATTCATTCAGAAGAGAAAACTACCATATCACATTATTTAAATGATGGGAGTTGTACGCTATATGTAGAATATGATTACAAAATCAGCATATATACATTCACTATCAAATGAGCTGTCAGTCGCGCTGTTCAAAATCACTCTGCACATTTTTGCTTATGATTGGCATCCATTCATTTGGAGTCTATTCAAAGTGATCAAAGCAAGTGAACACAATTCTATTGAACAGTGAATAGGCCAATTGAAACTTATGTACTTTTATTTGGTCAACAAATCCCTCAATTCATATCATATTCTTTACGTTTCTATATTTTCAAAGCCAATATATGTATATATATTTCCATTTCACCCCGTGTATTTGAACCATGCAAAGTAATTCTTTAGGTAAATAACAGAAGGTTAAATACGGCGATACAAGATAAGACTACATGATCATCACTTACTAAAGGATTTTGAAGAGTTTCTTCCCATTTAGTGCCTTTATTCTTGTAATCTCAACTGATCACACACCATTTCAGAACAGATCTCACAAGTAGACAACTGGGATCACTTCTAAAATCCCCCAAGACAGGTGCTATGTGCATTTCCCAGCACACCTGGATGCAGTGCATTTAGAGTCTTACACAGGTAAGCTGTATCATTCTGACCAGTTCCTGTCACCTTTACCTGCCTTTACCTGGCCAGGTGCCACATTCCCATAATGCCCACAGACAATTAAGACAGTTCATCAGTGACCAGCCATAAAATCTTCCCTTTATTTTCTGTCCAAACTGTGCTCCCACTATGGTATCAAATTTAAACCTAATTCGGTGTTATATCATCAAGGTCACAGAGACTCACCCAATTCAATTAGGGCTTTTCTATGGTGGATCCTCAATTTGTTTTGCCAAGATGACCCATGAAGATTAACTTTTTATCAATTTAATCACATTACAGGATTGACCAAAGCAAATTGTAAAATTGAGCTGGCACCTCTCTCTATTTGTCTAGGGGGGCAATTGTATGTACCATTTATTCTACTAATATTTCAGTCTACTACGAATTGTCCACATGGGCAATGTTTAAAATAAATAATAAGAAATTAATGACTTCTAAATCTTCTTAAGTTAAAAATGTGTATTTAGCTGGCTGTAGCTACAGTAATATTCAAACAATACTAGAAAATACAGCTACAGTAGTATTCAAACAAAAAATAGAAAACTAAGTATAGTATCAGTTTTATAAATTCACCTGAACACCTAACAGGAGTTGGTAGAAATATTTGCAGATAACATCTGATACTTTTTGGAGGGAGCTTGAATTAAATGTATATCACAATGGCATTTCGAATTTGAATGGTACAAGCACATGGAATTACACACCTAAAGAATGTCCATTTAGGGTTGTTACCGGGTGAAATTTCAAACTGAAAAACAATCTCTTTTTTAAAGGATCGACAGATCCAGTTCACGTTTCTGGGGTGTCTATAGATAAACCTCATTATGAGACACAAGAAGGAGACCCAAAATATATCACAGACTCAAGAAAAGTAAGAAACGACCATGACATTTACAATTTCAAGCAGCAAACCTTTGCATACATGCAGTGTTGGGGAGAAATCCTCAGTTAACCCCTCACATTGCCATAGAGATGCTTTCATGGTTTTAATACATGTTCTTCTCCTGAAATTTGCTGGGCTGGTCAGGCAAGTACAAAAAAGAGATTATGGCAGAGACATTAAAAAGGGAGCTGATGAAAGGAGGGACACAATTTATTGGTTTCCCACTGTGATCTAATTGAAAAAAGAATCGCAATTTATGTCCATTTGTAGGGGACTTGCATCCTTACACCTGTTGAGACGAACAGGGTCATGTTCTAAAACACACAATCCGTGATCTCAAATCTTACCCTACACCCTGCAATTAGTAAACTTTAAAAAAGATTCCATTTCAACTTAATGGGGACACATATTGAAACACTGCTGGGTGCTAGATCTTACAGCACTTTGAAAATGGATCTCCAGAATTTTACACTGTTCTGGTAAAAGGGCATCCTTGGGGGTCTTTGATCCATGAATTCAAAATAATGAAAAAGATGGAAATCTAGTAGAGCCATAATAAAGATAATATATCATCTTAAAATGTTCATTTACTTTCTGTGCTTATCATATATAAGTTTGGTCATCTTGATTTAACTCCCCTTGGTGATCTAGCACCTTCAGTAAAAATGTCAAGAATTTAAAAATGTTTCAATAATAATATACATGTATTGAGTTTTTAATAGTGATATACTGTGACCCAATGCGATGTTACCACTCCATTTATTTTTTCATTCCCTTCATGTTTTCTCTTCAAATGAAGCAGAAATCCAATCTTATTAGTGGAAGAAACAAGCTGGAAGTGAGGATTGAGTGCTGGGAGCTATCTGTTTAGACACTGACAATGAACTGAATCTTCACTGCTAGTGCTTTGCTATTAAGTCTGCCTCCTTGAATTACTTTCACACTTGCGAAAAGTTTTATCAATCTTAAGAAAATAATACAAAGCATCATAGATGCATGTATTTTAATGTTGGATGAGAGAGAGCAGAGCAGGTAAAAACAGGTGTACCTGTACCCCCCCCCCCCCCCAAATCTCTTCTCTCCCAACCTCCTCCTTTTCCCACTCATCTACAGGCAGCTATTTCATCGGAGCCACTCAGCCAGACCAGTTCGGTTTACCACAGTAAACAACACAGCCTAATGTAATCAATTAGGGTTCATATGGTTAATCTGCTTTGTTTGAGATTCCACCGAAATTTTTGTCAATTTTCCTGCATTAAGTATAATGGGCCGAGAGTGCAACCAGAACATGTGAAATGTCATCAGGAATGCTACAGAAACATAACACTGAGGTGAATGATATTTCACTTTTTTTCAATGTCATATGACCATAACAATAAAGAATTTCAAAAGGCTCATTTTCCCCAAGGTTAACCACAAAGTCATATTAAATTCTTTTGAATGCATGTATATTAGATTAACCCATCTGACTCACAGAGGAAGAAATACATGTATTAAATTGAGCAAACAATGTGCACTCATCTCTATGCAATCATAAAATGTTGCTTTGTTATACTGAAACTTCAAAGGCAACTGTTACTACAAACTCTTGTTATAACGTTATGCTAAGAATTGCAATTATCACTGTGCACTTTTAATGATATACACTTCTGATAGTTCTTATCTATCAATTGTGGGAGGAATTTATCAGGCGAGCATTCCATATATTATCTACAGTCTTCCCTCATCTTATAAAGCCTTACATAATAAAGCCCTAATATGTGGGAACTTATCATTGCATTCCTGAATTTTTCATTATGGCTTCCCTTCTTTGGGCTTAGAATTGAGGAGTCCATCTTGTTTCTATTCACAAGATACTTGACCCATAACTATTTTGTGTCTTAAGAGTGGTCAATAAAGTAATTTATACGGGCAGGATAAACACTAAAAGAGCTGTATATAAAACATAATGGCTCCATATCTAGACCCGACTTCCTAAAGCCTCCACACAATGTTGCTGATAGGTGGCACTATCTTTACAAATTGTGGTGGTCAAACACTCATATTTTTTCCTTAGACATACAAACGAATTAAAAAGTCAGGCCTTCTCTCCAGAATATTTATAGCGCTGTAAATTCAACCAATTTTCATACCTTTTGGAATGTTGGTCCAAAAAGAGAAAAATTAGGTGGCCCAAAATTGCCAGGATTTTACACGGGCGTCCTGATAACGCAAACCATTTCTGGAATGCTTTCCAAACATTAGTTTTTTAAACTAAAAGCACACACTTGAATTATAATCACCAAACCCCCCATTGTTTTCTGTTCCTTTTTTGGTAACAAAGTTCTCTCTACTTCATTTGATATCTAAAATCTAATCTGGGTGGAGCTTTTTGTTTTGGACTTAACAGCGAATTAAGCATCAATTAATCATATGAAGCCATTTAAAATTCCGCCACATAATGAAATACGCCTCTATGAATATTCACAAACAATACCTGCAATCTTTCTGTTCCGTTGCAAACCTAAGAGCTCCTCTAGACTGGTGCGCCTAAATCCTTGAATTTTTTCACTGAAACTCCTTGTCCACTTGTAGTTTCCACATGCCATTTTATTCACAAAAGGTATTGAATTACCCAATTGCACTAAATCTTGTAATAGGAGAGCAGTTTAATGCTGTAATGTTGCACATTTTCAACTAATTTTCATTATAACTATATCCTTGATGATGAAAACGTAACTGACCCTGTCAAACTTTCAATTGTCTGCATGGAAAATACTCTGAGTTTACCGAAGTGTGTAATTATAATAAGGCCTAAACAAGATCCGAGACACACATATTCACCACTCTCCATCACTTGTTCAAGTCCCCAGTATGAGAAACCACCTGTTACAAATTACCTCTCCAAATCAACTCTGCAGCAATAAAACAGTCTAATAGTCTGTTTGTACACCAAACAACAGATGTAGTGATTGAGATGCTGTAAAGGATTTCTGCCTGTTTCTGCAGCAACTACCTATTCCAGCCCTCTCCATGGTCAAGACACCTCCAGAACAGGAACTGCTATCTCCATTGTATGAGGATTTCCTACAGACCACCTGGTGATTTGCACATCTATATCTATGTACCTACATCACACCTGTTTGTCATTTGGACGTCTATCTCCTAAAGGGAGATAACTGAATATATACACTGCTAATACACCTTGTAGTTTCCTCTTTCACTGAGGGGAACTCTGGAAAGCTCTAAACAATTCACAGTGCTTTGATGAGTTCTAATACTTTATAATATGTAATCATTTAGTTACATGATTCCAGTAAGTGGTTATATTTATCTTCAGATAATCACCCAGCACAGAGATGAGATCTCACAGTCTGTGAGAAAAAGGCTGATTCTTGCTGGTTTCCTCGGAATATCTGGGCACAACAACAGTGTGTTTCTCCTCAGCCCCAATAAACACACAACTTTTGATGATAAACTCTCAATTATAATTACATCATTTTGACCTCTTTAAATAATCCCTTATATACTAGGATCATATCAAGTGGGCAAATGTATCATGTACGGGGCCAGGGGGCACCCCAGGTTTCTTCTTTCAAATGCTCCAACAACCACTACGCGCCTGCAACTTTATCAAAAAAGCTTCTGAAAATAACAGCCCATTACTTTGTATGTCTTGAACATCAATTACAGTATCTACCTTACTGATTATTAGTATGATTATTCAGAAAGCAGAGACAGGTGCTTGCTCTCTCCGCCATTGGACTACATCTTCTTGGGGCGCCCCTTCCATATGTAAATGTTGTCTTTGTTTATACACACAAAATTATACCATTAAAGGCAAAGAAAATGCAAATTAAATTCCTAATAAACTTTATATAGGGTTATGAAACCAACCAAGGTCCCAAGAGAGCAAGGATAATTAAAATGGATGTATATCAGCACAGATCAATCTCTCCGTAGGTGACATTTGACAAAATGTGGGAGACCAGAACCTCTGCAGAGTTTAACATCATTTTCTGAGTAACATATAATGTATTTATTGAATCGAAATGATGGCCAAAGTATTTGAAAACATTAAAACCAGGAATGAAACACTTCTTGAGAGTTTAAGACTGATTGGGCAGTGCACTTGAGACGTACTGTAAATCTGGCACAATCAACATTATTATGTAACGAACACTCTACTCAACAACTGTCAAAATGCTTGAAAGAAATCCCGGCCGGGGTCAAGAGGATCCCCGTTTATTGACTTTTTTTGGAGCTAGTTTTTCATCCAATATTTGCAACATGTGTAATTTGGATTACTAACAAAGTACAATCGTCAACACGACCACCTGCATGAGAAGGAATTCCAATTGTTTGTGCTGTTATGTAATGACCATTACATTGTGTATCTAAGAATGGTTATCCCTCCCTTTAGTTAAGGAGTACGGAGTATTGGAAATTGTCTAAATATTTTCAGGCATTTGGAATTAACAGCGAGAAAATAAATGACATTGCACAACATGAAATATATCTATCACTAAGGTGACACAACATGTGTACAGACCTGGCAAATTTAGAGGCTTTGGTTTTAAAACATTTAAATTATTGCTTTCTAGATTTGTTTAATTAAGTAATGAAATTCCCTATACAAATGTTAACCAATCGTTTATTGTGCGACTATAAAAACTCTTCGCTGATATTGATGTATAGGTGTGTAAACTTAATGACAATTGTCAAAGCTTAGGGGAAAAACCTACAAAAACACAAAATTTTTTTTTTTAATTTATAATTAAAAAAAAAAATCAACCAAATAGGATAAAACTGCCACAAATGTCAAAAAAATTCCCAAACAATCCCAATCTTTGCCTAGGTTATCAGCCTCCGTTAGCTGATAATCAACTTCCTGCAATGGCCAGCCATTGTCTGGGGTAATCTCTTTAATCCTATAGTTAACCTTCTGATGTCTTATCTGGACTCTGATTAAAAGATGAAGTAGGTATCTGGTTTTTACAGTCATCACTGTGTTCACAGGAAACAACTTTATCTACAGGTGGAAATGAAACCAGTTCCCAGAACTTGAGGTTTCAACACAAACACTTAATAGTTCTTTCCCTCCTTAACTGTACTTTCCAACATACTTGATTTTTCATGTACTTTCAAGAACATTATAACAAATTAGTCAATGGCTGGGCTTTAATTTTGTAACATATTTAATTTTTTTATATAGACATGTATAACCACAACATTTATTTTTTGACCTTCACCCTATCCCTTTTTTTAAAAAAAACATTTTAAGTTAATTTAGATTACAATATTTGTGCTTTTATGTTACATGTATTATTATTCACTGTGCATTTTTGAAAAACACTATTGAATTTTTAAAGAAAACAAACTTGTTTTTAACAGTCTTATCACACATTATTTGTTACCCTCCTCAAATCTTCAAAAAACCAAATTCTTGACACATGACAAAAATTTATTGACAATAAATTTACTAAATATATATACACCTTCTTCAGGGAGACTCCAAATGCAATCCAAAGACTTAGACAAGATAATCTCTGCACTGCTATTATCATTGATATAGGGGTCATTGTGAGGTCAAGGTCAGTTATAAACACAGGGGAGGTGTAATCTATGGCATACAACCATGGGGGTAAAATCTAATGCTGCATTATCATATTTGAAATTCATGAGCCTTGTCCTTCAGAGGATCTTTTTCAACAAGCTTAAAATTGTGGGTAAAAACCAAAAGGACTCAATGACATGCGTTGCCTTGATCGGTTGTAATCTGCTGAAACAGCTTTTACAAAGGCTTCTACGACAATGCAGTAAAATTTCTTACATTACAAAGTAAGGGATAACACTCTAATCCCTTTAATGAAGAATCCCTAAACTTACCACAAGGCGATGTAAATATTTATGTCTTTTAGTTAGGGTCCCTAATCCCCTCCAATCTCATTTAATTCCTAAAAGCAGATTACAGACATGACAGCGCTATTTTTCTCTCTAATTAGGTCAGACAGTAAAGACACCAATACACTGTTATGTCAGCCTAATTTTTTTGTCTCGTTTTTTGATGATATAGATGTACCAGCATGGTGTCAGACTTCATGCAATGACAAGCACTTCATTATTGGGTTATTGGGGACAAACCAGTATGGCAACCCTTCACCGAGAAACACTTTCCCTCTAATCAGAGTGACACAGAAGAATCTAAATATTTACATGGGGTTAACCCGTTTATCTACACGGAGAAATGCTTTTTTGTTTCAAAGTTTCTCATTACCAGGCAGGAGGTTCCAGACTCAGAAGATGGTTTCCACACCAAGACTACCTAACGAGAGGTTTAATTAGTCACCAAACTGGATTTAATGACATAATTAACGATTGTAACAACCCTGATAAGTGATTCAGACAACTTTGATGTGAATGTTAGAGGAGATAACCTCTCTCCCTTTCTTCTGTCCTCAAACTTCCAATACCTTTACTTAATTCACCCCCTATCATTCCATTTATTGCTCATGAATTTTTCTAGAAAGTATCAAGAAGGAGCAGAATTGTTCTACTGAAATTATCAGCATCCCGATTGTTTAGGCGAACAGCAAGTGAGCATTGTATCTGGCAGTGATATCAGATAAATATTTGTTTTATGCAGCCACTGAATCCCTCTGTCATGATCTTCCTCATGTTCAAGTGTATTCGCCTTGGCTTTCATGGCCAGACACTGTATTAGTGCCAGTATGCTAGTTTCATAAGAGAAAATGACATTATATCTTATATGTATAAAACCCTTGCAGTCATCAGCTGAGCAACAATTACGCTTGTTTATACTTTCCAACTTACCTTCCAAGGTCAGAATAAATATTGCTCTAGTAGTTTTCATCCAAAATTAGGGTAACAGTAAATTACAAAATGTGTAACAACTTAGCAAGACTTTAAAAATTATTATACAAGGGAGACATATTGTAAATAAATAGCTAATTAGCAATAGAGTTCTATGAATATTTGATTAAAGTCTTAAGAAGAGATAAAAGTACAACTCACCTTCCTCGGACTTGGTCCTCTGTATATTCTACAAGTAAAAACAAGAAATCAATGAGAAAGCTCAAGTACCCTGAATCTCTAGCACCCTTCAAATGACATGCAATGGCTGACACTCAGAACGCAAAGCATGTTCACTTTTTCACCCCCAAATGCTTTGCATATTTGAAAAATATAAAATCATCAAACATTTACTCAACAGATAAATCTTAGTTTGTATGATACAAGTCAATATCCATAATTTAACAGTACCAGCATACTGTCTTAACCAGTGGATAATCTGAAGCAGGGACCTCTCTCCAAGCCTCTTGAGCCTAAAGTGGTCTCCGAAAATACATCTGGATGTAAATTTGTCATTTTTCAAAAACTCTCTGGCCATATAACAAGTGGCAGACATCAAACACTATTCAATCTCTTTCATAAGAAACAGGGTTCAAGGTGCAGTCATGAAGCAAATGCTGCATGAAAAGAAAAAAACCTGCAATACAATCATGCTTCTAAGAGGCGAAAGCCAAATTAACCATATCATGTGCATTTTCCATGATATCAAACTTTCTTATGTATAATCAACATTACAAAGAACCTTAAAAAAAAGCAAAATCTCAACTATCCAACTCAG
>WFKH01011581.1:38227375-38279875 GCA_016163765.1 Magallana hongkongensis | reverse complement strand
GAAAAGGGAGCCTCTTAATAGAGTCCCAGAAACACTTATTCTTGACCCATTATTAGGGAGTTATTTTAGCACCTCTCTTAACACTAAAATAGCCCTTAATGATCATATTCACAGGCAAAAATATAGAAATATAGGTTAAAACTGTAAGACAAAAGATACAAATGAAATAAATAGCCATACCTCTATTCATTACATGAAGCACAATGCAAAAAATATAAGACCGGGTCCGACAGTATAGAGAGATTTAATTGCCACTAGTATCAATGGCTAGGTGTGATTATTATGTATGGTGTTTTGGTAAAACCTGTTGATCCTCAAAGCCTCCTAACAAAAACAAGAGGGTCATCTACCTGTCGTCAAATGGTACTAGCAAAACAGCTACGTAAGCAGTAAAACCACCCAGAATTGGATTAATACACTTCAGTTGAAATTTAAGCAGATCTGTCTTGCGCCAGGTTGTCAAAAAATATATTCAGAATGTGAAAAAAGCTATCAAGATTCAATGCAAAATTATCATGATTTTATTTCCTTTATTTGATTGCATATATTCAAATTACAGAAACTTAATCATATTTAGCATTAAATGAACTTGTAAATGTTTTTATCCAATGGGCCATGTTTTAATAAAGTTGCCGCCCACCCCTTTCCAAAATAAGACAGAAATTAAAAATGAATAAAGTTATATAAACTCAAATAAAAAAAAACAAACCCTCACTCATATGTACCTTTCATATTCAGATCAGCATTAGCACAATTAATAATAGATACAATGTACCAATGTATAATTCAGTGACTTGTGAACTTTCTTTCATAAAGGAATCTTACTTATAGAAGATATTACTAACACTTTCATGATAAAACTCGAACAATTATCGGTACATCCAGTTAGCAAGAATTCTTTTTGAAAACATAAGATCTCATTAACTGGGATTTTCAAAAACTTAGATACTTTAAGAGTATGCTACACCAAACTACATCATTGCAAGCCAAAACATCTGTATTACATTGTACAGCCTACCTGGAATTTCTTGCGGGACGGTTCATAAAGCATGGTCAGAGACTTGAAAAAGTAACAAAGTTCCGCCATTAAAAGACTTATAAAATAAGTCCGCTTAACAACAGAAATCAGCTTGGTAGGCGTTCAAAAGACTTCCATATCACCAGATAACTCAGGTAAACAAGGTATCCCGATCCTTTCCCTTTTTCCACTCCAGGAACTGTACCCGTATATATTGATAAATTCCTACACTGTCATGATCCTCAGGTTCAAAAACGATTTGAACTTTTAGAAAAGTGTACTGTTGCTGACCAATATATACCAAAAAAATTTCTTCTTCTTCTCCTAATTGAGGGCTCAAAGAAAGCACAAGCGAATATATGACTGTATAAATGTTCTTATGTCAACACTGTTTTGCTGAAACAAACAGAACATGTGCCAATTGCTGAGGAGGGGTGTTTGCTCGAACAATTCACTGTTTTCACCTTGAATGAAACTAGAACCTAAATTTGCCAATTATGTCTATTTAGATAAGGCTTTATATATCTCAATCTGAAATCTGATGTTCTGTCTTTTGATTGGCTTAACTGTTTTAACACTGGAGTCAAACGGCCACACATCGATGCAGTTAATCTAACCGCTCTCCAGATCAGCGACCACAAAAGACCCCTATTATTTGCATGCAAACTTATTTAATCGCTAATCCTTTAAATCACCTGGGTTCTAAACAGTTCACATCATAACAACACAGCCAAAAAACTGGTGTTTTGGCCTTTTGTTCTTTAAAGATTGTCAACATTTTTTTCATATAAATTTTTTATACCCTTTCAAGGTTCTAAAAGATTAAGATTTGCTAAAATAAATCTAGATATGCTTTAATCTGATTAATCCATCTTGTAATCTGTGCACAAAAAAAATGAACTCCTTTGATCGCATTATCTAATAGTAACATTCTCAAAATATTTACATATTGAAAGATTAAGAAGTTTATAGAAAGTAAATCTCCTCCAGTTGGTCAATTTCATAATGCATGAACGGAATGAACTTTTATCCGTATGCAATTGCAACAATGTGGCATATCAGCAAAATCCCAAGCAATGCCTTAACTTCTCTTGTGTATTATCCCTCTAATCCAAAAAGATAAAAATCTTAAATCTTTATAATTCATACCTTAACCTTTGACAAAAAACAATGTTCTACATATATGAATCTTTAAAAATTCAAGAAATACGTAATAACAGATTCAATTGTAATTGATTTTTTTTATTTCTTCTGCAAAAAATAACTATCAAATAAATATTAGGGAATGAAGAGTCAGACGAAGATTGTTTCAGCTAGTTGCTAGTGTATTACCCGCTGAATGTGCAGCTATTACCTTAAACCTTCCTGCTCTTGCGTCAGGATGCATTTGTGTGAGGTCCTGCATGCACCTTCTTTCATGTCTCCCCGTTAACAATTATCCATTTACAAGCCTCTTACAAACCCCAAAAGATCACAAATTGTGTACATTAACGCCCATTTTAAATAGAAGGGTACTTTAACATGCAAACATAGTGCAGCGGCAAAAAAAAAAAAACCCTAAAAAAAAACTGACTTCAAAACAAAGAGTGCAGTGTCAAAAACTTTGCCTTCATAACAGTTTGACATCTCTTATAACGGACCACAGTCATGCCAATAGAATTATCTGCAAGACTTCCGAAGATTAGCAAATTGTGTTGCAGCTGACACGTCTGGAATTTAAGCAAGGGTTATCAGTGTGTCCTATCGTTTGATTAAAACTGATAACTAACGGGATAAATAGCAATTTAATGTGATTAACTATCTGATTTTTAAATTCATTAAATAGACCTTTTGTTACATTTTATCATGCAATCAGACACTTCGATCTACTAATTTGACTATATATATTAGAGTTATTTCCCTTGAATCATGCCAAAGAGAAGTTTTCCAAGTAGCAAACCAGAGTTATCTTTCTTGCATGTCATTATCATCAGAGAGAATTTCTTATGAAAACTATTAAGAGTATCTTAGTACAAGTATATAAACAAAGAACAAGTCCTCCACTTACCATTGCAGGTGCTTTTTTCCTCAATTCTACAGTCGTTTCCTCGTGTGAGGAAAGTTCCTGGTTTTCCATGAGGACTTCTTTCTCCTCTTCACTCGGACTGGAGACCAGTTTATCACTCTCACCATTCTCAATTTTCTCTTTAGCTATTAAACTCGATTTCTTTCCTCTAACATTTTTATCCTCTTTTAACTTTTTATTCACCTTTGGACTGTCTGGTGAGGAGGTTGAGGATGTAGGAAGAGGGATTGTATAATGTTGGAGGAGCCAGGAACGTGACTTCATTCTATCGGGGGGAGGGGGGCTGGACTGGAATTTGGGAGGAAGCGTCCCAATCATTACAATGTTTCTCACAGTTTTATTCTGGTACTGATAAGCACAATACTTCTTGTGCATCTCATCCAACAAGGATGTTTTTGATGGAAGTGTTTGGAAGCCATTCTCAATGTGATGGTGATTGGCAAGTTGCTCTGCGACTGGGGCATACAGTTTTTTCCACTTGTTGGCAGTGGATCCATGCCATGTTTGTGAAACATCCTTCTTCAGGAAAAACTCTTCCTGTCTCCTTAACTCCAACTCCATTTCCACCGTGTCCATGTTATTAATCATGTTCTGTGCATTGTTACAGTAAATCTCATTGGCTGGCAGCCTTGGGCGATTCCTCCCTTTAGCCGATGGTTTTCTTCGGAACAAAACAGGACTCGTGGAGGCCACCATCACCTGCATTTCCGGAGACTGATCATGGAAAAATGCCCCCATCCTATTACCTCTCACTAATGCCTGAGGAAAGTCTGTGGGTTTTTTGATGGGAGCCAATCTCTCCACATCGCTACCACTTTTGTTCCGTTTCCGTGGCCTCTCTAATGAATCTGTAGTGTTGGTTCCCTGGGACACATGTTTATTAATCACTTGGAGTTCATCAAACGGGTTACTGTTTTCATCAAAAGAAGTCTGAACTGCAGTTGTCGATAAGCTCCTTCTATGACGAGGACTGGGCGTTTTCTCACTAAGCAACTCTCTATTCAGACTTGGATTCAGTTTTGAATTTTCATTCACATCAGTTTCGCTGTCCTTTTCCCTCCCGATATAAAAGTTGGAATTTTCCTCTGGGTACTGATCGGTGACACTAAGACTCCGCTGTACCTTGCGGTAGGGCTGAGGAAGACTAGGGGAGGTATTGGACCGATGTAAAGCCCTGTGCTCTTTCAGTGTCTCCTGAATGATGTATTCACTTTTGTCCACTGATGGCAGAAAATGGGGAGAAGTTGGGGCACTCTCCACTATATCCTTGTTGGAAATAAAACTGTTCCTATCATCGCTTTCAGAGACTGAAGTTTGAAGTTCAAATTCGTTAAACTTCTGCAAATATAAAGAAAACAAAAAATTCTTTAAAAGCGCATTCAAAGGGCAGTAACTCCTTCATCATACAATAAATACAAGGTACCTTTAATACAGAAACTGCATGATCTATTTCAGTAAATGGAGTCTGTCATTTCTGGTTCCAGTTATTTTGGTTTCATTAACTTATGTTTTCAAAACATGCTACCGCTTTTGTATCTTGTTTACAATTGAGGGACTAATCTTTCCTGTGTATCTGAATAATCAAGGCCCCTGTTGATCCAGGCAGATATAACAAGGTGATACAAGGTACTGATAGCTAGCCCAAACCTCACCATTATCAGTATCTTATCTACAAACCGTATCACACCTCTCATCAAAAAATGGATCCAGGCATAATTGTGAAGTATCTTTAAGAAACTAGGACAAATGTCACCTCAACTATCAGATGATTTCATCAAATCAGTAAGAACCAATTAATCATTCTTGAGCTCTTTTCCCACTGAAAGTTGCAATGAAAAAAGTTCGAGTTCACAGGTAAGTGCAATATTACTGCACAAAGAATGGGGTAGGAAAACGAAGAGGAATTTTAAAAAAGCACACATTCCACTTGATGACTCTTACCCATATAACCTTGAGGTTTTAATAATACTTGAATCACCTCTTTCAGATTTTACACAATTCCATTGACAAGTCAATGACGAAAATTAAACCCAACCTTGGGTGCAAAATTCCACAACCAATATACAAGCCAGTGACTAACTTCACTTCCTAATGCCGAGGTGGGAGAATAAAAAATGGGGTTTTTTAATGATAAATTCAAGATTTCACCTTTTCCAAATCAAACTAAACTCTTTCTCCATTTTTCTGTTTGAACAATCATGATAAAAGTTCAGGTAGTCAACCAACAAAAAGCCACCTTGGATTCTGAGCTCTCTTCAAGGAATGCATCCCCTTTCACTATCTGATTCAATCATTAAATGATGTCTCCCGAGTTGACTTTAGGCAAACAACAAAAACAATCACCACCATCTAAATTGTTCTTTGAATAAGACAAGCCAACAAACAGCAAGATGAAAAAGATGCATTTGACAATCAGAAGGGATCAAAAGACTATAAGGTCTTTCATTGTACCTGGAAACATAATTCGGGGGGCCATGACATTCCATAAGGTTGTGTACACTAACTCTCATTAAAACGTGGAGTTACTCTACACACCTGCTTATCCATTTAGATCAAACTGAGCAGCCCCCTTTAGATTTTGTTTTAAAAGATTCAACACCTTTTACAATGACGAAAAGTTATCTGGATAAACAAACTCTCTGAAATGTCAAATATCGTAACCTAGCAAAGATACATTTGAAAAAAAAAAATTAAGCTGACAAAAGCAACACTAGGAATACTAGTGAATTATGATATTTATAAACAGAGGCTGTACATGATCTGAATACAAAGCAAGCTATAACAACCTTGACTTAAAATTTCACCTAAGCTTCCACGCCCTTAGACTGTTTACAAATCAGAAATCAGTTCCCTATATAGCTGTCAAGTAAATACTTGTGGATGTAGACTGACAAAAGGTGTAGATACATGTACCTATTAAATACGATCAAAGTCTGGGTGTACCATGAAACACACCCAGCTATGACACCAAATTTATCTTCTTTCTGCAGAAGTGACCCTTGTCTATCGTCACATAAAAATCTGATTTTATCTACATTTTTCAGTAACTATCTTCTGCATGTACTATATTAGTATCGATACAAAATTGATACATGTGCAAGTACAAAATTTAATATAAGTTTTTGAAAAGCACAGAAGGCAGTCCAGT
Organism: Magallana hongkongensis; assembly: GCA_016163765.1. NCBI lineage: Eukaryota > Metazoa > Mollusca > Bivalvia > Ostreida > Ostreidae > Magallana > Magallana hongkongensis. The sequence goes on along the minus strand of WFKH01011581.1, from coordinate 38,273,644 downwards.
GCAATGCTTAATTTAGCTCTGATATCCTATAGTTGATGGTACAGTAGTACATTATGTGTCAAACAATGAACTAATGGTTTTCATATTTGTGTCTCTCATTCAGTTACAAAAAAATCTATTTCTGTACGACATGTCTGTGAACACAGACTGATATCAGATTTTCGAGTACAAGCTGTTTCAATGAAGTACTGTTATAGTAACTATGTAGGAAAAACTGGAATATGATATACATGTACGGTATTTGTTCAACTTGAAATAACTTATAGCAGTATTTGTGTATATGTACTATAATGTGTACATCTTTTCTGTTTTTCATCTCAAATAACCAGCATGATCAAAAAAAAAAAAAAAGGTTAAACACTTAAGGTAGCTTTTCGATGAGACCAGTGAACAGTTGTTGGGGGTCATTACACAAAACCAATTCACTTGTACTAAAAGCTAGCCCCCATTATGAGTATTATGACTAGACAGACGGACACATAATCAATAACATAATTAGTCTTATAACGAGATCCTCCGACCACATCAGTAAGAGGAGAAAACAACCTGTATGAAAAAGAATCTGCACTCAATCCTGAACAGGTGGTCCGTCCAATGACTGGACAATTTTCACAGACAATGGCTGACCACATTCACACAAAGAGACATCACACAAAGAAATCAAGTCCTATTTCCCTCTGTATTTCCCTCAGGGGGAGTCTGCTCTTTTAATACTCTGTACCTATTTCACTTTTGAAGATCATTATTAAATGTCTATAGGATTATGTACAAGGTCTTTTATCCTCATACGTCCCATCTGTAGATGGGGGGAGTTATAGGATTAAGGTGATGTAACTCATCAGTGACAATATCTTGTGAACTGTTAACTCAAGAGAAATGTGCTGGTGGTATATAGTGTTGTCCAGTGATTTGTAAGAATTAAACTATATAAAAGGTCAATTCAGCTACAGAAGTTGTCAAACCTGGGGTTTTTTTTAAACTGATCTATTCTTTAGTTCAACAGGTAATACAAATACATGCATATAAATTAATATGTGATCCAAAAACTTTTTGCTTTTTCAAATAAAAACAACCCAGCTGAAACTAAGTATTGTAATATTAACCACAATATTTAAGAAAAACCACCATTCATAGGTCACTTTAGATCACCATTTACGTCAATTTTACCTCATTTCATTTAAAAGCATTTAAAATATTTCATAAAAAAATCATTTTTTTTTTAAAGGATCTAGCTTTCACTTCTTTACCAAGATTCACCCAATCATAAAAAAAGTTATATCACAAATCACTTAATGAGTTTAAAACCAAATGATTGCTTTAAATATCTAATGCTTTATATTTCTTGATCATGGACAACAAGGTAGCATGTAATACATAATTAACCGGCAGTAAAAAGCAATATTTTCTATAAATTGAGCCTCAAAAGTCTAGACAGATTTAAATCCTATAGGAAATTACTTTAGAATATACCGGTATAAAACATCAATGAATAAAAATGTTTTCGATAAGTTACAAATAAACATTGGTCCAAATTTTATGCGCAAAATACTTGCCATCAGGATTATCAAGGTAATGATTTGGCAGTTTCATGATTTAGTTAAGAATATATTTAACATTATTCTTTAAACAGATCGAAACACATACAACCCTTTAATAAGAAAACATGTCCAAACTATGATAATTCTTGACAGTCATTTCACCATAAAGAACTCTTTTATAAGATATATATTGAATTAAGATTTCTTCTACAAGATGTATATATATAATCTATCAATTTTATCTTGTTCTGTTGAATGAAATCCATAGAAAGCTATAAACATGATAACAAAAAATAATTAACCCTAGAAAACTGGCAGCTAGCTGTATGACTGTTTTCAGTTTCAATTTTCCTACAGAGATATTTTCCTTGCATGGTCACAACTTAGTGTAAAGAACTGATGTCAACTAAAGGGAGGTGTAATCTTGGTGCATACATATTCACAGATTTTGTATCCCACCTGAAGCTCATGCATCTAACAATTGGACTTCAATTCACTGGGCCTTTGAAGATACACCAGGCATGGTTTTTTATTCCAATTTCCAACCACGCAAGCACCCTATTATCATATTAGCATAATTCAAGGAGATAATTCTCAACTTAAAGCGATATAGATAACACGCATAATCCAGTGATCAAATCAGTAATGAAAACACCAAATGACGATCCACCCTGCACCGTGAATACACGTACGATGAACGACAAGCAATCAATACAATATATACGGATATTCGTAAAGATATAATAATGCATTAAATTCACCTAGAGTGCAGAGAAAAATTAACATCCATGGCAGCTTTAATGCACAATCCTGGCCAGGTTTTTAAAATCCCATATTGTCAAAAGATAAAATGATAAATATCAAGTAACAGTTGATTCCATAGCTGCCAGTCTTTTATTTGATAAAACTCCCTTGTAGAAAACTTGGTTATCTAAGGCAGTGGTGTTGGTAAATAGTCAAAAAATGTTTCTCTATCAAGGTCAAAATGTAGAGGGTCCCAAAAACAAGCTGAAAAAAGATCTTACCTAAATACCTATAAACCAAGAGAGGCCTTTACATTGTGGACAAAACAAAGATCTACTTTCATCTATACAACTCTTTTGGAATTTAATACTACGTACTACATACGAGACTAACAGACCCAAATTTCTTCTCATATCTTTATTCTATACACCCATGGCAGATTAAAAAAAAATTTTTTTTTTATAACATATATGACAATATCAGAAATTTCAATCATCCTTTATTGTAAAGGAGACCTGAGCTGTTATATATCTTTACACCGATTCACTCCACAGTTTGGTGTTGACTGTTAAGTTTATATAAACAAGTAAGTAAACCCATTACACATTTCTCCTACGACCCCCTGCCTAAATATTTGAAAGCCCGTACAATGCCGCACACCTTTGGGGGGCTTTTCATGTAGCCACTTGTGGTAGAAACAAGATCTTTAGCGGAGGGATGAAGGACCCCCCTTGCATTAAAGAGATGAGCTGGGTAGATTTAAAATCAAAGGATTAAATTTGTATGATAAATGTTTGTATTTGTCCCCGCGAGGTCAAAGCTGGAGTCAAAGACACCACTTGAGTGTTTTCATTTTGGAACATGGAGTAGTATCTTCTTTCTTTTTCAATGGTGCTTCATATCCTTATCATCTTTTAATAGTAAACTGCTCGAGTTCTACTAAAGTGAATTGTCCTACACGTACATGCAGGGGTTCTGGTCATCTTATTACATGCATTCATCTGTAGATTTACTTTTAGGTTTGTAGGGGAGGGGATTCTTAATAATTATGTATTTAGTATCAGTAGTGGGAATAACTATATATATAGCAGCTGTATATACTGTGGAATCATAAAAATTCGTGGGGGCCAATTTTCGTGGATTGCTTAAATTTTACAGGTTCATAATTTCGTGTATTATTTTATACCTACAAAAGAATTATGACTTTATAACACTAATTCATTAATTCGTGGAGGATGTCAATTCGTGGATGAGAGGTACCCACGAATTCCACGAAAATTGAGCCACCACAGAATCTAATGATTCCACAGTAGTAAGGATGAATTAAATGAAAAACTTATTTTACTCTCTCTTGCAATGTAAGATGTAATTTTTATCAAAAATTGTCTAAAATAAAATAAGGTATTTTCAGTAAATGTCTTCTGAAATTGAACTACTGTATATTTGATAATTTTCTCAATTTCAGTGAATCTTAAAAAAAAATGTTATTAAAAAATCACATGGTTTGTCAATATATTAAGAGCCATTTATATTGTGTGTTGACATGCTAGACTTCAGAGGAGGGAAAAATATCTTGACCGCAGGAACTGATGTGTGTAATTAAAGATGTAAAATTCCCTCCCTTTTCAGAACATAAAGACAACTACCCCTATACTCTGACTGTGACCACTGACTATTTATGTTCCCATTTCTTTTGCCCTGTGCTACTTTTATTTCTTCTCCATACTCCCCATTATAGGCCCATAATGAGAAGAACACAACTTTGGTCTTGTCCCCTGCTGTGTTTGTCATCATGAACTAGCATGCCCAATTTGTCTTGGGTGAACATTGAATCTATCCAGTTAACCCTATGGGCATTCAAGAAAAGCAAAATTGATCAAATATCTCATCAAATTGAGTTAAAAGTAACAGTTCCCTGCCACTGACTGTAAACTTTTGTGTCCCTCTTCTGGAGGAGAGCTGACAAACTGTCACCCTTCCAACCATAAAAAAAAAACCCTCTGAGGATCAAACACCTTGAAATACACAAAAAAATGATGGCAGTGTTGATGTTTCTACAGGTAGCAGATAGCTATTACAATGAAACCTCAATCTTCAAAAAAAAAGTGAGCGACTTTTAAACAATGTTTTTTTTTTCTTCAAGTAGCGTTTATCATGATCATTATCTATACAATACCCCCATTACGTGAAGGCTCCCTTGAATAATTCCATCAACACCTTTTAATAATAATTTTCTATGTGTATCTGTCAAACACCTGCAGCTTCCTTCCTCTGACAGCTTTTATATATATACCCCCTTAAAAACTAACCAACTCCAAAAAACCCAGGAGCCATGTGCCAAGATAACAGGCATTGACCAAGGTTGAGATTTCAGCAGGTGCCCCTTCCCTATAATTCTATGTACCATATAGCTGGCATTTTGTGAAGCAAAGCAGTTGGTGTGTGAATTCCCAACTTTAAAAATCTTTTTTAACTACAGCAGGTGTCTGAATCTGTGTGAAGCTTCTAACTAGGGGAGTTAATGACTTGTTTCATTCATTGTATAAGATGTCTACTAATGATATGACCAAAAAGACTGCATGGTGTGAATAGAGAAAGACTTGTCATGTCAGCTTAGAGAGCCAAGTCCTGATAGGAAATCATTAGTCTAGGCAATCCGGTAATCCATTATGTCACTGATGTAAGGATGCAGAATGTTTGATCAATATAAGACAAGACTTATTCAGTAATTACATACAAAATGATCATAAATTCCTAACTCCAAATAAATCATAAAATAAAAATAGACCAAAAAGACCTAGCATCTGTAACACGATATAAGATATACATAGGCAATTAATGTACTGCAATATTCACTCCAACATTAACCTACATGTAGTAGTAAACTAGCTAATGGTTTACTTAAGTACAAATATTAACACGGGGAGTAGCATATGTCATAAATCTGTCCCATGATTTCTCATTGTCACTAATGTCTATTTAAGAAACTGAAATGCTAATTTTTGCAGCATGATAAATGTATATACCATTGTAAAATCACATTTCCTGTGTAAATGGTGTTAACGTTTTCTTTTCTTAGCTCTTTAAACGTCGCTCAGATGGTAGATTTCGGAAGTTTAAGCTATGTTAAAACATTTTGAAACTAGTTAAACAGAATAAAATGATCATCCCAAATTAGAAAGGAATGTTTGAGCATCAATTCATATGTGTACCCTTGTCAAATAAATTTGTTCTTCCAACCGTTTCCTACAACCAACTGTACAAGTTTGCAACGGAAGAACCCAGATGTCCTGAGCTCTCAAAAGACCTCATCGAAAATTAAAAAAAAAAACGGTCAAATCTCAACCTAAACTCTGCTCACTTCAATGAATGTGATTGTTGTAACGAAGAAAACCTTCAACCGTATGTTTGTAGCGGAAGGTGAAACCCAGATGTCACTCATTAACTTTCAAAAGACCAATTAGAAATTTTTGGATAAAATGGTCACAATCCTACTGAAATTCTGTTCACTTCAATAAATGTGGCTATATAATTATAACAAACCTACCATAGAATTCCTCCCCACTAAGTGTCTCTCCTGCAACTCCTGAAACACTAGTCTCGAAGTGTCTCGAAATCGCACCTTAGAGTTGGACCAATTCATGATGGCGTTCAAGTGTATACAGTTGTACAGAATGAATCTCTATGATAATAAACCACAAAATGTGTGTCCATATCATCGAATCACATCCTCATATAGACAACTTTTACGCAGTCACAATAACATCCTTCTGTCTCAAGTTTGAAAAGGTGTTCGCTCAATATAAAGATTAATGGCCCCTGAAAAATTTCTTAATCCATCTGCAAGCCAAACAATGTGAAATATCTTGTCATGTTGTATTCAATATTGGAAGAATCTACAGGACATTAATCCTATCACTGATAAATCCATGACTGCATAGCATACAGAACTGCTGTTACACAAGAGAAATTGAATATGATATTATGCATAATATGCAAATGACCCCCAGTTCTGGTCATAAATTTACACCATTTGGTTTATGCTGGCTCCTATGCTAATTCAATATAAACGATCGGTATGAATACTGGTCATGCAAAAAATGTCAGGAATTTGACAGTTGACAATTACACAAATTGATATATTCTTAATTTTCACTCCTGCAAACCCTGACCATATCACTTCATGGAAGATCACTTTGATATAATCCAGACCCTCTGCTGCTCTGAGGCAATGGTATCCTTAGGACACTGGCCCTAGAAAGCGGAAGTACTTCTTTCCCTCAGCTTGATGCAGACCATCACATTCAGCAGGTATAGATTTTTTTACTTCATCAATCATTGAGCAAATTGATTCTCTGTAATGGCTTTTATTACACAATATGGTGGTACTATAAGCTTATTTCACTGTATAGAACACCTCTCATCAATAGTTTATCCACTGCTTTACCAGGTCCAACCCTGGCTGAAACCCTATCCGGACTATAAGTCAATGGTCCCACCGGTGAGTTAACACAGGCCGATGGGGGATCAATACAGATCAGTTACCGGGGTCTAATCAGTCTCTCTCACTCTGGCCAAATCTACCTTTAAGGCTACAAGGCAGCAGATGGAGATGACAAACAAAGTTCTTCCGAAGTTTAAGCATGGATCAGTACCTTATAGGTGTTGTAAAGCATTCCGGTCCTCTCAATCTCCCCCACTATAATTGCACTGATAATACTAATGGGTCACAGACTCAGTGTCCTTATTATGTGTGTTCTGAATTCAGTTCCATGACATAACATATTATCAGTCGGTACTCATACCTGTCAAAAAAACTAGACACCCCTCTTCTCAGCAGTGTATTTCTGAAGGGGTTGGCCCTTATCTATATCTTATGTGTAGCCACAAGTATAGCTTAGAATCCTCAAGTACTAACTTAACAAGGAGTGTGCACTTCCTTCAGGTTTACAAATTCAGAATGAATGCTCATGAATAATTTATAGCAGTCCAATTTAAGAATAACGTACGTGGCCAAACTTTTCAGAGTCAAAACCCTGTGTCAAGTATCATAGATGAAGTCCTAAGGTTGAAAGTCTTGGTCTCCAAAAATTTTTTTTACACAGGTATTTTCACATCCAAACTCAAGTTATGCATTCCTTGATTCACACATATAAAGGCATAAATATGATACTTTCATTGTTGAGACGACATCTTCTCTGTTCCCCATTTAATTCTCGCACACACACACATGTAGTACAGTGTAGAATTATGTTAATTTGATCTCACAAGTTTGTCATACAGATGTCTCTAGTCCCTCTTTAAGTTTTTGACATCCACATTTACCTGCTGCAGGTGTCCCCTTACCTGTTACTTTAAAGTTACCTCCACAGGTAAGTCATCCTTAAACATATGTTGCTTCAGCAATCTCACTTTTATACAAAATATAAAAAGGCCTGATGAATGTTTTGGACTTGGAACATACACGTCAAAATTAATTTTCTTCATGAAGTTCAAGATCAGCCAATCTGTCTTGTTCCCAAACAGGTAGCAACAGAAAATTAACTTTAAAAGTCTATACACACGCTGGGTTAAAGATGGCAAGTCATCAATTTCCTACCGAATATAAAAAACCCACCATCGCCACATTAAAGCACCATACTGCTTATAGGGTCTCTCTTTCTCTCTCTATGATTAAAATTCCAGGCCCTGTGTCAGATTCACTCCTTAGACAACACAGACACATCCAAGGGACTGCTAGACAGTCTCAGCCATGCATGCACAGGTAAATCAAGGCAGTGGGACAGTCTCTCCAATTTGACCTAACCAAACATCCATAATGATCTCCAAAGAAAACATTTAGTCTCCATTAAATGTTGGCCTAAACGACACTCCGTACGCTTCTATATCACCTACCCCACAGTGACCACTACTTAGGGGTCAGTATCGGTACCTGTATTACGATAATGTTTGGACAACAACTAAAGCTACCTCATTCAGTTAATCTTCATTTCCTCCCAAACATCTAATGTATGCAGTTCAATTCCGACTCGGTCATTACAAAGCAGTTTGTCTTTTCTTCTGTTTTTCCCTTATGTCAACAAGTATTCTGGAGAGAAACTGATGTCGAATCCATTTTCATAACATCAGTTTTAAAATCGGTGACAACATCCCTTAAGGCAATATACACACACACATCCACAGTCCAAAGTTTTTAAAATATTTGCAAGAAGACTTCTCCCCTTTTTCTGTTTAAACAACACTTCAGCTGTGGTTAGATACACTAAATTTGCTGTCTCGGGTCCTATTCTGTCACTTGATTAGTAAATGCCTAAGGTTAAGGTTACAGATCTTTAATTATACTAGCAACGATCTGAATGAATTTAAATATTTTCTCCATACAGGTAAATTTCAAAAAAATTCTTTTTTTTTCGCCAGTTCTTCAAGAGTTCAGGATTCAATATGAATGCACTGCCAACAATGGAAATACAAAGTAAATCTGTCAATTCTTTTTTTTAAAATCATATCAAAGGGTTTCACCTCAGACTACCTCATGAACTTAAGAGATTAGAAAGTTTAATCTTCATACCTACACTAATTCTTATTCAACTTCATACACTTTACTGGTCAGATATCAAAATACACTAAGAGTGTTCAAGACTGTAACATCTTATGTCTAATTAGTGCTGGTTCTAAATAAGTATTGACAAAGAAACACACACATTAAGAAAAAAAGCTAGGACATTCAGGTCTACTACACCGCATTCCCATTTCATTCAAGTGGAAATATATATAAAATCCTTTGTGAATGAAATCGCTAACTAGCTCACCTACTTGACAGGATTATTTGTGACAAAAATGACTGCACATGATGCTATTAAAGAGATCAAGAGAGACTCTCAGAAGAGAAACAGGCTTACCTCTTATACTCAGAATCAAATTAATGAACGGACAGGGATTCACACCATGACAGAAATCACATAATAAATCAACAGAAACCTTTCCTTGACTGTCGTAACCAATAGGACAATGCCACATGTCCAAGACAATAAAATCACTTCGACAACAGGACTTCCCAAGAAGACATATCGTAGGAAGAATACAGACATTTATAACTTCCATTGATTTTTTCTTGGAAAATTCCAATTAACAATGCAAGGGCAGTACCACAAATCTTTAACTGTTGAAATTCAGAGAAATAATTTAGTGGGAGAATATCAAGACCACAAAACAAGTTACCTGGACATTTTCATGAAGTCCCCACTCTGTCGTCCATTTCTGGAATATACCTTAGTTGCGTAATGTATTAAGACCAGCCATAAGGTCCCCTCTTACAGACATAACTTTTATACATTGACAAATAGACCGTTTATATTGACAAAAAAATTAAAATCCTAATAAGATTACACCCATGTTTTGGTATATCAGAAATTGGATTGGGATTTTAAATCTTCTCCTTCATTGTTCCGTATTCATAAACTCTCTTGTCAATAACAAATACATACATGTACCAACAACAGTGCAAGAACCTGGAAAAATAGACTTCGTTTTGAGATTTATCTTGAGAAACTTTCCTTTGTGCATTCTTGTTTATGCTTGTACATGTTCTTGTTTGTTGCTAGAATAGAATAGTGCATACAACCATGAATACACTAAAATCCAATCCTTGGAACATGCAAGCTTAAATTCTTTCACAATTTCATTCAGTGAATGGCTTATTTATCTGAGCAATAAGTAGATAGGGGTTTATCAAAATCCCATCATAAAAAACTAGTATTTGTAAATATTTCAATGTTCATTAGAAATCTAGATCTTCTGTGGGGGGAAAACTACCCTAGCTGTAACCAAATAAGTTGATTTTCATCATTTATAAAACATCATTTACATAACATTTTGTGAAGGCATTAATACACACTGCATTTGAGCAACTAACAAATTAAATTGAACTATCGGTACCCCAAAAATCACTAGATTTATAGATAAATAAAATTTATAAATAAAATTTCAATCCAATCATGAAGTCAATTTTAACACAATGGTGACAAAAAAAAATATACAACCACAGAGAATACCAGTATATTAGCAACTTAATTTGAAGATAAAATCTGTACAGTTGATTGATTTAAAAATTCAAAACTTGTTTATTTCAAATATTTGGTACCAGGCACTACTGAAGTCCTACAGACGAGTTGTCCAGACTTTGGGCCAAATATATCTCTCACAATTTTATCTCGTAATAAACTGCAGGATTACGTTACGGAATGATTTAAGAAATGTAGGTCAAATTTTTTGACCCATTAATACTTTCAATTCCAATGAAAATTTGTCTGCAGTGTCTAAACTCAATATCCCTATCATAATCAATATCTTGTCAAATCTCGATTCCTCTTCAATTTGGACAACTTTTGAGGACTGATATGGAACCAAATTAAGCCTTTACTTGATACATTCAACCTGTTCTTTTTATTGGAGGATTACATTGCACATTTCTCTGTGCAGGTAACAGGTATCCGAGAATAGAATGTATTTCTTTACACAAGTGACCCACATTGGCAAAGGTAAATCCTGAATTTGGGTGGGTTGGGTGAACAAGGCTTAAAAATCTAGAACATAGAGTACTGCCCAGTAAATAAAACAATAACGCTGTAAGCCACTGCTATAATCTTGAACAAGCTCATTGGATTTTATCAGCACCTTTGTTTTTTTTAAAGTCTCTGTATATTCTACCATTAAAATAATGAACAAACATAATATTTACTCAAAATGGCAAAGGATCCAAACAGTTCTGCAAGTGTCAGGAATGCAATGTAATTTGGCTGCAGTGATATACTATCCGAGACTTTCTTTATACATTTGTGGGTACCTTATTGGTCAAACAGGAAATCTACTGGCCATACTTTCAATTAAAAACGGTATTGATTAGTAATTAGTGGACAAGACGTCTTATCAAATTACAGAGAGTGCAGATGCTGTGTTGGGCCTGTGATATCTGATAAAGTCATTAAGATCCAGCCCCTGAGGTCATTTACTGCACTGGACTCACACAGCTAATAGTAGCTTGCCATTCATCATGCCTTGTCTAGAACCACTAAGCAATAAGTGGGGCTATATGTTCATTTGACTACAATATAGGCTGGAGCTTATCAAGCGGATGCAAAGTACTTATAGAAAACACTGCTAACAACTGCTGCAACAGCATTTCAGAAACTCTGACCTAACTAACAAAGTGCAACAGTAATTTTGGACAGAATCAATATCAAAAAATGTGCACAGCTGGCCAAGGTAAATAAATATGACTCCACCTTCAAAAGTTGCAATATGGGCATATGAAATAACAGCAGCCCTCATTAATCATTGAAAAACTTTTTTAAAACCTCTGACTTCACCCTTCTACTCATCTTTCACCTCTATGATCTTGATACTAAAGCAATAAATACATCGTCAAGGTAAATTTTACCTTCAATTGATAAATCAAAACCTTAGTACTGGATACATTGACAAACAGGGGATAAATCTTCAGAGATTGAGGGCCTCATTTACCTGATTGTAGATCCCCCCATTCTGTCCCTCATCCTGGCACGGACTGTTTACTGGGGTGGGGTCCCCATCGCTAAGGTCAGAGGTCATCTGATCATCACTGCTGTTGCCATGGCTACTGAGCAGGAAGTAGTTGTCTCCTGCGGTAGGGGTCACGGGTGTGGTGGCCCCACTGAGGCATAGTCCAATCTCCTCCTACAATAAGTAGTACGTCAGTAAACAATGGAAATCTGGAACTACTGTACAGTATATAGTGAAAATATGTATGGGAGTGGCAGTGAGCAGTTAAGATTGAATTAAAATTAAGATCCATGCTAGTAGTCCATATAATCTATAGTTAAAGTTATTACATATACTTTTCAATGTACAAACTGCTCTTTTAAAAAAATATACATTGCACATGAAAGTCACCAGCATATAAAATGTAGTGTCTTGTGCCATGTATAGTCTGTATGAATAACAAAATGATTTTTTTTATTTAGAAAATTAGAAGCAAATGAAGGATATTTCAATGAGACTGCCCAAATCCTAATAGAACATGTGTACCCTGGTACATGCATGTGAACAAGGTTCAAAAAATAAAGTTATAAAATTTCATCAAAATATCTGTTGTGTTTAAAAAGATGGTATTTTTGTACATTCTTTGCAACATATGTATTCCATTTAATTGACTGATAATTATGTACAAATAGATAGAATTCAATTCATTGTTCATTTAATGGTTCATTTTATAGAAGCAAAAACCTGTGCCTGCTGAAGATAGATCTCAAAAGCAGCATATTCCTCAATGGTCTGGGTTCCCATGACATTGTCCAACTTCACATCAAAGCATGCTAGTTATACACAGCAAGAGATCTGCAAAAGAAAAAAAGAAAAATGAAAAACTATTGACTGATAAATATTATAACAATTACTTCCATTATTTACTTTAATTTTTTCATAATGTACAAATTATATACATTGTATACACACAGAAGGAAAACAATGTGTAAAGCCAATGACATTCCATCAACTGAACAAAATAATTCAGTAACTGCAATGCGTAATTGACTTATTGAATATGGTCCAATATTTTTTTTTTTCTACAGGAGTTTCCATACAATAACATTCTACCTCTATTGAAAAATTGCCCTAACCACACAACTATACCTAGACTTCTATAAGGGTGTCTGATTTCCAGTCATAATAGACTCTAATTGTACATAACGTAAATGTTTTCTTTACAGACGCCACACCAGTGGCCATTGTTCATGGGTACTCATTTACACGTGCGAACAGTCATTATCTCACATAGTATCTGTAATTATCTAACTCAAGCTCCTCCAAATATGTCACTTTAATGGATGAAAAGTAAACCTGATCACGCAAAGGTCCTTAGTTTATTATGGAATCCTAGCGAAAACTGATCTCGAATTATTTTGGAGGGAATTTTTTTTCCCGTCAACTCCTTATATTTGATTACAGACATCACAGGGTTAATGTTTAGTGATTTTAAGGACATGATACCTGCTATGGGTAATACATCATCTTCAAACTGTTCTACCACCTGCGATTGATTCTCAATAGTAACTTTGCTTTGCGATGGTTTGAGATAATTTTTCCAGTTGCGGAGTCTTCAACTGTCTCAGTGCTTGAGCTCGGAATGATCACAGATCATTAGGATTGCCATCAATGCTTTTAACCCTTCAAGTAGCTGACAATATTGCATCACTCACAAATTTATTAGCTGGGACTAAAATGCAAAGCGCAAACTTGTTCCATTGTCTCGATCATCACGAATCAAGCGATCATAATCAATACCCTGCCATTAAACCCAAGTCTATTCTCCTGTATTCAAGATATTAAAACTTCATCCCTGTTTTATTACCAACTAATTCAATAATATAATAAATAAAAAATTAAACCTGTGATATTACACATTTGAATCAGCATAAAGATTAAACATGCATGAAATCAATTTTTTTTAAATCAATTATTATTAAAACACACTTAAAGTAGGTAAAAAGTTTGCAAGGTATATATACACATTAGGTTTTGTATTCTTTAAATGACAAAATCACTTCCTTAAAACCCCAAACCAAAGGAAACTATCAGACCAAACTTAATATCACCCCAAAATTGTGGCTTTGACCAAATTTTCTCTCAATGCAAAGGATCAAAATCGATTCCAATAAATAAGAGCAATTAGTAATGACATATTTAGTTTAGCTATAAACACGATATATATAATCCTAAATGAGGGATGTGCATGTGGGTTTGTGTTATTGCATGTGCCAAATAATTAAACTCCCCACAAGGCCAATTTTGATGTGGAATCAATGAGTGAAGGAAATGACTAACCTTCAATTATTCAGAGCCAGTTCCGCTGCATTTTCAGACAATTAAAAATGGATGGGATTCACCCTGTAACACTATTTCCACATTTACAGTAACCCCAGGATAGATATTGAATACAGATGCTTCCTCTTTGCAAAGTTTCAAAGGTTTCTTACCTGCTGACTTAAAATTCCATGTATATGTAACGAGGTTCTTTGTAAATACGAGCACGAAATAAAATGCTTTAAGACTGTATTCGTAACACCCTCTGAATACTAGCATCACAGCAATGTCTAAAGGGGGGCCAAATACAGGTGATAAGTCATATTAATCAAAGTCTTTTAAATACAGGTGCAAAAATATCATATTCTTAATGATTTGTAATGAGTATTTCTTTTTTCGTATGAAATTTGAAATTCTTAACATTTAACACTTACAATTAAAGTTGTTAAACTAAACTGAAATTATTACGGCAAAAAAAAACCTTGTAGGTATTGACATTAGTCATTTATGTAATATGATACTCTAAATTTGTGGCCATTTTCAGTGGGGCGATTCGCACCTGGTTAAATGACTTGCTGATTTATTTTTTTAGAATTTAAAAATTGTAGGTTTTTGTGATCTTTTCAAATTACCTATATGACCTTTCCTCACCAAGTGCGATATTCATAAAAAGAGATCAAAGGTTCAAGTATATTTCAATGTTTTTTGTGTTCTCTTTTCAACAATACAATTTTCAAGCATCCTTAGGGTCAGTCAAAAATGATATTTCACCATGTGGTTTCTCATTGATCTAGGTTACCATGACGTTCTCCCACCAGGCTCTGACAAGATAATCATCAACAGGGGAGATAACTCAACCTTTTTCTCCGATAAGGTGATCCACTTTGACCCGAAACCTGTCGGAAGTTCTGATCTGAACACCGAAAAAAACCATGTTACAAATCATATTAATGTCATTACTGTCTGGGTGTTAGGCAACTGATGAGGATGTGAATGACTAAGGGGGAAAAGAACTAAACAAATGTTTACAGAGCCAACATAAAGAAGTGATTTTTACAATAACATGGACATGTGTTCTCTTGAATTATACAGATCGTTTTTATATTCTTGAAATGCTAGGAATTATTTTTTCATTGAAATCTACAGTTTTGCATGCACATTTACACAAAAGGTCTTCATAATGAAGAGGTTAATACATACATGTATATTTATACAGATTTTATTTTCAGTGAAATTCATTGTTCTGCATTATAAATACATTTCATTGAAAAATTAAAGAGTAGATAGTTCAGGAGTTAAAAAGGGTACTCAAAGGGTACAAAAATCATATGATGTGCAACGAAACTCACAAAGAACACATACAGTATTCATATGCAGCTACATAAAACATGAATACCGTAACTTAAAACCAAAGAAGCTCATGATCCCATGTGACAACCATAAATGGACAATGCTCTATGCCTCGTGATTCTTAGTGATTATTTGAAATCTCTTTGGAATAGGACAAGATAATCCAGTTATCCCTGGACCATCGCAGTTTATATGCACTACACTGCATTAAATTCAGATTTTATGCTAATACTTGTCTGACTATCGGTCATCTGTCCATCAGGACGGATGAGATTGCTAATCTTAAGCCACCATTATCACAAATTATAGGGGAAAACTTTCCATCAAATACACTCCAAAAGTGACTGAACGCAGTAAAATAGAAGATGGGAAATGAGTCAGTGTTGCAATAATAATAGCCGCCTGATTCCCCTGAACACACATTATTGTATTAAAATTCTATCAAAGCAACAAATTGCAATTCCATCTCAGAATTTCCACTTGTCCATATAGCTTTAAAGCTCGACCTCAAGAATGTGTTTTCTCTCTCTTGATCTCCATTCCAGTTCATAACCGGCTGAGAATATCAGAGAGATTTTCCCATGAACATGACCATTGATGGGAACCCCATAGCGTAACAACTTGTTTCACCAAAATTTCTTACACATGTCTATAGTAAGCCGTTGTAACATGTCAATTACTTATTACCAGCTGTCAGCATCTCAAACTGGTTCTCTGCCCTCTAGCAAAATTAGACCTACATCAGATGGTGAGTATCAGTCAAGATCAGAAGAGAACCAGCCAATGGCACTCTCTTTCCTTGAGATTACCTACACCTATCTCTCAACAGATCAATGATGACCTACACTTCTAGGTCGAGGAACAAGTTTTTAATCTTAATTCATAAAGACATTAATGTATTTGACTTTCCAAGACACAAACAGCTTTCTCTCTGTGAATTCAGTATTTCTTTCAAACCTTACATCTTTTCCCCATCTTAAGATTACTTAATTGTTATAATAGGTGAGACAAACGCAGTGTAATTGGCAAGATAGAAGACATAGGATGCCTCGAATGAGAGTTTCTCGTGATAAGCCAGCGACATTTCTCCAACTTCAACTGAAAGCTTGACTGAGGTGGTCCCTAACCAACAACTTCATGTTCTGACTGAAGAGATAAAAAAACCACGGAAAATATCTCCAGAGAAATCTGACCAGAGTAATTTCCTGATGTTTGTCAATATGTGTGGCAGTCTAATAATGCCAGTTGTTTTTTTCCCCTTTGTAATTACTGTAACTGGAGGTCTTCAGCTATGAGTTGCAGGAAGTAATATCCATTTTAATGAAAGCTGGAGTCTGGTTATAGGTATGATAGGGAACATTTTCATAATATTGAGGAAATATCAAGGGGCTCATTTGATGTAAAACAAATAATTTGACAACATTTCAAATGATGCTGAAAGATCATAAGCTACTATCACAAGCCACAGGTGTTTGGGTCTTTGCTCATGAATATGTACGATACCTACCGGTATGTATCTGTAATAATAGTTACCTTTACAAGTATTACACATACATAGGTATCGTACATATTCATGAGCAAAAACCCAAGCACCTGTGTCACAAGCATTTAGGTTTGTGTCACTTCAATATAAATGTCTGTTGTACATCTTTTTATCTTTATTACACATGTAATTATACCAATGTAATATGTTTCTATTTCCAAGAAAACCTTTCTTGTTCTTACTTCTGGAATCACTGAAGAATTTCTGTACAGTTTCTGGAACTAGTTGATCTATACTCCTTGTTACAGAAACAATTTTCCAACCTTTTTTCAATTTCAAGGTAAAGTGAATTTGCAGAAGAAAACATGTAAACAATGTTTTGGTGTAATTGCCCTCATCCATATGGCACAGAACGGTATAGCAATGTCTGCAGCAAAAACTGGTTCCTACAACTTCTGAATGGATCAGGCAGCTACCAGTAAGCCAATTTCTCACCAACTTCACACTATACAAGCTCCAAATTGTTGTGTTCTTTAGGTCTTATAATGCACTTAGGTCAAACTTTTTTTACGTTAAAAAAATCACGGCATTCTATGCAAGATCAATGAAAATATCTAAGCTTTCAGCGTCTTAAAATGCCAGTTTATGGCATATTAGGCCTGTCAGGGCATTATAATTTAGTAAGAGATATGGTAAGCTAGACATGTACTTAACACCTGCACAAAATTTGCATGTCTGCATGCACATGCAATTGCACCTGTCCTAGCTCCCATGGTTGTCAAGTTTAACTAGCAAAATTATTTTTAAAAGGGTCACAATTAAAAAACAATTCTCTTTTAACCAACAAAGAATATAGGAGTTTTACTGGGCTGGCCCCTAAGTTAGGTGAGGACACTATAATGATAGATATTATCCATGATATGGTTTCACTTTATCAAGTTTTGACATTATACATAACAGCGTGCATGACACTTAGCTTACTTCATGCACTGTCAGCAATTGGAAGGATGAAGCATTTGCAAACTGAATGGCAATGGCTTAAACACATTCATGAACAATAACTGAAACAAGTCTTAAGCATGCTTACATGGTTTTCCATATGATAATCCTGCATAATTCAAATATACTTACAAAAAAGAGTCTTTAAATCCTTTCTTTATGGCCTAACTTGTACAATTATACCTATGGATGAATTAACTAATTTGCAAGCAGTGGGTCAGCACAAATTAATTACATCAAATCCTGACTTTAGGGCCCCCTTTATCTACCTGCTTGACCTTGACATTACAGAATTCTTACTCATATACAGCGACTTATAGATAAAGACCTCCAACATTTTACCACCACTGGAGTGAAATCCGTCCCATTGCAAAAGCGCCACACAACTTTTTTGGAACTTGGTCATATTGACATTGCAAACTCAGTAAAATGTAATCTTTTCTCCCCCTATGTACCAATGTCCCAGACGAAATGTCCACAACGACTGTGTATTTATCAAAGTGGAGGTGTAAAGGCATTTATCAGACCAAACAGTATTTTGACTCCATTAGAGACAAACTGAGAGAGTTTGTATATGACACGCTGTGGTCATTGGAGTTTAATGAGCTGATAAATAGGGGCCATAGACTTAAATGTCCACACCACAGTCCGTGCAGCCATGGTGTCACCTATAGGTGTTAATTGGGAACCATTGCCCATTTCCCATGTATACTTGAATGGACACATCTCTTGAGTTTTTGCTGGAGACTGTTGTTACTTATGTTATTAAGACCTACAATTCAATTGATTAACTCACTTAAACCATTCATATGATGGTCATATGAGGTACACAAGTATATTTGTATATAAATTAGTATTACGGTAAAACAATATTGCCATATAAATAGGAATATACCTATGAATAGGAATATACCTATGAATAGGAATATACCTATGAAGATGTATGGATTTCAATTTGCCATCTTTACAATATTAACTTAAGATTACTTGACAGAACAGATCTCCTCTGGTAACATTCATCACTTACAAAGTGGAATAATGGCCAGTCGCCTGTTATCCAGTTTGTATTTAATGCACATTAAGAAAGTCTTTACTTCTACCTGTTAACACAGCTGGAAGTATACATGTCCATATTTCATTACATTATACATCTCATGGGGGAAACATAAAGGGGAAATACTAATGAGAAATGTCACATTACAGGAGAGGAATGACACCCCATGCATCACCTGTACCAGCAGCCATGAAATACACAAGTTCACCTGATCTGTTACCTTAATTACAGGTGTAAACTTTAGTCTGACCTTTCTTATTAATTTCATACCTAGTACCTGGCCACAAAACAATCCATTGTATGAAGGAAGTAACAGGAAACTAATGTCCTGTTTTAAATTACTTATCTAAAACCTTAAATATATAAAATTTGTTATTTGTTTTTTTTTTTTTTATTTAAGCCAATTCTAAGCAAATGTATATTGCAATAAGCACCCCACCCCTTCCTCTTTCAAGCAGCAGAATATATCATGTCACTAAGTTCCGGTATAAAACTGCTTGCAATATTACCAGTACACATGATTAAAAAAATCTAATACAGACACTTGAAATATAACATAAGAATAAGAGGACTACACTATAAGAAAATAATAGGTGGCATTTGGTGCCTCCTTCAAACCTAGTTTGACTCTTCCTAATAATTATCACATTAAAAAAATCATAATCCACTTATATGCATTATACATGAAAATTTATCCCTACTTCAAATCAATTTTTGTATTTATCTAATCCTTCATAAAAAAAATTTAATTCAAAATTCAATGTGTTATAGCTTGGAAAATGCATGGGAAAATAGCCTAAAGACCATGCAGATCGAATCTGGAGTTTTCCGTATCAAACATTGACATCTGGAAATGAAAATTCCACGAATGTTTCCATGTCCTGGGAAACTTTCATGTGCAGATTGAAAGATTTGTATGAAAGCCATTTCCATCAAATGACATGCAGATTAAACATGTAGAGGATTGCACTTCCTCTTACTGCATATATATCTACACTTGAAATCAATTGATAAGAAAATGGCCAATAAGAGGCTAAATTCCTCCACGTAAGTGACTGAATTAACTTGTGAGAGCATTGTATACCTTCAAAGAGGACAAGAAGTGTCCTGAAATGTAAAACAGCTGGATAAACCTGGATCTAAGATTGAAAAGTTCACCTCTGTGTGCTGATAATAAATGTTATTAATTCATTGTACATGTTCTCAGCACTATGTAAGATGAAACACAGCTGATCAGAATCGGTCTGTTCTAACACAATCAAAGAGAAAACCATACCTTGTTTCTGTAGAGAAGAATCCTATGATGTCCCAAGAGCAAACGGTTTTCTCAATATTTTTAAAACTTTTTGAAATGCAACCAAATTTTTTTTTTAAAAGCACTAAAATCCGTTCAATCCTTGTCAGTTGATTAATCCATTAGAAATGAGAAAGGGCACCTGCAAGAAAGAAAAAAAAAGAGAGATGGAATTTCGTTAGAGAAGAAAAAAATCCTGAACTTGATTTGGTATACGTATAGTAAACAGTTTGTGCAATTGATTTAAAGACCTCCAATCATTTCAGCAATTCATACAAAAAAAATTGACTCCACCTTAGTCCTGTTTACACTGGGTTCTATCAAAATCTATCTGAGAGGCACATTACATAACATGCATTGTCCAGTCCCCTAGCTATATGCTATAGCCTCTTTAGCATTTGTTGACACTGTGGCCATGCAGACTCTATTAACGGACTTTAACAGCTAGCACAGTACCATCACTACTGGACAATGGCTATCGGAGAAACTTGTCACAACAAAGACAGATGTTCCTGTCATATGGAAGGAGAGAGGGGGCACACTTGAAAATCAATTTTCCTCCAACTTCTGTAAAACAACTCCCTATGAAGAAGAAGTGGTTGTCAAACACAGCAGAGCTTGATCATGTTTGAAGGTTTTTTTTCCTTCTGATCAATACATAAACTTGGTTTCCCTACACTTCACAGATGCCAAGAAACTTGGATAATTAGGCATATACCTACCTTTACGCAAATCTTTGAACGAAAAAAACAAACCTCTGCTCAATCTGTGTATAATGAAATTAGAATTTGACCTTGTTCCTTAACACTGCCAGTCAATACCCTGGTGAGTTTTTCAAAAAGTACACAATTACGCACGCTAACATACTTCCAAGAGTAGAACAATCTCTGCAGTAAAGTGGTAACCAAGTGATCCCATTGGAGGACTCCCAAAAGGAAAGGCAAATGAATACACCTTTGAACCATTATATCTCCATTGAGTCCTCTACGTGAAATAGTCAAGGGTCACTCTGATTGTCCACCAACTGACTTATCAGTATTGAGAATTAAATGATTAAAACAGAACTAACGCCAGCATTGAGGGGCGCCAACACAGCATTGGTGATATCAGTCTGCCGGCACCTTTAAAGACGATTTTCTTCCACTTCGGATTATACCTTTCCGATACAGTTTACACAACCTTCCTGATAATAGTGGCACTTTTCAAACATTTTTGAGACTAGTATCTCTCAAATTAAATTGACAAAAATCAATTTTTCCTTTGTTCAGAAAAATTCTTCAACTTACCTCTAAAAATGCATGTAGACAAGATCTCTTTCGCTATCTTTCTTTCTTGGTTTCAGAATATCTACATTCTGCAAAATCAGATAGGTTGGACCTACAAAAAGACAATAAAATCAAAATTACTTAACCCCTGGAAAGAAAATCATTCATAGTCAGTAAAAAAAACTTCAAAAAGATTATTGGGAAGATACACACTGTCATGAAATCCTTCTACGAGGTAAAATGGTGATGTTTAAAACATTTCTTACTCTGTGGCGGTGTAAAACAAAACTCATTGAGATTTCTATCGCTCTTCTGCCATTGTTAGGCAACCAAGCAATAAATTGATGCATTAACTCTACCAAAAAATCTTTGGTTAAGTATATAGCGCCAATCATCAGCTAGGTATATAATTAAGATTCTTTTCTCTTGCTAATGTCTATTAATTGATTAACACACACAGCGAACAACAGGGCACATTAGTGGAACACAAGGAATTCTATACATTTCACAAGGTTAAATCTTTTTCATTTTATTTAAAATGGGATCCAAAATAATAGTTTAAACAAAATTTATACTAGGCATACTGGTAAATCAATATCTGCATGCAGTTTTATGAACATGTAATTTACAAACCTAAAATCAATTAAATGGCCGGTTTTCAAATCAAACTTTTACAATAAAATGCTGAAAAACAAATCCATTGAACATGGGTAATACAATATTTCAGCATTGTTTAAGGACAATTAAGAGAAGTTTCATGAATAGAAAAATAAATAGCAATCAGCTAGCAAGCCTCAAGAGTGTATCATTGGTTTTCATATTCCTCGGATTAGATATAGAGTCTGGACAATCGATTTTATGGTCTATTCAGAAAGCATATTGAAAACAAAAAATAACATTTTCCTATTGCATGCCAGTGTAATCAATGCAATAACCTTATGAACATGATTACTGTAATTACGGTTTTCTGACATGCAATTTGCTTAATATACCTACATGTATCGTCATTTCACTGACTATATTAAGATACCACTGTGGCCTCTTCAAATAGCATGAGAAATGTTCCTTAAAGCACAATCGCCAATGATTTACAGCTCTACAAGTGCTCTCTAAATTCCTCTAACAGTCACTCCATCCATTGGATTGTAAATTCATAATCCAATGCTCACTAAATCTAACAGTCACTCCATCCATTGGATTGTAAATTCATAATCCAATTTTCCCTAAGTCTTCTAGCAGTCACCTCATCTACTGGATTGTAAATTTATCATCCAATTCTTCCTAAATCTTCATTTCTACAAACTTAAAATCCATGAAGCCTAAGAATCGTCAGTCCAAGAATGTTATATTCCTTGAGGACACTCGACACTCGTGATCAAGATCGAAGACTCCAAAACACCTGCCACAAGACCCTGAAACAAGGAAGCAGATAATGAGGAACCACTACCTGAAAATCTGTCAATCATTGCCGACAGGTTCCGAGCTTCTAACCTTACCCCCTTATCTCCATAAAAACCCCTCCAACTACAGCCACAAATTAGACAAAACCATACAGCTGCTTATTGCTTTTCCACAAACTTCATGCCAGACTAAGTTTTTCATTTAGGAGAGCCGATGCTTTAGCTATATGCTTACACTAAGGGGCACCTGCTTCATGATACAAGAGATATCATAAAGCACTTGACCAAACAACTCCCCTCCCCATTTTTTCCCCTCAATCTCTGCCAATCATTTTATGACTGTAATCTGTTCCTTTACAACTTCTGGAGAAGTTTTTAACCTTAATTTTCTTCCAATATCACACAGACTTCCCTACTGAGCAAGGTGAATGATTCTCAGATAAACAAACTGAGATATTCATCCACAAACATATATTTTCGTGTAAATCTATTTTTTTGCTTCCTGAAATCATTGCACTTAGGACCAAAATATCTCAAAAGTATGAACGAAATATCTGAGAAGACTGATGCCAGAAGCTGATAAGTTATCATAAATTAACACCTTAGAGCCTCAGATTTGCCACCATCCCCCCTCCCCCAAAGAACCAATGAATACTGTAGAAATGTCCAATCAAGACAACTATATGGTAAAATAATTCACAAGTTTACATAATAATTGTTCGAGTATCATTCTCTTTTACATGAACAGAATAACAAATTAAAATTTAGTGTATCTTCATTTAACATATTTGAAACATATTATATCTGGATTGTATTTTTTTTTTCAATAAAAATTATAAGTTTAACAATGTATGAAGAACAAAGAGAGCTGGGTTGCACTGTAACTGGTGAATGAATTGTTTGCAGTGCTTTTTATGAGTGAATTGTTTATAACTTGCCCTGTGTCAGCAAATTACCCTAAAGGATCAAGTATGCCATATGTTCGAGATCTTCTGTGACAAAAGGTATCGAACCTTCCGACAAAAAACACCCATGTCGCCACAGTCAAGTGGGGAAAGGTGAAGGAGGGGTTGCCGGGGACTTTAATTGTGTTGTATATAAATAAAGACCTGCCGTAAATCTTCATTATGCCATATTGCCCATGAGATGAGCAAAGCCTATTAAACTGTTGTAAACATTTAGGCCGATTAGGTAAACATCCAAGATTGGTTCAGAAGATAAACTAAGTTCTAGATTTCCCCCACAAAGTGCAGTAAACTCCTTTGAATTGACAGGTCCTTGGAGCCAGTTGCACAGAGAAATGACTAGTGATTTTTAACATTAAAGCTGTGAAATCATTTGATGCTGTCTAAATCTTGCCAAGCTGTATGACTTAGAATGGGTGGGAGACAAGAAGAAATTGAGTTTATCAAAATCAAAAAGGAAATATGACATAGGTGCCACAGGTGTCAAAGCGTTTACACCAATAAAGATAAAAACTCATGTAAAGCCAACAGCAAACATCCCCTCCCTCACTTCATCTTCAGACTTGCTTTTATCCTTCATTCTGAATCAGAATAAATGATTTAATATCCATGACTGAAAAAAAATTAGAACATCCAGCTCAAATCCAGATTACTTTATGCATAGCAATAACCATGTCACTGATTTATCTCTTCTTCAGAGAGAGAGAGAGAGAGAGAGAGAGAGAGAGAGAGAGAGATCTTCTATTGTACATACAGCATACAATTTTGGAACAATTTGGGAATTTGATCATGAGCTGGTCATTAAAGCAAATACCAGTACAAATGAATATAAAGAATATAAGACTGAAGAGAAAAACATGACAGGTTTTAATTTGCATACAGTTCTTTAAGGTGGTATGGGTCACCTTAATATTGTGATGTACTTCTTATCGAAATAAACAATAAAATCAAGTATAATTTTTTTCTTTCCCATAATTGTTACCTAACAGTGTAGTGCGATGAATTAGAGCATATGCTATAACAACGAATCTGTAAGTCACGAGTTTGAATCCTGCTGGAGCTTTTCCAAATATTTTTAAAACTAACTTTTTGGTCAAACATTGTAAAATTTGAAATTTTCTAAAATGGTGAAATTATTTTGATTATTATGTACTCATACCCACATCAATATCGACAGGTGTCCATATCACCTTAAACCTGTGTACTTGGAATGAAAAAAAAAATACCTTAAATTGCATTTCTGCAAATCAATTTACATATCAATAAAATTACAATCTCATGAAAACTGATCCATGTTTACTAAACTATAAAAGCTAATAATCAACTGAATATATATTACCTGACTTTGCATTATAGATCATTCAGAACATCCAACACTAACTTTAGTAAATCAACATGAAATCCAATATCTAAAGAAAAAAAATATTTTATTACACTTAGAATATAATACAGGCCAGTACAAGAAAATTCTTCTATCACAATGTCTGCACGATTGATAGACTGGAAGTTTACTAAAATGAATCAATTACATACCTTATCTTTTTTTGAGGCAAATATGATATGATTTTAAATGCTGGTAAATTTTTTACTTTGGAATTGCCTGACCCCAAAAACTGCATATAATCAACCAGTTGCGTATGCTTAATTAATTAAATTGGCACTAGCTGTATCGACAAAAAAAATTCTATCCATAAAAAATATAAAATAAGCCCACCATCATTCTGGCACTTAACCCATGAAAGATCTTTTTTTATACCAAATGCTTAATTACCCAACACATACTTAAAAACCGAGCAAGGACGAGAATGCATCATGAAGATATGCCAAAAGGGAAACCATCCAAATTATTGTACAAGAAAAAAATAACCCACTAATATGAAGTACATGTAGTTATTCATTTATTATCCTACTGGGAGCATTAAGATTTAATTTTTTTTTTTGGCTTTGAAATGATATATCAAATTAGCATTCTGCTTTCAAGGGAGAATGCATGTGCATATACCAGTACCTGTTTCTATCATCATAGAGGCATTCTGGATATGTTGTATTCTAGCTTCAAACTGTCTACTGGCAGTAAGCTGAACTGTCCATGATGTGCATGCAGCTTCGTTGTTCATATCCAGTAGCTATACGATAAAATACTTTATTCTTTGTATCTGTAAACATAAAGAATTTCTATCTTTCTGTCACCTCTCTCAACTATATACTATGAATAAAATATACTAATAAAATGTAATAATCAATAAACACCTACTGAGTATTTCTTTTTTCATCAATAATGATACTTAAATCTTGAGAATATCACTTTTTTAAAGCATATTACCTTTCAAGCTTAAAATAATGAACTTAATATATCCACTGCTGTTGTGTACATTTTGAAGTAAACAGTCATGATTTTACCTCCACCAAAAAAAAAAAAAAAAAAAAATGATGCCATCCCAATTTTTTCAGACTGAGACCTACAGACCTGCAGCTAACTAATAATGAGACATTCCCCTTATTAAATGAGACTTAATCCCCCTTGGGATACTAAATAGTGGATACACATACAATAATACATGCATGTAGCAAGTCCCTTGATCGAAAAGTGGCTATAATTTCAGTGATTCTCCCCTACCCCCACCAGGAAAAGTGGTTATAATTTCAGTGATTCTCCCCAACCCCCACCAGGACACATAGGTAATCACAGATTACAAAGCTCACCAAGACGAGGCATCACCTTTATAAGACCACCTTGATCATAATAAATGTACATGAAAATCATAGTTAATGATCTCTTATCAAAGTATTAGATATTGTTGTGTGGTTTGACACAATATCAAATAATAAATTGTATGATAAAATATCATGATACAATATCATATGATACAACATATATGATACAATATCACATTACATAAAACAAAATTGTATCATATCATATGATACATTATCATTTCATATAATACAATATCACATCGTATGATACAATATCATATCATATACTACAATATAATATCATTAGATAAAATATGATATCATATCATATTTTATGATACAATATCATATCATATAATACAATATCATATAACATGATACAATATCATATCATACAATAATATATTATACAACACTGTTTCATATCACATGATACAATATCAGAAAATACAATATCATATGATACAATTTTATATAATATTTAGCATGATTATATGATACAATATTATAAAATATGATACAATATCATATGATTATACAAGATTATACAAGATCATATTGTATGATACAATATATTATTATCTGGTATGTTACAAAAAAAATGATACAATATCATATTGTATCATAATATTTTACAATATCATATGATACAATATCATATTATATGATAAAATATTATATCATGTGATTCCATACAATAGAAATCATGATGATATATATCACATATCAACAATCACATTTATCAAGCAAGTTTGAGTGAGGTAGGACAAGCTTTTCTTAGCATCCTTGATAATGGAGATCAGGCCCTGTATCTGGGGCTAGCCTTATGTTTCAAAACCAAAGTTAAATGTACCATGAAAGTTAGTCAGGACAAAATTTTTTCCAACAATCAAACCTGTATTTAACTACTAAAAAAACTTACACCTTGCTCAAGCATCAAGATAATCAAGATCAAGCTCTGTATCTGAAGCTATCTCTATTTACACATTCATAGTTATATTAACTGTTTAAGTCTGACTAGGTATGAACAAAATTACTTCATTTTGTAAACAGCTCAAAGACCCTAACACAATTTAAGTTGTTCTAAAATTTTAAACCAACCTAAGCATCTAGCTAGATAATCAAAATCACTCTCAGTATCTGAAGCTACCTCTGTGATTCATTTACATAGTTAAATCAACCATGCAAGTTTGAATTAGTACTATTATTTACATAAACATGTGACCAGCTCCAAAAACCTTAACCTCCTCCAGCATCCAAAGCTTAAGACTCAGATTCATCATTAAAGCCTGTGAAGTGCATCTATCCAAATTTGGTAAAGATTGAACCAATCATAACAAAGATTTGTCTATCAAAGGGCACCTGCTCCAAAAACTTTAACCAGCTCCAAAAACCTTAACCTTGTCCAGCATCTGAAACCTATGGCTCAGATTCAGTAACCAAGGCTGTGGAGTGCATCAGTATCACAAGATGCATAATCCATGCAAGTTTGGTGAAGATAGGACCAGTAGTAACATAGATATGGCCATCAAAGGGCACCTGCCCCAAAAACTTTAACCTGCTCCAAACACCTCAACCTCCTCCAGCATCTGAAATTCATGGCCCAGATTCAGCATCTAAGTCTTTTAGGTCCATAAGTAGGTCCAGATGCATCATCCATCTAAGTTTGGTACAGGTAGGACAAGTAATAACTTAGATAGTGGACCTGCTCCAAAAACTTTAACCAGGTCCGGACACCAGCTGAGGCCGACACCGACGCTCCCTCCGACTTCGTCTCGGTAAGTTAAAAAGGCTTTCAATTTTGTGACATGATTGAATTTCACCCATTTTAACATTATCAATTCAATATCTGGCGGTACCTCAATGAACAGCTGATGAACATTAATTTTCATGCTTTTTGAATTGAGTTTGTAACTATCATACATTTAAAAAAAAATACATTCACAATCATCACTGTGTTGTTTTTTTTTTACATAATATATGTTATTCAGAAGAGCTAGTATTCCAAGCATTGTGATAAAGTTTTGGTGCTACATGTACATATAACTGATCAGATTGTGAAGGAAAATATTTTAATTTCAATTAGGTATAACTTAATTGGAGTGTTATAATAAATGTCACGTACTCTGTTTTCCCTCTTATATACAGTTTTGGAAGTCTCACCTGATCAATAAGGGGAGAATTGAAGACATGAGGTATGCATTGTATATAATAATTATATGTAGAGTTCAAGTCCCTATTCTCCCTTAATTAAAAGATTCAAGAAAGTGAGATGTATTGGGAGAATACAGCTTACATTATCACTTTACGGCCAGTCTTCTGAGAGTATACTTTAAAACATGTAATCGTAATTCATGTAGCATATATCTAGCTTTATGTGCCAGTTTTCATATTCAAAGATCTAGATAGAGTTTGTGGGATCCTCAGTCCAACACATTAGAGATCACAAATGTACTGCAGTTCATATGTGGATATGAAATTCATGTCATACACTTCCTGTTCATTAGTTATTTTAAACATGATAACCAGGGACCCTGATCTAACTATCATTGATTTTACCACATGAATTCATAGTACAATACTTGTACATGCACATGGTTCTCATACAATCAATATGCAACTTGCAAGATTTCTCATAACCAGAAAACTGGCTTTATCACCTATGGATAACAGAGTTGTCTTTCCTGCTGTGTTAACCATGTTAACACAAGCGGAATATTTTGTGGATTTTAAACATAATAATATTTATAAGATGGATATTGAATTATAAATCTAATCAATGCTGCAAAGTTAACTTCTTTTAATATTACGCTATAGCGTTATTAACACTGATTACCCTCAAAGTTCTTCAATCTAAATTCTCTTGCGGAGCACGCACCTGCGCCATGTGGCACCTGCGCCATGTGCATGTCATTCTAGTAAGTAAATACCGACCAAAATTAAATAAACTGATGATATAAACAATAACGACCATACATGTATATAGACATAACAGTTCTATGTCAAACATTTTTTCTCAGTCCTCGTTTTCCCGCTACAAGTCAGTATGAAAAGTACACATAAATCGGTGACGTCATTTAGCAACAACACAAAAGCACAATGGTGGACATGTAAATTGAAGCACAGTGAGGATTAGTATACAACAACTGTTTTAGCTTCAATATAAAGGTGCAGTAGCATTGATTACGTTAATTTATTTTATGTCAATATGCATTTTAGTCATAATTACATCTCTCTCCTGAAAGAGTTCGAATTCATCCAAAACAAGAACTAAGTTGATATGTAAACGGTTAAACGTGTTCGTTCATAATTGCAAAGAAAATGTTGAACAAAAGTATGTGTTGCTACTTTTAGGAAATGAAAGTATTTATTGGGTTTTGTTCAATGATACTTCACGTTAGTCTCTGTGTTAATCAAAGTTTCATTAGATTTCATTACAACATGTACAACTATAGGAATAAAATTTACTTCAAAGTCTCATCTTTAGATTATCTGTTATGAAACTTAAACTGTTTTGCTCTTCTTATAATCATAAGCACAATGAAAATGCTTAACATATATTTTCTCACATGTTTTCTCACTGCAGATCCACAATGGGCAAGAAAGTCAAAGAAGACAAGAAGCCACCACCAGATGATGTGGTAACTATGTCCAGATATTATCTAATCTCGTAATAAGGAAATATAGTTAAATGCAGAGAAAAACTATTTTTGGAGTTTGAAGTAGAATGAAAAAACTGTGGCAGCTGGGTCCAATCCTCACAACCCATGCAGGCTTGATCTCCCCTACTTGTTGTGAATCATGAATACCATCAAATCTATACATCCCTGATATATATACAGTTGAATCTTCATCCTTAAAAAATAATTTTAAAAAAGAATGTCCTTTCTATTGTAAGAACTTCAAGTCAATTAAATGAAGAAAAAGATTTTTTATTTTGCTCTTGATTTGCTTAAAGTGGGATTCTAGATGTAATTATATTTTAATTGACCCGGCAAAATTACTTCTTTTGCACTCCAAAAGTTATTTGATGAAGTCTTGTCCATCTTTTTCATCTCTTAACTGCCTTAACTTCTATTGTGTTTATGACTCTGTTTTGGCATCTTCGCTAGCCAAGGGTTTCTGGTCCGCATTGCTCCTCACAAACCCTTGGCATATTGTGCTATCAAAAGTCAGAATTTTTTTCCTGGAATTTGATTGGGGTTTACTGAAACCGTTCGACCAATCCAAAAATACATAACATATCTGATGTCACCGACAATGTTTTCATACTGTTTATTCCAGAGAATGGAAAACGTATGTGTCTCAAACACTCATAGCTCAAAACCCTTATTTTTCTAGTCTTTCTGTTTGAGCCTTCATGAAAGCATGCAATGGTGCAATAACAAGTATACACTTGAATGTGTATCAACAGAGGCATGCACTCATAGATTAAGGATATACCACTCCCAGTCTTACACCCTACGAATAAATTCGTTTCATATGTAACATTTAACATTATTCCTATTTAATGAAATCACTAAAGATCCTGGGCATAAAAACATTCTTTCAACTTGTCATTATCAATGTCTATGGAGACTGCCATTATGCCGTGATGTTAAAAGTACGGCATCTTTCATTGGCTAATTTAAAAATAGGCTGGGAGATCATGTGAAGAAAAAATCCCAACTTTTAGTAGCACGATATCCAAAGGGTTCGTGAGGAGCGGTGCGGATCAGAAACCCTTGGCTATCGAAGATGCTGTTTTGCATGTTCCACTTTCCTAGTGGTGTCCATATGATGGTTAGCTTTTAACCAATGATTTTTTGCCCTTAGTACCATTCCCAAAACTGTTTATAATTGCTAGTGTTCTGTTCATTTCTTAGACTTTTCTTGAAACTTTTTTGTTTTGATTTAGTTTGACACCTTGGCAGTGGAGAGCAGACAGGCAGGGACTGTGGTGTTGATGCTAAGTAGCCCAGAAGAAGATGTACAGTCTAAAGCCTGTGAAGCCATCTACAAGTTTGTTGACAAATGTATGTATATGTATATATCAATAAAAAAAGTAATTCTTAGATTTGGTTTTCATCCATATGTTGTTTTTGAATTGATAATATAAAAGACACATACATTTTTAGTAAAGCATGATTATATATCCTGGGGAATCATTAATATTCAAGTGGACTTAATATTCGTAGAATCCCTTTACTCTTCACAAGTTAATATCCTCCATGAATACCAAAACACAGTCCTTACACATAGAAAGAAATTCATGAAATAACATCCCAAAGAACCTTTAAAAATTTGACAATCAACACAAATTGACTCCCACAAATTCAAACGATTCCAAAGTATAAACTGTGTCAAGTTTAAACTATTTAAATTCGCTTCAAAGATACATTACCAAAACAGTTATGATATCATATCAGCAGAAATGTGTATAATATATAGTTTTAGTTTAATATGTAACATGATATATATCTATATTTAATTATTGCAGGTGATGAAAACAAGAAACAGTTGCTGGATTTGGGAGCAGGAGAGGCGTTGCTTAAGTTGATGCAGAGCGAAGACCGCATTGTGCGGAGAAACGCCTGCATGGCCATGGGAGTCATGACAGCTCATCGTGGGTGTTTTGAAATTATCTATGTTTAAATATCTGATTTTTGTATGATACTATTCCTACATATACATTTTTTTTGTATGTGTGATTTTACAAACTTACAATGTATTGTCAGTTTTTTCTACACTGAAATAAATTTTTTTTTTCAGCTGAAGTAAGAAAATTCCTGAGAAAAAGAGAGGAATCTGTTCCCGCATTTATTCAGTTACTGGCACCTGAAGGTAAGTACAACATAAACTAAAGCAATATGTGACCGCAATGAATTGTTAAAAAAATATATTATAGTAAAGATCCTGCTGAATGATCTTCCAATTTTCCAAGTCATGTACAGGAAGATAGTTAAAAAGCATTAATATGCTTAGATATATAAAAATTGAAATGTACCTGTACATTGAAAACAGAATGCAGCTTATTGAGACAGTAATGAACATAAAAAACTTTGTATACCATGTAAATGTGATGTGACTTTAGTTTTAATCAAAATATTTTGTTTCAATTCCAGAAGACACAGTTGTACATGAGTTTTCTGCTCTGGGTCTGTCCAACATGGCCACAGAGTTCAGCAGCAAGGCATCAATATTTGAGAGTGGGGGAGTAGATGCCCTCGTGAAGTGTCTTGGCTCCAGTGACCCTGATGTTCAGAAAAACAGTGTCGAAGCCCTAGCTCAGTTGTTATTGGTAAGGAACGATGTTGTTATCACATATTTATGTCCAATAGATCTGTTATTCAAACATGTAGATTGAATACATGTAATTTGAATTTTTAGCAGTGTGATTTTGTTTAGCAGTAGAAACATGTTTTGGTATTGAAAGTTGATGGAAGCGTGACATTGACATTATTTAATTCACACAGGCATATTTCTTGAAGCGTAGTAGATTAAATGAATATGTATACTATGTGGGTAAAGAAAATTATCTATCATGCTGATTTTTTAATTAACTTACCACTGTTGATTTGACTGTTTTTATATTTCAGGATTACCAGTCTAGAGCTGCAATCCGTGATGCAGATGGCTTGAATCCATTGCTGGAGTTGCTCAAGTCAGAATTTGCCATCATACAGAAGCTGTCACTGTTGGCTTTGGATAGAGCCTCACAGGACTGTAAGATTCAAGTCATACTTCTACAGCAAACCCTCATCATTTTAGGATTAAACAAGAAATAGAGATAAAACCTTGTCTACTAACAATAATGCAAAGATTATTTATTGATTTTACAGCTGAGAATAGATCTGCCCTTCGAGAGCTGGAGGCCATGTCAAAGCTGATTGACTTTGTGGCTCATCCTGAATGGAACGACCTTCATGTCATGGCAGTAATGGTTCTCTCTAACCTTCTGGAAGACATAGAGAGTCTCGAGGTAATCTTATCTCAAGTTCAAAGAAAACTAATGACATTGGGTACAACTTAGTGTGTAAATCAGTAAATTTATGGGTATTCACAGATTTATCAGAATAATATCCTTTAAAACTTGTTATCTTGTTCTCTATGGGACCAAGAAAAAACTTCAAAATAACCAAAGATTCGAGATATTGAGGTAAAATACTCAGAGAATAAGTGGTAGAGATTTCCAAATGACTTCATAATATCAGTGGTTTAAGAGATATTGGTGTTCAAGGTACTGAAGTTTAATTGTAATTCATGTGTGTTAAAAAATGTTTTATCCAGCTCATAAAAGAGACAGGGGGACTAAAGCGCCTCGTGGCCCTGATCACAGACCAGGTCCCCCCAGAGGAAGAACCAAAAGCTGGGACAGGCAAGGGGGAGAAGAAGGCAGGTTCTCGGGCTGCCAAGAAGAGTGCAAAGGGAAGTAAGTCAGGTGATTGTTGTTTGCATGTTTTTAACACAAATAACAAATTCAGGTAAGTTTCTGTATGAAACTTATTAATGGTAACTTGGAAACTCACTTGCATGCATAAATTTTATTTTATTTGATTTTATTGCTGCTTGTGTGCCTGTACACGTTTTATCGTGTTTTTCATGAATGATTTTTGATGAGCTTCATTAAATATGCTCTTACAATTTCTTTTCAAATTTAATCCTCTGAAATTAATCCTAAGTTTGAAATTTTAAAGATAATGGCTGTAAATATTAAAGAGATCTGCTTTAGTAAACATAAAAATAAATACGGCATGCCTGCCAATTTCAATTTCGTTTTCAAATATTTTCCACAGGTAAGAAGGATGAGTCTGAGAAAGAAGAACCACCCCAGGGAGAGGCCATCATCCCCACCCTCCCCGATGTCAAGATGTGTGCTGCAAAAGCCATTGCCAGATCAGCCAAAAGTGGTACCTAATTTCTTATTTCTTTTAAAATATAATGATGAAACTGCATTGTTAAATTTTGTTTTGAATTCTTAGTTACTTGTGGACAAAACATGCATTGATTTTATTAAAGAATGATTTCAAGACAAAAGTGGATGCTAGCTGTAGCAAAAATAATATTTTGTAGCTGAAAACAGAAAGATTCTGCACGAACAGGAAGCAGAGAAGATGTTGATCCACCTCCTGAGTCATGAGTCCAACGATGTACAGACCGCAGCAGCCCAAGCCCTGGGGGTCATGTCAGAGAACCTGCTCAGTAAAGACTCCATCAGGGAGTGGGGTAAGTCAAGGCAAAGTGGTCCTACATGGTTTGTTAAGTGCAGGGTTGTTGTTGTTGTTGTTTGAACTTTGATAGACATGTTTAAGAGTATGGTAAATGATGTTTTGAGAAGCATGTTCAGATACTATTTACAGTTAGTCACTTTTAAATTTCAACAGAAGGCCTACAGCCCCTGATTAAGCTGTGCAACTCTGATAATGGAGATGTTAAGGAGGCAGCGACACTTGCACTGGCCAACCTCACCACTGGGAACTCCACTAACTGCCAGTAAGTCTCGGCTATAAGTATGAAAGAATGATGTTTGCATGTAAGCAATTTATTATTAGACAAACATGATGACTAAATAGGGTAAAACATACATGTACATATAAATATTAAATTTAATTCAATTCAATTCATGTATAAGATGATTGTTATGAGAAAGTATAATGCCAGTATATGTGCCTGTTATTATATTCATCTTTCACAGTAAGAACCTGTTGACAATTTTTGTGCTTGATCCTTGCAGGGAGGTAAGCAATCTGAACGGAGTAGAAACCTTGATCCACTTGTTGGCAGATTCGCGGGATGAAGCAGTGGCCAACACCTGTTGTGTACTGACCAACATGGCCACAGAGGAGGGACTGCGCTCAGAGGCCCAGGGCAAAGGGGTGGTCACAGCCCTACTGGAGCCCCTGAAATCACAGTAAGTAGTACTAATGTGGATCTGAAAATTTTCATCAATTTGGCCCTCAATGTCAAATGGTGAATTTGACATGGAAGCAATTGAAAACACAAGTTATACCTCTTTAAACACAAATTTGTAGAAAGAAATTTAAAATTTGGGGGGCAAAAAAGAATTCTATATCTATTCAACTTTTTATATTTTTTGTTCATGTAAAGAGAATAAATTATCAAGTATAATTTAATTGTACATGTATATTTTATTTTCATTTTTTGTAATCTTTTGTTTTTTTTAATTTTAAACCCTCAGAAATACAAGAGTACAAGCCAAGTCATCCCTGGCAGTTGCTGCTTTTGTTTGTGATGCAGATTCTAGATCAGAGGTATGCTTTCTATAGCTGTTGTCACATATATACATTATACTAGCTGTGCAATACAGAAATTTTCAAATTTGTTTTTCGTTATTTCTATTTCTTGATCAGTCCATTATTGCTTTATAGTTCCGAAATGCAAGTGGCATTGAGAATTTAGTGATGCTGTTGCATTCTGGGAATGATGAGGTCAGACGTAATGCAGCCTGGGCATTGGCTGTTTGTGCTGTAGATGAACCAACTGCCATTGAGATCTGTAAACTAGGGTAGGGTATTAAAAATAATCCGTCCTGTGAATAAAATTTTTTTTGGTGATTTTATGATTCAGACAAGAGATCAAAACTTTTGTTTGAGTGATATTCAGTTATAGCAATCTCATTACCTGCACTTATGATGTCAATATTGAAACTTTACTAATCTAATTAATTTTTCTTAGTATACTTAAATGGTAAAGAAAATATAATACTTTCTATTGACAATGACTT
The DNA here is from genome assembly GCA_016163765.1 of Magallana hongkongensis. Classification (NCBI taxonomy): domain Eukaryota; kingdom Metazoa; phylum Mollusca; class Bivalvia; order Ostreida; family Ostreidae; genus Magallana; species Magallana hongkongensis. The sequence continues at coordinate 38,237,296 of WFKH01011581.1, read as the reverse complement.
TTCTTTAACAGTGGAATGGATCTTCTACAAGAAATTCAGGTGTCTGGGACCAGAAAGAATCCTTTTGCTGAGGTTGCTTTGGAGAGATTGTTGGATGCCAACTTGTCAGCAAAATATTCTTTGACTGGACAACTAAGTACATATCATTTCATCAATTAATGATATTAATGACATGCAAAAGCTTGAAATGTGACTTTCTTGTGATGGAAATATTTTTATTCTTTGCTTAATACTTGCAAAATTTTGCCAGAGTGCAAATAAAGTTTTCTTGCTGTAAGTACATCAGTTACAAATAACATCCTAAAAATTGCCAAAATAACTATACTATTTCTTTATGTTGTCACAATATAAAACTTGATTTCCACATGATTGTATTTTGCAGGCTCCACCAACCTGATAGAAGATGGCTTTTACGATGCAGGACAAATCCGCCCAAACACCAAATTTATGTCAATCGAAGATTACTGCAAGCAAGAACTTAACGACAAAAGACCCATTCTCTTCATCATTGCCAAGGCAGAGTATGTGACTTCAAAACCAAATTTGATTAAATGGGTTCTGAATCTCAATGTATCTTTGTTTAAAAAGCTCATCTCATCCATGTCAAGAGAATCTTATTTTCACAGCTTCTTGTTATAGAATTTTATGTACCAGGTAAATTTTTTAAAATTCTGACCAATGTACTAAATGTTCATCTATTTTACAGTCCTGTGGCCACCCAGTCTGCCTCTAACCTTGAGCTCGAGGCCAAAGATAACTCCAAAACAAATGTGTCTGGGAAATCCTCTCGGACCGGCCGGGAAGGAAAAGGGTATGTCCATCTCCTATCTCAATATGTTCATAATTTTGAGAACATTTCATGTATTCCAAAATTAAATGACTTTAAATCACAGATACTTTCAATTTTCAAGGGAATTTTTTTGTTTGCTAGGTTTTAGTTGACTTATGAATTGAATTATGGAATATATCACTGTTACAGTAACTTTAAAAAGACTAATTAATGCACATCATTACGTTCAGTAGACTTGGGTAGAAAATTGATATCACAGAACCTAACCCTTTCACAGCAACGTCACAATTCCTCCTCACATTTTTTAATTTGTTTATTTATTTTTTCTCCTTTATTCTTTTTATTTTCTAACGATATTTTGTTATTAAAATATATCTCCCAATAAGTTTTTACAACCCATACAATTGACTTGATCCTAGCTCTCAAGAACACTTATGATTTTATACTGAACTGCACAATGTTCACATTGAAACCTTCCTGTGTTTTTTACCTCTTTAGTCCTACGTCACCGTAAGTACTGAGGAGTTCCTTTGTCTTGGGACGGAATTTTTTTGTTAATCTTCACAAAGAGTTTGATAGAAGTTTTATGCATGATTTATTTACGTGACAAATATTAAGTGTTTTTGTTAGAGAGAGTTTAGCATGAAAAATTAATTGGATGTTTGATTTTTTTCTTTAGGATTTTTTACTTTTATTTACATGGCAAAAAAAAATTGGTATGGCCTAATCTTTGTAAAAAACATTTTAATATTAGATTCTCTGTGAAAAATGATGTTTAACTTCAGACAGAACTTACAGAACCGATAAGTTTGTCTATTAGAGGGAGAAACTTTCAAAATTGTCTTTAATCTTTAATCAAATAACACTCACTATAAAACATGCATGCAAAGTCTACTCTTTATTTTGATTCTTTGGATTAATTGTGTTGTTTATTCATCATGGGCTCTATAGCTGTCAACTCTTTGTTGATATCTCTGAGGGAAAAAAAAAATTCACCTACAACACAAAAATTAATCTTCTTTGTGTGGATATCTTGTTCTTGTTCACTGGTTTGAATGTAATCTGCACTAAAACACTGAAGAATTTTATCATATATATATTTATATATACCACATGTATTACATACATGCATTTATTTATATTAGAAGTATTCTTCATATTGTCTTACACAAATCTCCTTCACACTATTTTATAGCGCTGCTTTTCGGTCTGATTATTATTTTTATATGTATATATTTTGAAATGTGTTGTGAGTGGATATCTATTGGTAGAGGTTATAATGTGTGGGATATCTTTAGATATCATGTGATATACGGTGTTTAATTATTAAATTTCCATGATCTTATATTCTCTGATTAACCATGATGTTGCTATCAAATTAATCATTCCTAAAAAGAATGTGTATACACGTACAAAACTTTTTATGTATGTGTATTAAAATGTCACCTGCTGAATGAATTAAGCACATCCAAGAAATATGTTTTGATTAAGTTGCCATGGTATATTTTTATAATTGTAGACATTTTGTGTCCTTTACTATTAGCTTATCATTTCTATCCAGAATTATTCAAATTTTTTTATATGTAGAAATTTGAACTTTGATATTACAAACATTATGATATCCTGAATACCACAGATATTTTGAAGAGGTCCCAATATCTGTATAGTTTAATCATATCTCAAATCATTGGATATCTTTAAAGTTTTTTTCCAGGTTCCACTGACTTCAAGATAATGAGGTTAAACTAAATATATTGATGTGAGAAATATTGCAAGCTGTCAAAAATTCACTGTAATTTTGCTGATTTCACAGATTATCACCAAAAGAATCAATAAACAACATTTGAAAATCATATTTTGTAAAGAATGAAACAATATAGCAGGGCATTACAAAAATCAGACAAATGTTATGAGATGCATAGAGAGAAAAATTTGCATGAATTCATCTAGTACTGTATTTAAAGTATATCTCAACAATCATGTAAATTATTCCTATTTCAGTACATAGACATTTTCATTTTTCTAAGGCTTTCTTTGTAAACTGTTGTGTTATCAAACCTTTATTTATTTCATCTTATATTTTTTTTCTTTATTCCATGCTGTGGTGAAAGATCTCTGAAAGATGTAATTAGAAAAAGTTGTTGTTTGTAATTTTAGTGTTTGACATGCATATTTGTACAGAGTAGTTGAATATGCGAGAAATATTTGTTTCTAGGGCTCGCAGACGTGCCTCCATGATTCCTGATGATGATAGGTCAGTTATCCAGACACAATCACGTGTCACCATGGTAACTGGGTGTAGTCATGGCTTGTTAGAAGCTTAGATTGTCTTTTTATCTCTTTATGGTTTGCATTTTTGGTTATATATTTATACTACAAAAAAGCATGTTGATTTTGTGTCATCCTTAATTAGCAGCTTGATAAAATTTATTTATTATGTTTAATTTATTTAGTTAGCGCATGCAGTTTTTGTTGATTATAATTACAAGAAACACATGTGTATTTTAAATAAACATGTATATGTAATTTTATCATAGCCCTGGTCAACATGCTTAGGTTTAAAATACAGTGTGACCTAAATAGTGACAAAAAGTTGCGCACTGGTGTTACATTGTGGAAATTAATGTAGTGTTACATATTAAAATCTCTCTCTGGAACATTAAGTAAAAAAAATCAGATAAACAATGTCTACGATTATCAACAATGCTGTTCAATATTGCAAATCTAAGATCTTTTGGTAAAATTTGTAATGGAGCTGTCACTCATTTAGGGTTGCACTGTATATTTCTGACATTGCATGGAGTTGGGTCACCATAAGCAAAAACCAACTCCAGTGCATGACTCATTAACACTAATTATAAGTCTCGGGAATTCATTTGCACATTTTCCCCTAGAATAATGCTTATAAAGTATTCATGTTAGATACTTTTATGAAATATTAGGCATACTTTGTATGTGCATTGTAATAGAATGCTAGATTTGATGAATTCAATTGTCTGGCAAGATGATTAATGTCCCTCTTGATACTGTATTATAACCTATATATTTCCCATGCAACAAGAGCATGTATCTATTAACAAAAGGATCAATAGAATCTTATGATGCCTGTATATAATTCAACCTTTTAATAAGGCAAATTTGGTACATACAGTAGGAGCAGAAATATTCGTTGGGGATTTAATTTCGTTAATTTCGTTGGCAGTATAAATCAACAAAATAAATCCATGACGAATTTTTAACCCAAGTATTAATTAATAAAGTGTTGATACGATATGACGAAATTTAATGCCAATGAAATTTTATTTGGTTTAAAAACAACGAAATTTTAACCCAATGAAAATATGTGCTTCTACAGTATATCCTGATTTTATATTTTATATTTATTTTTTTATTATCATTATTTGTATTTTTGTATTTTATTTATAAAGGGAGGAAATTTTAAAAAATAAATCCATACTTTTTCCTATCGTCATTGAAAGCATATCTTTACTTAATGTACATCTATGAGTAAATGCAGTAGCTGATCTATATTAAGTTATATATTTAGTACATTTGTATGTTTCATATGCCAAAGAAATTTTGCTATCAGTGAAAAGTTCTGTCTGTTTTCTGAATGGATATAGTATTTTGAGATCTCAGATAATTCAATAATTTGCATGAAGATAACTTCGTTTAGAGCATGTAAGCATGTGCATGTAGGTCCTGCATGTTTTGTTAATGGTTCTGTTTCAGATAAACTCACTGGAATGCAAGTAGAAAAGAAATAACAAAACTTCTGAAAGTTTCAGATCTGTGACTTAAAAAAATGATTTTATGTTAATCAAGTTTTTTTGTTGTTGTCCATATTGTAGAAAATCTAAACAGAAAGAGAAAGAAGAAAAGCAGAAAGAAGAAGAGCTACAGGCTCAGCTCCAAAAAGAGGCTGAAGCTCTGGCTAACTCAGAAAACCAGCCATTCAATCCCCCCACCGACTCCAATCTAGTGAAGTACATTGAGGAAGTGACGGAGAGGATCCTACCGCTAGCCACAGCCACCGAACAAGTCAAAGCACTGGCTCAGTAAGTCATAAAAACTTGCAAAAGGCACTGAACGAGTCAAACCTTTGATTTAATAAGTCAAAACAATTGAAACTCAAAAAAGATTTTTTCAAAAAGTACTGATGAGTTATAGCCTGATTTAATAAGTCTCTTTTAAGAAGTGAAGATCTAAAAGGTACTAATAAAACAAGTCAAATCTTTGGCTCAGTGTGTAAAAATACAACTTTTGGATGAAAAAAAGTTTGGTATAGTGGCTGCTTATTTTTAAAGGAACATTTGCCTTGAGTTCTTGCTTTTGATAACATGTAGTATGATTGTTCTCTTCCTTTCCAGATTCGTGGCTGACAAGATGGGAGGCTGTATTGAGAAAGGACAACTGCCAAACTTTAGCTGGGAACTTCCTCTTAGTCAAGTTAAATTTGAATTGAAATCTAATGTTATTCCCATCGGTAAAATCAAGGCTGGAATTCACATACACAGAGCTTTGCTATTCAAGGTATGAAATTGTATTGGAGTACAATTGTGTCAATTCATTTTCTGTACAAAGTCAGTTTATTTGCTATAAAAATACACCTTAATCCTTACATGTACTGACTCTATTAACAAAAGTATTTTTCTCAGTCTTTAAAATGCCAAAATTAACTCGCACAATGCAGTTATAAAACTGCGGGACAACTTGAAGTTTTTGTTAACTGGAACTTATGTGAACAAGAAACTAAGATTTATTTGTAAATTTTTCTACATTGATCACAGGCTCTTGCGGACAGAATCGCCCTACCCTGTACTCTGACTAGAGGAGAATACAACCGAGCTTGGAATGAGATCATGTTACCTGAGACTCCTGAACAGGTAAGAGACTTGGCTTTTTTTTTTCTGCGGAATATAATTTTAATGAAGTAGTTATTAAATTAATAATTATTATTATTAAATTAAATTAAATAATGTAACAATAGATATTAAACAATAATCCTCTTTTTCTCCTACTACACAATTTTTATGATTTTTTCTCTTAGCCTGGAGCCCAGAAATTTCCACCCCGATGCTTCATAGTGGATTTGATCCACCAACCAGGACGACTGATGAGATCCGATTCACCAGAGGCTGTCACATACAAAAAACTGTGATTTAAGGGACTGATAGATCCAAGATAGACCAAGAAACATTCTGTGATAAATCTCCATCATTATATATATGACAGACGGACGAACCTACCATGTATTGACACTTCTTGATTTCCTGTCTGGGATATTTTTATATCTTTAAACAAATTTTAATCTATTGACTATTTTATTTTTTTTTCGAATTATCATTGTGTACTTTATTTATGAATTAAAAATTGTTATTGTATCAGTTTCAGAGCTTTATTTCATTTGTTACAATTTAATTAAGTTTTATATTGCGAATATAAAATAAAATTAGACTAAGTTTAGGTCTGCTGAGTGTCTCATATATACTGTGTGGCTCTTATTACTTAATTTATTAGGAGATTTATTATTATTCACTCTGAGAAAGAAATTTTGGCACAGCTAGAGCTAAAATACAGTTGTGAACAATATTTTTGTCGACCATCGTGGCATATGGGTCCCATGTCAATAGTAAATGAATGAGGGATTTCCTAGTATATATATTGATTTCTGATAATGAAATGACAGAAATACAGGTATCATATTTTGATTCAACAGGACGCCTCCTCAATGATATAAGAGTTTAACCGATTGTTTATTACCAATGACGCACCATAATCTGTGCATCAGCGACAGTAATATTGAGATGGAGATAACCAGCCGTTACTAGTGTTGTCAATTATTTGCGCTCAGCAACGTACGCGAAGCTCAAGTATCGTTTTGTCATAGTTCCATGACAAATACATTAACAAATCACTTGTACTTTAAATTCACATTTGGAGTAATTAATTTACATCAATAAAGAATACAAATGTTTTGAAAAAAAATATGACCTACTGACCCACACAAAGTTGAATTTCATATCTGAATCAAGATATTGGGGAAACTTAATGTCTATTAACATTTTAAAACAACTCATTAGATTTCCATTCAGGAAAAATCAACAAAGTACATCGATGAAAAACGCATGTAAAGTGCCCAGGTAGAAAGTAAAAATAAAATCCAAGTACAGCTAGCCAAAATGTCTTTTTAAAGTATGCTCTCGACGATTATCAATTTAATTCATTAAGCGTTGAGACAATAGATAGAATTGGTGTACATATACAAACTCTTCAACTAATGTCATTTTTGAAATAGTATGGTGGTATATTTCTGCCCCCTACATGCAAGATAAATTATGTCAACATGCAAGAAAATTATGTCAACATGCAAGATTATGTATACATGCAAGATAATTATGTGTACATGCAAATTACAAATCTTTAAAGAGAACCTGATTTTTATATGGATAAAATCACTTACTTACGCCCGTATCTGACATCATAGATGCAACATGCAACATAATTATGACAACATGCAACTTATTTATGTTGACATGCGACTTATTTATGTGAACATGCAAGTTATTTATGTTAACATGCAAGAAATTTATGTCAACATGCGAGATAATTATGTTGACATGCGACTTATTTATGTGAACATCCGAGTTAATTATGTTAACATACAAGATATTTATGTCAACATGCGAGATAATTATGTTTACATGCAAGTTATTTATAACAACATGCGAGACAACTTGCATGTTGACATAAATATCTTGCATGTTAACATAATTAACTTGCATGTCGACATAAATAAATCACATGTCGACATAAATAAGTCGCATGTCGACATAATTAACTCGCATGTCAACATAAATATATTGCATGTTAACATTATTAACTTGCATGTTCACATAAATAAGTCGCATGTCAACATAAATAAGTCGCATGTTGTCATAATTATGTTGCATCTTGCATCTATGATGTCAGAGTACAGCATTAGTAAGTCATTTTACCCATATAAAAATCAAATTCTCTAAAAGGATTTGTAACTTGCATGTCAACATAATTATCTTGCATGTTGACATAATTTTCTTGCATGTTGACATAATTTTGTTGACATAATTTTCTTGCATGTTGACATAATTTTCTTGCATGTTGACATAATTTATCTTGCATGTAGGGGGCAGAAATATGCCACCATAAAATAGCTTTATGGCTATATATTTTAAATTATTGGTTCTTCACTCCATAATTTTGTCTCAAACAATATTTTAAATATAATTAAACATATAAATTTTTATGTAAAAAACTTTGAGTGATGATCCACTTTATATGTACATTACATTCGAAAAAAAATATTTGTATATTTGCAACCTAGTCTTCGGGAAAAAAACTCGAGGTTTTTTTTTTTTTTTTCGTTTTCAATCGAAATTATCTATACTTTCAAATCTCGCTTTTTGATAAACGTACTTCCATTAATATTTTTTCCTACATTCAACACGCAAAGCACTATTGTCTTCATTTTTTTAAAAAAATGTAAAAGCACGATACAATGAAGAAAGCATTTCATTATTAGACTAGAACCAACAATTTAAAGCAATTCTAATTTGAAAATCAACTAATAAATATTTTTCATCTTATCCTTTCATGCTATTTATTTTCTCTCGTTTTCTATCTGAGGTTGTTTTCAGTTGTCTTTCTTCCAACATGGATCAATTCAACCGTGGGTTTTCACCCAACTCATCGACTTCAGTCAATGCCATGGATCCAACTCACCGACTGCAAAGTACCTTTTGTACAACATATTGAACGACTCTTGATGGTAGTTAAGAGTAGGTACTTATAGACCATGTGGCTGTTGTTGGTAAAACAAAAAATCTATATTCCTTTTGTTTCTATTCTTCTGTTTCTACTCTACGACAGTAACAGCTGGGGCAAGGGGGTGTACATGACACTCAGATCCGATGTGTAATCAGATAAACACCTTGCTGTTTCTGTTGTCGTTATGTACCAATCGTTATTTGATCTAGCCCTCATTGTTTCAAAAGAAATATTTTTAAAATCGAATTTTTACGTGCAAACATCTTGCCTAAGATGTCCCAAACTTCTACTACCATGATACTCGTATATGCTGTCGTTGCTTTTATTTAAAAGGATATCAAAATAGAATTTTTTCTCATTTTTCAAATCAATCGGACAACTGATATAACACAAGTTTTGTATGTAATACATGTAGTGGAAAATGACCTACAAATCCAAACATTCCTTAATTTTTAGCAACGGTTTTTGTTAATTGTGGTACTTTAAACATTAAGAGTTTCGATTGCAGTTGTTAAGCAAAACTGTTTTTCGATTTAGCATATATATAGCTTATTTTTAAGTTGTTTTTCTTCATATTCCAGAATTAAGACAACCTCCATATTGAAACTGACATGCAAAAATATCTGCAAAGGTGGGCGTAGATAGGTTTTTTTTTTTTATAAAATAAGTCAGACAAAATAATTGTAATACCAGTTATGGGGAAAAACCGAACAAACAAGAACATTTCGAGACAAACGTCGATTTTCTTGTCAAATGCAATACGACGGTAATTAGAGATGATTTGTAATTATGGAATGCAATTAGAGATTTTTAAATATTAATCAACAAAGTCAACATTCAGCCAGTATGTACACAGTGAGTGAGAGAGAACACAGGGCGGGGATTAACTGATTGTGCTAATTTTCGATTTTTCGATTCCAAACTCCAGGTTCTTAATTAACTCATTAGAACATTCACAGACGGAACGATAACGAACTCGAGTGGAGATTGTCAATATTATTGTGAAAACAAAAGATCTGTCTCTATTTGATTTATGTTGGTCAAAGTTCTTGGAAGAAATTATATTTATGAAATTTTTTCTTTTTTGTTGTTTTACATCTCGTGAAGCATGTTAAATTCAAAATGAGGCATACATTTACTTTGAACGTGTGCATATTATGCGTATTTGGGTCTAACTAAAGTACATTCAGTAAAATTCGATCGTATTGAATTTATGTTGTTATTGCGTGTTCAGCTACAGCTCACCTTGGTTTCAGTGATGGGTTATAATGCCCCCCTCTCTCTCTCTCTCTCTCTCTCTCTCTCTCTCTCTCTCTCTCTCTCTC
>WFKH01011581.1:38128275-38227365 GCA_016163765.1 Magallana hongkongensis | reverse complement strand
CTCTCTCTCTCTCTCTCTCTCTCTCTCTCTCTCTCTCTCTCTCTCTCAATTGATCAATTGATCAATTTTAGGTAAGGTGATAACGTTGAAGAACCATACTCTTTGGACATTTTTTTTTTTAAATGACGTCATGAGAAACCACAAAGTGTATCGAGGTTTTTTTTTTATTGTTATTACTTCATTCAACCCCGCTAACAAAACAATGATGGATACAATCATCACGAAACACTACTAATGCCCCGTCGAGGAATAAAGTTATGTAAATATTCTGACACAATGCCAGGTAATTATCATTTGTAAATGTTGTATTTATACACCCACTCTATCGAGTTCAAAATTGACCATATGTTCAATTCTATTGTTGTCTGAGGAAAATCTCATCATTTGAACCGTTTATATTATTATTTTAGCAAAGAGATCATTATCGTCAAAAGAAAAAAATTCTTGAATATTAGTATATTTTTGATAGGCCTATTATTGAATGGTGAAATCGCAGAACTCATGAAATAGGAGAAAATGGTGATATACATATGTATGAAATAATATTTGATCTACTTTTATGACTCAGAGTGGTTCTGATTTAGATTCTTAACCAGCTCATTAGGGTAACATGTTGCGAACACTGAACACATCAGTGGGATATATAAAAAAAAATCTGCAATTATCACAACTCCTTTTATTTCTAAAGACCCAACCATAAAAGTATTTTACAGCTTATATTTCTGGGGGGTTTTCCTTTGACTTGCCTGAAAGTACTTAAAAAACTGCTTCATCGATGACAATGTTACAACGATGGAAGGATCTCCATCTTTGGCCAAGTCATACAGATGATTTACTAGTATCTATTCTATCTAGTGTTTGCAGCAGCGTGTAGTTTTCTCTGCAAGACCGTTTACACCCTATTATGAAAACAATTGGTATTCCCCCCCAAAAAAAAAAAAAAAATTGAGAAAAGGTATGTAAATATAAAGTATATATGAAAACTAAAACCATTCATTAGGGATAAAAATGATAACACTACAATACACCGGAAGGACAAAGGGTCACTGTCCGTTTCACAGATAACACTATACAAACAAAGGTACGGTAGAGAATCATCAATTATGATTCTTAATTAAGATATGCAATCAAACATGGTTACGATGAATCAACTTTGTCAACACAGTTTCCAGCCTACTACACAAATCGTGATGATATCGACATTTATCAAAAGCTCAGGGCCCACGATTTTTCGTTCTCATTTTTATTTTTACTTCTAATTAGTAATTCGGTAACGAATAGAATGCGAGTTGCGTGCATCACATATGGTTATTGTATACACACATTATGATCGATGTACGACTCATCCCGATGTGCTATGGTTCCCATCAGATTGTGGTATCTAAAACAATTTCTTGTATAACCTGTTCCCTGCTGTCATTTTAAACAGCAATGATTTTTATGCACAATTATATATACTAGACGGTAGTTGCTGCTTTTTAATTTTTTCTGAGCCTCCATATTTTAGCCAACGGCATGAACAGTGGAGTATTTTTGTTACGGAGAGACTGGTGCCTGTATAAATATAATGACCAGATTAGCTCGAACGAACAATTTTGTACCTTAAAATTAAAAATTTGGTCATAAGGTGTGTTGAACTATTCAGTCTAAAATATGAAAAAGAGACAGAAGACAAGGTACGAAACATTAAAAGAGGAACAGACAGACAGTATAATAAACATTCATGTTAAACGGATGAAACCGACGAAGGTCCACCAGAAACAATGACAGAAGACACTTCTTACAGACGCACTACGGACATGAACTGATGAAAAAAGAAAAGACAAACGAACGACAGTTAGTGAGTTACAGTAATAATTCATATATCGGATGTATTTATAAACAGGACATGTATATGCTCTCTCTCTCTCTCTCTCTCGCGCGCGCCAAAAAGAGTCTTGGGAGACACAGTGTCATGATATTCCATATTCCAATGGCGATACAACGACAGCCAATTTGTGTCATAGTTCGAGACTGGCTGTCGCTATCTGAACCCACTAGCAACCAAAGCAAGAGAGCAAACTAATTTTAACTCCACTTGGAATGGTCTAGAATCGACCAAACAATTTTTGTTTATCTCCCAAATATAAAAAAAGAAATAAAATTTCAAATTATCAAATTTCGTATTATAAAAAACCAGACGACAGAACGACATTTCCTCACCAATCAATGACATCTCTCAAATTTCTTATTGCATAGTTAAGTATAATTGTTTGCGCAAGAATGGAAAAAAATGAATCGTTCAATAAGTACTCAATTGACGTTTTCAACTCTACTAATATCCATCGAGACTTGTGACAATGCGAGATATTCTATTTTTTCCCCTCTGTAATGATTCATTGGACATGAAATATTCCACGTATTATTAGCGGGATGTACCGTGCGATGAATTATCGACTATGAACCAACCGACAGTCTTTGGTGGGTAAGTGTATTTACACAGTAAATTGACAATTCAAAGTGAAATTACAAGGCATAGAAAAAAAAAAGAATTCGAACGTAATGTTAGCGTAATTCATGGTCAATTTGTTCCACTATCAACATGTAACCAAACGGAAAATTCCCCCCCCCCCCCCCCCAAAAAAAGTTTGAAATTTCAGACCGCAACTATGATGATGAAATACGTAAGCAAGCAACGTGAGACTTAACTTTTTCCTAGAAATACCAGAATTTGGTGTAAATAGGAGAAGGGAAAAATCCCCGAACAAGATGAATAAAACAACAAAACCAACGTATGCTTCCGCCAATCTCTCTCATTAAAAGAACACCTCGGAGGATTTGAAGCATTCATGTGACGCTAATTCATATAAAGCCTAGAGAAACTACATCTCATTACCACAGTTTAAAGGATCGGAATCAATGAACAACGGACGCTGACCATCATCGGCGGGGGCTCACCTGGTACCGGGATCCATCACTCTCCCCTCTCTCGAGTCCCGCGGCGGTTCATCGATACTATAGAGGGTCTAGGCGATTTGCATAGGACGGCGATACTCGGGACCCAATGATGCGCGTCAGATGGTTTACTCTTGACTCCCTGGAGTAAAAGAAAGGAGGAGGAAAGTTTTGGATTTTATATTCGTACTTATCGGACACCATGAAGCACGTGACATTTCTGTTCTCGGTGATAGTGAGTACCGGAGTTCTAACTCATGCTGGTGACATCAAAGTTGGTGAGCACTTTTAACAAATCTTAAAAAAACCCATATTAATCTTCAATAAAAAAAGAGGAAAATTTAAATTAAAGCTTCACGTAAACTCTGTGACTCCAAAGTTATCTGTATGTAAACCTCTCTTGTGGGGATTTCTTATAGAAGAATTTTTAGAAAATTTAATATGCGTGACATCCGAATGGAATCCTTGCGTACTTAACGATATTAAGTCTTCTTGATCATAGAGCTGTAAATTAATAACCTTTTGATCTTGATTTTTACATCACTATTAATTTTGCCTTCACAGCACAGACACTTCCACAGCAGACTCTTCAAACGAGTTTATCTTTCAAGATTAGGTCATGGGAATTTTCGTGATGAAATCGGGCGGAGTTTTCCAGGAATTCTTATTCAGTTCTAATTAGAACCCCCCTAGTAGTAGAATTCTTACGCGTGGAAGAGTATAAAAACTCAATATAAACTCAACCACTTTGTCCCACTTTGCTAGGGAGAAATTGTTTGTAGTTCTAATCAGTTCTAATTAAGATTTGTGCATTCCCTGCAGGGTATTTTTAAGGTGGTTATAGATTACTGACGTGATCGTGAAATACCAGACGAAGCTCCTCATAATGTTAGAACAGCTTGATTCATGCACGATAATAGAATGTAAAGTTTATTTTACGTTAAATTTGTTTTAGTTATATCAATGTAGCTCTCTCTCTCTCTCTCTCTCTCTCTCTCTCTCTATTATTTTTTGATGTCCGCACAACGGAAAGTTACATCATGACTTTATAATTTACGCACAAAAAAAGCCCACCCTGCCTTTCTATAGCCATAATGACACCCACCTTCGAATCACATGACCTTGAGAGACGCCACTTAAAGCATTGTAGTCGATAATTTTTACATGCGCATGTAAAAGTGACTTCGACAGTTTATTTTCTTGTACATGTACATAAAAGTACATCTTATAGTCGAAATAACACGATTGACGCGGAATATACGCTACATCCAGAATGCTGATTCGGCTTGAACTGTAAATAATTTCATTATGGTGCTAACGTTTCCTTCAGAATTTGTCAAGACGGTCTCCGTTCTTGAATGACATCATGGGTCAGCTGAGAATTGAACTACATGTACATATAAAAGGTCAATCATTCACTTACTATTCCACTTACATATACAATATATAACTCCAGAGAAATAAAACTCGTGGGTCATACATACTGATTACTGAATTACGATGTGTGTCATTTATTCAGTGCGACTATTCATTTACAAATAGTATTAAGCACTTTACCATTCCAAAGCCGCTAGTTTTATAACAGGTATGTAAATGTTTCTTACAGAGAAAAAAGAGATACCCATGCAAGAGAGGATGAGAATCGATTGCTTAAATGGCTGCATAAAATGAGCAATTCTAAGATTTTGTGTATAGAAATTTAACTAAGAATAGTTTGATAACAACAAATGGCTTTTGTTACAAGAAAGAGAATTGGTCTGGCTACAATCTCTCAAATATTTTCAATAATATACGAATCTTTTCTTCGGAAACAAAATTGTCTTTGTATTTTCTGGATGACGTTGACTTAATGTTGATACAGGTGCTATAGAGTAAAAGATTTTAGCAACACACTTTATGTCGTAGAAAATGCATACGGCCTTCATTTAACTTTATCCATAACAATGCCAAACACAACTCCAGGGAGAATTGATACGGTGGCAAATCTCGTACAACGCTCTGATTCTTCTTTACTAAAAACAGGAGCTCAATACGTCATACAAATATATAATTAAAGAATTTTATTGATAAAAAGGGCATTACTGGCGCATCTAAGTCCCGTATATAATGACAGAGAAGGCCTTATTGGAAGAAATGGAACTGTCTTGAGTTTGAAATGCTGTTCAAAAACAACTTTATTTTGATGTACGCCAGCAATTACTTAATTTAGGTTACTTTATTTAGTGACCTAGCCTTTGTTTATTTACTAGACTACTACTGTAGATTCCGTATTTTACGCGAGTACTTGATTCCGCGATTCAACAGTTTTGCGTCAAATCGCGGGAATATAAATTCGCGAATGCCAAATTTTTATCATATTTTCATTCAGTTTACATTTATCCGAAAAATAAAAGCGAGATTTTAAAATTCGCGATATGTGTTTCTCGCGATTTTACGCGGATATTAATTCCTCGCATTTATATAGGAATCTACAGTATTAACTAAGCTCTCATTATTATAATAATTATCATATAATGTTTATTTTTTCTTCGCCGCCAAATAGTTGAGCATGTTAAATTGTGACGTTTCTTTGCCATCGCGAAAATGGTACTTGGCGAAAATTGGTTCTAGGCCACTACTGATAACTCTGTAAATCAACATTCCGGTCTGACATGTATATCTATATCGGAACATAGTGTATTCTAATACAGCACAAACTATGTATGTAGTTCGAAGGTCACAGTGACCCTAATAGTCAGAAAGTGGTTCTAAAGCTCCAGTAAGTACAAAATAAGCGGCATACATGAATGTATGAGCGAGTTCAAAATTTTAGAGTCATATATGATTTTGGAAGTGGGCGTATGTATGACCTACAGGAAATAAAAATGGACGTACAATTTTGTGACAAGTCTAAAATGCAAAACCACAATAAGGCAATATATGATGACCATAAAAATGATAACGGTATACATAAATAGATGATGATGCGACGGTGATGGGAAATCCATCATAATGCTATCTTTTGCACATCGGTATACACATTGTATTATTGCACTGCGCAATCATATGATCTAATGTAATTGGAGCAATGACGTAATAATACTCAATCAAGAGCTACAATCATAATCCTGTCGATAGAATTATATAGATGCTGATTAAAAATAGGATTCCACGTGACATAGTTAGGTCCAAAGGGAAAGGCAGGTTATTTGTATAACAGATGAAAACGGATGAATGTTAAGGTATAATGCCTATGTAAAGCTTTTGAAATACGGTATGGTTGTTTGCCCCTTTTAGCAATTACCTATTTATAAAAAAACAGGAAGTGAAGTTAGTTACCATGAATAAAAATGCTATGTTTTATTAAATGTTCAATCACAATCTGGTAATACTAACCAAACACGTATTTATAAGATCAATTGGAAAATATTATGTAGATGTGTTAACTAATAACGGGAGCATAGTTCGCTATAAAAATAATTATGGGAATTCAAAACAAGAAAAAGTGTTTTCTTTGAGCAAAGATGTTAATTATCGTTGTTTATAAATACTAATAAATGGTCTACGATACTTTGGTTATCAAAGCTTATATTATAATCATCATCATAAACAGAATCACATGACACTGAAGCAAAATCTGAGACTAGCGCATTTCTAACGTTTATTATACTATTTATGTTTGCTTTGAGTATTATAGAATCAAAGAAAAAAAATACTACAACTGATAACGATTTCCCAACATGTTTGTAAATATCAAGCCATATTTGTTTATCCTCGGGTTCCATCCTTATATAGTCAAGCCAGAGACACAAAAGATCGACGCCATCTCCAGACACATTTAGAAAGAGGGGAACGTTACCTTCTAAAGCAGTTAATTGCAATAATTGTATGCGTAGTCCCTGATGGCTCTTGGTAATGCATACCATCATTAGTCGTAGATACAAACGATTGTTGGTTTCATAATAGCGAAAGAACATTGCAAAATACAAACAATGTCATTGTTCAAGCTCACTGAAGTTGTTGAACCAAAACATTGCAAAATGCTTACGTTTATGTTGCATGTATGTTAACTTTTTAAAGTACTTATTGTGGCATCAAGAAAATGACATTCGTACTCATAAATATAAATAGAGTTCACGTTTTAAACCAGATTGTTAAAAACTATTTTGTAGTTGATAAATTTTCTGTCTATTGCAACAATACAATCCAATTGTATAACCACTGCATAGGCATGCTTTGTTACAACGCACTTTGAAAAATTACGCACTTTGAAAAATTTTTTCAAAGTGCGTTAATTTTGGGACCAAGTCAACGCACTTTGAAAAAAAATATTTTTTTTTCAAAGTGCGTTGATATCGTCGATATTAACGCACTTTGAAAAAAAAAAATTGTTCAGGGTTTAGTCGAAATAATTGATACTTTTATATACAATAAATGATTGTTTGAACCTTGTTTAGCTCAATGGGATATATTTAAAAAAGAACCCAATGCATTCTAAGCTAACTTGATAAACAGTTTCTCGATTAGAATTTTTTCTTTTCATAAGCTTACGTAGTTTGAAAATTTACACATAAAGAATAACTCGGGATATTTGATTTATCCAATGCATACACAAAAAAGGAAAAGGCAATTTCTAAGCGATGTAGTTTATGTCAATATTTACTTCTTATCTGGTACATTGGGCTATGCCAGAAACGAAAATGATATATATTATACATTGGTAATGATTTATATATTGACAATGGAGATCAATGTATAACATATTTCAACTGGCTTCAATTGTACGTGCTTGTGAACAAACATAATGTGAAAAGGGATACGTTAGTTATGTTTATCAAAAACAATATGATCTTTTAGAAGATCAGTGCGAGAAAAAAAAAACCCACACCCTAATGCCTATTCTTAAGTTTAGAATAATTCAATGTTTGCCAATGTATTTTGTTTTTAATAATGAAGTGATTTATTTGAGTGATTAGAATTTGAAAAGAGGGTTTATGTTGAAACTCTTACAGATTCTTTAGCATACCATAGGAGAAACTGTTTGGCCATCCTGGTTTTTTTTCAACATCACTGTACTTAATTTGCAACAAAACATATTTCTTTTTTCAATCTTAAACGTTTACTCCAAGTTGCTGAATAACATGTTTTGGAAGGGAAATTAGGGGTAGTGGACCTTCTTCCTGAAATCAATTTAATGATGTTCTAATAATTGACCTGTGTATCTTTGGTTAACCCCCACCCCAGTCCCCATCCCCATTCTTAAAGACGGTAAATTCAATTTACTAGAGTTAGCAAATCATCATACTATAAACAAATTTGAAATTCAATTCCAGAATTTGTGATTTATACATATTTTTTCAAAGTGCGTTAAGTGTCTCGATACGAAAAAATGTTGATGTACCTTCATAACGCACTTTGAAAAATTTTTTCAAAGTGGGTTAACTTGGTCCTAAATTTAACGCACTTCGAAAATTTTTTTCAAAGTGCGTTGATTTAGTCCTAAATTTAACGCACTTTGAAAATTTTTTTCAAAGTGCGTAATTTTTTCAAAGTGCGTTGCCACAATGCTTTACATCGGAGATAGTTGATTGATCGATGTTTGTTGTTTGTAGTCTTTTCAATAGTCTATCACTCGCATTAAAATGTTTTAGAATAGTGCCAGTAAATGATCATTGCGCCAAAGAATAAAGGGAGATATATAATGTGCCAAATTAAACTTTTCATTCTTGAATATAAACAATAATATAAAAGCAAAGAAAAAAAATAAATCGACCGTTTTATGTATATGTAAAGAGGGCTAAATGGAGATGTTTGTTGCAGTTTGAAAGTACTCTTAAATCTCTTTACTAAAGAAATTGTTTAAGTGACTTTTATATGATGCACGTGGATTTAAATGATTTAAAGATTGCAATTCAATATGTCTCTTTTGCTTTGTGAAGTTAATATAGTAATTTTTTATGATTTTATCACCCAAACCTCCTTCAGTAAAGTACACAAAGGAAAGATGTATGGATCTAATGATTCTATTTTACCCAACATTATACAATTAAATGTAGCATGGTTTATGTATCGTGGTTAAAAGTATCATAGAATGAAAGTTTTAAATTCACATCTGCGTCAGAAAAACAACGCACTGTCCTTCATACGCATACCGACCGTGGGCCAAGTTTTCCTCGTCTTCATAGATATTAATTGTATTCTCAACCGATAAAAAGGTGAAGTTTGAATTTTTGGAAGTATATAAACAAAGATTCATGACATGAAAACATGCAGTTGATCATGCATGTAGGTGCATGCGTATAAATCAAAACTTTTGATGAGATTTCGTTGGCTACAGTCTGAGAGTCAGTAAGCGTTTGCGACATTACCTATGGATTTCTAAAAGTCAATTTTAAAATCTGTTATCCTTCTGAAAAAAACCTTACGCTTTAATTTCATGTATATCTGTATTTTTTAATGACAATAATGTTGCTGTTCTTGTTGGGGCATATGAAAAGAGGATCTGACCATAATCAATTATTTTTACCTTAAACATTTTCAAACTTGTTATTTGGCAGCTGTTTTACCAGACTGGTGGCAATATATTCCAAGGTTTGTCTCTGGACAAAAAGTGTCTTCACTGCAATTCACCAATCTAACATCAGAATCGAACGAAACTCAGTACGACAAAATAATTGAAGGTAAACTCATTAAATTTATTGTTCAGCCGAAACAAACATTAAAACACTTCTAGAAGAAAGCATTGCAATTAAATTGATTAAATACACAGTACTGTAACTTTTTTGAATTATTAATGACCAATAGTATGATTTTTTCTTCAATTTTCAGTGATAAGTTACTTGAATGAAAGCCATTCCGATGTGGTATTCGGCCCGTGTAGAAGGGATATTAGTATAGCGGTCGAGGGGTTACGAATGCCATACATTTGTACAACATTTGATCCGGAAGTGGAAGTCTTTAAATTTAAGATACTTCCGGCCCTGTCCGATTTCATCGAAGCAATGAGAAAATTGGTTTATGGCCAGTACAGACGGGGCGGGGAGGAGGAGTGCAAGACTATTATTTACGAGGGAAACAAAGGTACCAAGGAGTCAGCAACTCGGTGAAATGTTATTATAATTCTAAAGAGCCTAATTGGTTTCACTGATCTGTTCAACTTTTTTTTTTTTTTTACATTGAAACGAGTTTGTTCGTTTGATTACAACACGAAAAGCCACTTAAACGAATTTATTTAAATTGAACATCAAGAAAAACACCTTAAACGTGTTGACAGTGACATGATGCTCAAATGCAATGTTTAACTCTTAAGTGCTGTGTGAGCTGAGCCAATAAAGTAGTCTAAGAACGTTTTATTGAATATGATAGAATTTGATAATTTTTCTCATGTATCCGATGTTCAATCTTTCCATATAAAGTAGATAAGCGGGATTTTAGTCCTTAGTACACAAGGCTATTGAGCCCTGTCAAAAACGCATGTGAAAGTCAAAGGAATCATTAAACTCTGTCTGACCCTCTCCGAGGAAATTCATCAAATTAATAACGTCAGCAGTTTTTAATTATTTATTGCTGTCATTTCCTTGTAGGCTTCCACTTTGATGACAATATTCTGAACCACCGGAAGACCACCCGTTTATACGCTGTGAATGAAGAAAACATGGAAGCCAAAAAACATACAATCACACATTACTTGATGCTCATGCGCAAAGAACTTATTCGAGACATTATCGTTATATGTGATCCAAAGACTGTCGAAATGTTGTTAAAGACGGTAAAGGCCTAATATGTAAATGAAATTTAGTAAAATGTTTTAGGATAATTTGCTAATGAAATCAAGTATTTATAAGATTCTTCTCGTTGGTTTCAGGCTTGGGAACTAGCCATGCTCAGTCTTCCGTATAGATGGTATTTCTACGATCCAGTAAGTGTCCTTCTGAACTCATTTTAAAATTAATATCAATATAAGGGAACATTATCTAGTAAGTGGTGGGTGGAAGTGTCTAAAAATGGTTAATAATTGATATTGAAACTTCATTTTTTTTTCGGAGCATTGGTTTAATTGTTTTAAAAACTGTATTGTATAGTTTTTGTTCAAATTGAATACAAATTATCTAAAATTTTGGATGAATTCATTTGTCATGCCCCCAAAAATATTAGATAAATAAATACAAATAAAAAAACAAAACCAAAAAACCCCCAAAAATATTCAATTTCTATGATTAAAATCAAATATAATTCAAATCAACAAGATTTGTTTCCAAATTTTGTTTATATCATTTTCAGGCATTTCACTTACGACACATACTGGAGAACCTGCCTCGGTTCGCAAACAGCTTCACGGTTTTCACTCTTATACGGAGCTATGAGCAAGCGACTTTGTATCCCAGTGACCTTGACCTTAACGCGATGCTGACGATGGACACCCTTTCTACAATCTCAAAGATATGTGACGTTTCCAGCATCAATAATGATAGAGAATCTCTTCTTTCCGCTCTACAAAATGTAAGCAATATGCAGAATGATTGATCAATCGCAATTTTTCGGGCTTTTCCGGTAGAGGTAGAGCTCGGAAAATCCGCTAGTCGAAAGGCCTGAGAGGTTGCAATTGAATGAAATATTTGAATGAACGTAATGTGAAGCTGGTATGAAATGAATGAATATCATAATGGATTCATTTTTCTTTCTTTTTACGTAGAAAACCTTTCGAGGTTACACCGGGGACATAAGTTTTGATGCCAGTCATCAACGTGTGAACTACAGTATCAACATGTTCCATTTTAATGGATCACAGTATTTCAAGGTACTTCTTAAATAAATAAACTTAACTCTAGCTCTAGAATAAATCGATCTTTTACTACAGTAAAGTATAAACATGTACCTTTGGAATCATTAAAATTCATGGCCGTTCAATTTTGGTGGAAATCGTTGGAACATTTAACACCAAAAATTACATCCACAACAAAGTATAAAAACACGGTCTTTAATTCTTACTGATTCTATCGAAACCACGAAATTACGTTCAAAACAACCTAAAAGAAAACGATAAACCACGAAAAATTGATAAGGCGAAATCAAAGGTTTCCATAGGTGTATGCCATTTTTTTTTAGTTGGGTTCTTGGTGGGCGGGTGAATCCCCCGGTTCCAGAACCATCCAGTTAGAGAATACCCCTGAAGTTCAGCGCTGGAGGGAACAAAACCAGACATGTACATTCCCTCTAAAGGGAAGGACAATCAAAGTTGTAACCATCATTGTAAGTTTTTCTCGCTGCTATTTAAAGACATTGTAAATTGTAACTTGATTGTTTGTAACTACGATTATATATTTGAATCACAATGAACGCATACTGATAAATTGTTCAGTGTTAACTGTAACGTAATGTAATTTTCATTGTAATTAATTATTACCATGTGAATCGTGATTAATTCTGAACATGATTGAAGTTGAATCTCGTGATTAAATGTTGTAATACGTGATGTGATGTATTCATGATCATATGTACATGTATAAGTTACTGTACGTGTCTTTGTATGTTGTTTTGTACATGTAGCTCGCTGCAATTACGAACATCATAAAATGTAACTTTCAGAAGAGACGTGACGCTTACCATTCAGTTCTATATCCCGTTGTACATAATCTGAGGAACCCAAAATATATTTTCAGGAAGAACCCTTTCTGATGTACAAAAAAGGGCATGAGAATTTGACCGGGAACGACCGCTTTAAGGGATACTGTGTGGACCTAATACAGGAACTGTCCACCAAACTGGATTTCAAATATGAACTGTATCTTGTTCATGACAACAGGTTCGGGGCCAGGCGACCGGACGGCCACTGGGACGGGATGGTGGGAGAAGTCTTAGCTGGGGTGAGTTTTGAAATACCGGTATTTTGCTCAGTGTTTTAAGGTTTAATTTTCCATAATGGAAAGATGAAAAAGAAAGGAGAGAGGTGAAAGGAATTTCTCACTACTTTAACATTGATTTTCACGAATGGGGAGAAATTTATAAGATAGTAGGGAATTGGTCAAGAACACTTGACACATACAAGTACAAATATAGAATTATTAATAGTAAGTAATTAAAACATGTATCATTTAAGCTTAAGCAGACTGAGTGTTTGTCATGTTGAAGTGAATTTATTAATAGAACGAAATAAGGTACTGTATTCAATATGATGTATTGAAAATACGAGAGAATTTAGATTATTTATATTGTAACTCTAGGATCGAAAAATGTTGTTACGATTAAAATTTATGGTCCGTGGTTTATGGGAGCTCAGCGAATGGGTGGCAATTTAGGATGTTATCACGTATGTATGTCTAATTCAAAAAGCTTTCAACGAGCTTCCATTGTTATGTAATTTGAGTCAAATGCTAGTACTGTAACCTTAGAGCAAAATAAAAATTTGACTCCATTCCAAAACTGTGTATGTTCATTTGTTATTAGACAGACATTTTTTGTTAGAAATGCGAGAAAATAACATCTGCTATACGCGTGAATCTAAATGATGACTTGTCATTACATGTACTACGCAATAAGTCCTTATGTGTCATGCATTTATAGCAGTTTTTAAAAATTCATTTTAGTTTGAGCTAATGTTGTTTGCATTGAGTATCCCAATGCAATATTTAATTTAATATATTCACGTCAATACGATAAAATACATTTGTAAAACATTACTTGAAATTTTAATATCGGTTCTGTTTGGTTAGATTCTTGAATTTACCATTCTACGTTTTAGTTGTTTATAATACATGTACATACATGGAGTGCATATTGAGTAAAGGAACAATTGAATAAATTTCAATTAGTTTTAAAAGTACAAAAAGTATTTATTAAATAGATATATTCATGTACGCTTTAATTAGGTTGTATGATTTAGCCCTACAGAAATGATGTACGTTAGATATCGCGCTTGTCAATCATATTCAGACCGACAGATCCTCGCTGTTACATGACTAAGATCATCTCTGTTATAACACACCTGCGGTCTGATAAATACGTTATATACTATACTTACCTGCTTTCGTTACATCGGTCCCATGGTGTAATGGTTAGCACTCTGGACTTTGAATCCAGCGATCCGAGTTCAAATCTCGGTGGGACCTGGGAATATTTTTGTAAATGAAATTATTATTATATTTATGAAATGAATTTTTGGCTAACCAAAGCTGTTTCTATGTTTAATGTCATCCCAGGGCGTAGTATTGGGAAAAAAATATAAAATACAACTTAATCCCTACCATTATAGATTATCCTTTCCGGCTTCGTTTACATTGTACTGTGCATTTAAAACTGCATCTGAGTGAATGCAAGCGCTATATTTACAAAACATTTGAAACTCTTTATGGATTAAATTAAATAATTTTATAAACTTAAAAGGTCAGATGCTTGATTTGTTTGATAAAGTAGGTTTTGAATTTTGAAGCAAACGTAGAATTAACATTGATCAGCTTAATAGATGATGAACAAAACCTATAAAGCAGTACTTTATTTCTTGATAAGAGGCAAAGGCACTCGTAATCTATTAACGATTTTTAAGCGTTATGATATTCATGCTTTTTGTAAATAAATATCCTTTTTCAATGAAATTTATAAGTTGACCGCAGGTGTACAAGTATAAATACAGCATTGCAAAACAAACAATGAATATGTCGCCTACTGCCACAAAGTTACTAGTAGTGCCTGTTGGGTCTAACAGTGTTTATTTAAAGAAGTTGTTTTATAAAAAATAAACAATTTTTAAATAATTGTTAAATTTGAAAAACTAAAAGCATACAATGTATTATGATTTATAAGACCAATGGGACCTCAAATCTAATTAAATGTATTTTAAAGACGCCATATTTTAGTTAGATGATTACCAACTATATCTAGATATAAAGTGTAGACAATCTAAAATAAATCATATTTGGTTTCTCATATGAAATTAATAAATTAATTTTTAAAAAGATATATCAAAATAAAAAGTATTGTTATAATTTTTTTTTGCAAATAGTTGTTAACATAGGTAGTTGGGTCCCATGGTGTAATGGTTAGCACTCTGGACTTTGAATCCAGCGATCCGAGTTCAAATCTCGGTGGGACCTAATTTTTTTCCTTCCTCTTTGGAGGGTGGGGAGTGAAGAGAAAATGCAAAGAATACAGATATCGATGAAGTTTACAATTAATTTTTATTCTTTGATAAAAAAATAATCATAGACACGTTTGTTCTTTAAACGTGTGTACAGTTGGAATTTATTTGGTATTTCAGAACGCTACAATGGTGGTCGCCTCACTGAGTGTGAATGCCCAGCGCGAAGAAGCCATCGACTTTACTAAACCTTTCATGACGAGGTATGTGACGGTGATAATGAAGATCCCGGAAACACCAAGGAGAATTTTTGAGTTCATCTCCCCGTTATCTCACACAATATACCTCTGCACCTTCAGTGCATGTATCATCGTTGCATGTAGCTTGTATTTCTTTGAGAAGAACAGTGCGTATGAAAAGCGAGAAAAAGTTACTTTCAAGGATTGTGTGTGGCTTACTTTTGGAACTCTTCTTGAAGGGGGTACGGACGGTGTCCCAACAACGACTTCCGGACGAATTCTTTTGTATACATGGTGCTTCTTCGTTTTGATTTTGGTCGCTTCATATACAGCTAATTGGGCAGCTTTTTTAACTGTCAAAAAATTCAAAGCGCCAGTGAAATCAATCTACGACTTAACCTCACAAAAAGAAATTCAATACGGGACAGTCAAAAGCAGCGCCATTTTGTCTTTCTTCCAAACTTCCAATGTGGAAACCTTCAGAAAGATTGGCAGCGAAATGATCAACAATCAATCTAACATCGTTGGATCGTCCGCGGAAGGATATCGAAGAGTTAGCGAAGGGGGCTATGGGTTTTTCTGGGACTCCACGGTGAATGCTTTCAAAACTAACAGGGAGTGTCTTTTGACGACAATTGGTCCTGAGTTTGCACCGCGAGGGTACGCAATAGGTGTCCCTCCAGGAGCCACGTATCTTGATGAATTTTCTATCAACATTCTTCGACTGGGTGACAGCGGTTTTCTAGATCAGTTACAACAAAAGTATGTATCATCACTAGCATTTATATAAAAGGAAATTAATATGCAAAAGTACAAAGTAAATCTTCATTTTATCAACAAAAAGTGTTGGGCTGTATTTGAATAAAAGAACTTACGACAAAGTTGTAAATCACTTCAGTGGAATGGTCATCAATGCGCAAGTCTTTTCTTCACAACTATTTTTAATTCAATTAGTGTATTTTAATTACATTTAGACTGATTTAGTTTAAACATTCGGTAACTAATTAATGAACAAATGCATGTAATATGAATTAAGTCATCAGTCTTTGGAGTTCTTTTATAAATCGCAGGTCATTGCTACATGTATATTTTACTGAACAAAATCTGTTAATTTCTTATGACGTCATTGTAGATGGTGGGGAGAGCGGAAATGTTCTAGCGATAAGGAGGAAGACGAGAAAAATGCAAGTGGACTCAAACTGGAGAACGCCTCGGGGCTGTTCTTTGTGTTAGGGGCTGGAATAGTCCTGTCTGTGTTCGTACTATTAGTCCAGGGATTTATTCGGAACATAAGGCCCAAAATCATAACAGGTCAAAATGAAACTGTGACATAGTCAAGAAACTTTTTTTTTCTCGGAAATAAATTGTTTTTATAAGCGCAGTTCTTTTTCCCTCAACGCAAATCGAAATCAAACACGCAATGCAATGTTCCAGGAGGTCTCCGATCGAGTGTTGTTATGCTAGAAGAATGAAATTAGTGTCAGAATGGCAATTAAAAATGAATGGACAAATTATTTTTTGCATGTCGCGAAAGAAGATACCACGTCATGAGCTGTGAGGTCACAGTGACATATATTTTGTTTTTGTATGAACATGTGGGTGGAATAGTGAGTACATGAATGGTATACTAGGTTTTTCTTCAGAATTATTTCATTGTCGAGTGCCATGTTTATAAATATTTGATAGAAAGCGTGTGTTTGGGTCGAAAGGATTTAATTTTGATCTTCGTGTAAAAATGAAAATGTCAAGATGTGCAATATATATATATATATATATATATATAAATTTGAACGTATACATTTAAGAAATAAACAGCATGTTAAAAAGTTCACCGGGATATGAACTTGGTTGGTCACGTGATCAAATCCTGTGAATTATTTGCAAATGGAAACATTGTAAAATCAGTAACATCATGTTTTCTGTGTTACAGTTGACAGGTGTGATAGTCTGTTTTGTAAATATACATTCATAGTACTCATCTATCTCAAGATATTGTAGATGCACATGTATCTAAAATATTTCTACGTGTGTTTTTGTCCCTTTGAAAACAAAACACCGAAACACGTATAGATTCCAAGTATGATGTGAATTCCATGAACGTTCATTTTAATATTTGATATGTTCTTTGAATTTTGAATCAACCCTACAGGGCCCTTTGATTGTGAATAAACATCAATCATTATATTTAATCATCAATAAGAAAAAAGTTGATATTGGGTAAATATCAGAAGTCTCTAATGTCAGATTAAACATTATATATATTAATGTGAAAATAGTTGATATCGGGTAAATATCAGCAAATCCGTCTTAAAATTCTCTCTGTCAGATTTTTGTGTGTATACACCGGATGTGGAATTATGGGATTCTCTGCCAAATAAACTCTGCCCACCTTTAACGCCTTCGCTTTTTCCTGTCAATTAAGCTGATATAAACCATATTTTGTAGCATTCACCTTTGATTAATCGAGTTTACTTTATAGTTTAGCCCAAAGGTTGTTTACATGAGCCCACTCAAGTAATCTCGATGAATATGATTTTAGATTGATATCTGTAGTAAAGTTTTTGGACTAAATGGCATATTGAACTATAAAATGAATGCTAGCTGGTTCATAGAGAGTAAAAACGTCCGTTTTTGTAGGAATATTTGGTTGTTCAGTTTGTGAATGCTCTCTTGCAATTATTTTGAATAATAAAAAAATGTTAACTTATTTATTTTATTCATTTACATATTTAACAGAACAAATGTCCATATTACATGTATATCTCTAATACATATATGTACATGTATTTAGAAATAAAAACAGTCCATTTTTCTTTTTAATTTCCTTTTTGGGGGGTTGGAGTAAAAAATATCACTGAATCAGCAATTAGTGAATATTTGGAAAAAGAAGTTATTGCATGGGATGAGAGTACTTTTAACATACCCGCTTTACAAGTGCCTAGGGGATGGAATGAATTATACATGATATTCTCAGAAGCTCTGATATGCATTTAACCGTAGGGTCGACGCCATCTGCTGACATCATATGTATTAAAAAACTAACACATTGACTAAAGTACAGCCACTGTACAGGTAAATTAAAAACACTACTAAGGTTTATGTATATGTTTCACAAACGTTTATTAAATAAAGTTGGAATACATAGAAGTAAAATAATCCAGCTTTTGATCTTTGTCGTGGAAGGTTAATAAGAGAAATCCGTTGGAAAACAGTTCAGTAATTCGCAATCATTTGATAATTGCCACTTCTGATAAGATACACGTACCTAAGAGTCAATTAATTATGTATGGAATGTAGGTTAGTCCTGGCTTAAATTTTGGTACGGTACACGTCACCTAACTAAGACCTATCTCCATTTTTTTTTATTATTACTAAGTATTAATATTCTCATTTTATATTTTCGATTGCTTCTAAAATTAAAACAAAACAAACAAAGTTTACAAACAACTTATTAAACAAGTTGCAATGAAATATCGACTATAAATAATGGAATTTTTAATCAGAAATGCTAAGTTCACTTTATATGCTCATTACTAGCATTTGAATTATTTACTGTACATGCAATTCGAGTAAAAAGTCAAGGAAATAAAGATTAAAATCATAGTGTTTGTAGGCTAAATGTCGTAACATTGGTTTTTATTCTCGTGAGATTTACCGGCATTTCGGAATTCGATGAAATCTGTGGTTACACGGAAAACTCGGCTTGTGGTACATCAACGGACTGAATCGCCCAAAATGCAGATAGCATCTGTGTACTAATGCTGAACACACGGTACTCTTTTCTCTTTATAGATACTACATTCGATTGTTAATATAACAGCAAACCATTTCAGTGATCTGTAATGACATTTTTTAAATTTGTGTGATTTTTATCTATGGTGAAAGAGTTATTGGTTACTCGGCCTATATTGCAACCATTATCTTTATAACTCGATAGGATTACAATTGCGTATCAAGTGGATATTTTGTAGAGCTTGCACAGTAAATGCCATGAAGAGATCTGTAATTTTATAATCCTGCTACATTATGGAAATCCGTTGAACTTGTAAAACATCTTGGTACTCTGGAGTAATACATTTAGGTTGCACTGTAGAGTAACATGTTTGTTCAAACAAGAACTACATAATTACACTGTACAATAATAAATATACTGGATTTAAAGGAAAGAGAAACTTGTACAAATTTTACAATCACATGTAAATTTGATTACTTTAGAACATGCCAGTTTTATTTAATTTGTCAACCTATCTACGTAGATGTACTTGAATTCCCACAATGCATATTTTTTTTTCAAAATACCCTGAAAGATTATGCAATCTCAATATAAACTCTATATGTGGGAATGTGTAAGTTATAGAATTATTTGCTCATTTGACGATGACTTAGTATTTTTAAAAGCCACTATGTACAGCGCGAGTAAGATATAAAATAGTAAGAATTACTTCAGGAAATGTCAATCACATTTCTTCGAACATTTCTGGCAAGCCGTAGCTTTGGTTTAATAGTGCCACCAATCGGTGCCACCAAAATATACCGTTGTTCTATGATATATGATCTATACATACATTAAATATCGACAAACATTATACATCATTGATGAAGTTTAAGGTTTCAACACGAGAAATAGGATCATTTGACTTTATGCAACATTTCTAGTTATTCTCTAAAACGCAAAATTATATGCTCATTCGATTTCTTGCAATAATGCATTATTTATACTAACATAAAACATGAAATTGCTCGTTATATCCGCCTTTATTCGAAAAGTATCTATGAATCATAATTCAAACAATATAAACGACATATTCAATCACTGTTAGCTTTGTATACAAACAGTGCCAGTAGAACTTATTTCTTTACTGCCATTTTCCTGAAGAAAATAATTGGCCCATATATAATTATAATAAGAATTTACCATATTGTCAATTTTTTAATTTTCCAGACAGATGTAAAAAAAAAAATTAATTGTCATATTGTAATTTTTTCTTATTATTTCCACCTAGTATAAATTTTAAAAATTCCCACTTTGACAATATATATCTTCCCATGAGAGGAAAATATTTAAATTTTAGTATCTGTAGTATTCTGTACTGACCACAGAATATCACGTTTTTTACCATTTTCATCAATACTGCAAAATGTCAAAGTTCTTGAACGACGTGATTCATCCTTGATTTCTGGTTTATTAAATATTCAAAAATCATTATTAGGGATCGATACTAATAAATATGTACGATATGACATACGTTCATCCTGTGGTACCCAAACAATTAGCATTGTTCACAGAGTCGATAGGAAATACTAGTCAAAAGTAAATTGTCGCGCATTTCATTCGTGCAACAAATATAAATTTTAAAAAAATAATTTGCCCTCTTTTGAAAAAAAAAAAAGATTAATAAAACTAGACAATAGCTTACGATGGGCAGCGATTTGATGCGTTAAGTCGTTTCTAACATAGAAGATATTCAAACTTCATCCCTTAATGAGTCTCCTATTAATTATGGATTATTGCAGTACCTTTTCAATGGAAAACGAGAGAGTTAAAACTGCCACGAGCATTAACTATTTCTAAGAATAATGACAGATGTCAATATTTATCCATTTATTTGATATCAAATGAGGTGAACAAGTGCTGATCTGACTAACTTTGTTCACATTAGTGGTTCGTTTTACATCAGAGATCGATTCTGGCTACATTTAAATAAAAGCAAATTTTAAATCACTAACAAAGTCTGTATTTCATTTTGTACATATTTATTAAAAATTCATTTTATTGTAAACAGATTTTCAAGTAAACATATCAAAGTTTCAAGCGTATTGGATGATAATCACATGCATACTGTATATATGTTTGTAAAAAGTTTTTGCTTTTAACACTTTTTTTGCGATTTTTCTAATACTTGAATGCTATTGTTTATTGATAATTATTTTCCAGTTATTCAAATTGTTGAAAATCACAAAAAGCTCTCTCTTTCTTTGATTTCGCTATTTTTTCCATTCACATTTTTCTCCTGTAAAAAATTAAAAGAATACAATAACATTATCATTAAACAACACATATTGACATTTTATTTTTTAAAATATCAGTGAAATATCAATGAAATAATTGATTCTTTTGCAATCATGATAAACAAAACTGTGCATGTGTTTTAATCTGCAAATCTACAATGGTGATATGAAAAGAAAGAATTTAAAAAAATGATATATCATGAAGAAATCATATAATACAATTGTTGATTTTTTCGAATTAATAGTCCGTGAAGAGTGTATTATGTAAATAAAACAAATCAGTGATTGCATAAATTGTGAAATAATTTGGAGCTAATCGAAGACGTTCTATGAAATGTGAATCATTTATGATCTTTAAGGGGAGTTCATTAGCAGAAATCCCCCTAGGGATAGATTGAAAAGCAGCGTCCATATACCATGCAGAGAGAGAGAGAGAGAGTGGAAGATATATATGTATAAATATCAAATATACTTTAATATCTTTACAATATACGATATATGTTGATCAATACAAAAGAGTAATCATCTCCAAATGTTAAAATCGTATCTGTATTTTCTATATACATGTATATGAATAAAAAATATTATCAAACCGTTATTTTCACTGTCACTTTTCATGCTTTTAAGAACATTAAACGTAATGTTACTTTGCTGCCATATCTTTACTCAAAATTACCAAAATATTCTAAGAACTGATGAAGAACAGAGAAACAATTGGCGTTAGTGGAATGATCAGGGTGCATTATAACTGTATTGTTAAATTCTTTGTTGGAGAAAAAAAAATCGGGACAAGTATCACCGATAATTCCATTGAATTTATGAAACCACATAGTTTAATAGTTAAAAGAAATAAGTTGGAAATGTCTTTGAAACTTCTTATACATTCTTTAATTGCAAAAAAATTACATTTCAAATATCAAAATTAAAGATGTGTTGTACACCCCCGTTCTCTTATCATCTATACATCAAGAAGATAGACGCAGCATGACGCGGGCACAAAACTACTGCGAAATTGTTGCAGCAAATTGTAATTCTAAGAAGTCGGAATTTCCCTCTCGCTTAAACAGACACCCCATCCCTAAAACTAATGATAAGGACTGAAATCGGTTACCACATAAAACATAAGGTTTTCGTGATTTCGAAATATTGTTTAAGTTGCATATCTGTAAATGAACTTATAACTTAATAGACAGATGATCACTCTTTAAAATTCTACACGCCCTGGTTATTTGCAAGACACATCAATAGCAAAAGCAAGGGTTTTATTTTTCTCTTTCAAACTTCAAGCTGTATTGGGAAAGAAAAGAAGCTGGATCATGCAGGGAACAACGTTTTACCTCTTTTTTCCTGCAAAGAAGGAAATGGCGAATTAAAATGATTGGTTATATATGAATTATGAAATAAAATAGGTGAACAATAAGAAAAATAAAACGGTGCATCATGGGATCATGCAGCAAAAATGACGAAATGATCGCAGCGATGCTAATGCAGAATAGCGAATGATGAAGCGTGATTAACATTCAGATGAAAATATTTTTTGGGCTGTCTATCATGAATGAGAAACTTACAGTGTTTGCGAAAAGAAAAAATGGGCGGGGAAGGTATCTAGGAATTCGGATATTTACGGATTTTTTCAGTGTGGATTTTTTGTTATAATTTTAGGCGTTGAAATTTCTGACTCATTTTGATCCTTAAATAAATTAAACAGAATTAGCAGTATCCAGACAAAAACAGATGTATTCGAATTACATTTTCCCATGCGTTTTTTTTGGTTTAAAGATGCCGATTTTGGGGGATTAATTATTCTAGCATTTCCGATAATTTCCCAATAGGCAGGCCTACATTCCCGTGTTTCCATGATGCGATCGAAAGCAACAGTACAATCAAACGTCGCCAAATATTTCCCTATCTTGATTTTTTTCATTATCAATACAATGTCAATAGAATACTTAATGAAAATTACAGTACCAGCTCCCTTTTTATTATTATTATCAAAAATTAAACATCGCAAACATACTTTTGATTGATTACATTGACAATTCCGCTTTAGTGAATATTCCGGTCGTCTATAGGGTCTCACGAGACTGTCTGGTTGATCAACTTTATCCGATTCATTTGACATATCGTCGGTGAAAGTGAATACCACAATTTTATTTAATTGAATCAGATCTCAAAATTATATGTGCCATGTAAAGGAAATGTCGATACATAGTTTTAGACTTCAAAAACCGCAATGCCTGAGAGACTCGTTTTAAACTATCGTGATTAAAAAATGTACATTTATTTCCAATTTTCAAATGAATTTCATTGAAGAAAAAACGGTATTGTGTGAACAAGATTGTACTTTTATAAGTTAATGGCAATACTAGTTTCGTACAAAAGGATAACAGCGAATTATTTACTTATGCGACAAAGTAATTTGGGACCTTTCTGTACATTGTATAAATACAATTAATTCATAAGACCTTATACTGTTCTTGAATAGCAATTAACAATGATAAATAAATGCATTTTTGTGTATAACGGAAATATTTTCTTGGATTTCAAGAGGACAAACTACATCATTGATATCAAACGTTGTTTAATATCGAATTTGATTTTGTAAGCACTAAAATGAACAGTTAATGAGACTAAATATTTATAGGATGAACACGTGGCAACAAGTTGCTTTAACTAGACTACTCTACATAGAATATAGAAACCAAACAGTTCTAATGTAGCAATCTATTGACTAAATCAAACGTGTGCAAAATGTTTACCACTTTATTCTGAAAGAAAAATTTTTGCTCAAGTTGAAAAATTGAAATAATGATTTTGTGCGTTAGAAATAATTTCAACACAATAGATGAATAAACAAATGAAATTGAACTAAGTAATGTTAAGATATACATATGCCACTTGACAAACAATTTAAAACCAAAATCTACAGTGCTCACGGAAACAATAACTGTTATATTAAATGAATGGGAATGTTACCATATACCAAATATATGTACACCAAACACCACGAATGACTACATTGTAATAAAATATTAAAATTTAAAAAATAAAAAAACCCAAACCCCTCCTTTTCAAACAGTTTGTTCTAGTAAAACACACAGCTAAACTTGATGAATAAAATGATTGAAAAGACTGATGAAAAAATATTTTATCTTTACGCAAAATACACCTACCGTTTTTGCTGCTTTCTTAACAACCTTTGCAAAATGCTCAAAACCGCAGACGATTCCCGCCAGAGCGATGCCCCCGAGGAGAATGAAGAATACCCCTGCCACACTGTCTATACTGAGCTCCGAAGTCTCGTCCGCCGAAGGCTTGGACAAATCTGGACAGGATCTACTTGGCCACCACCTATACACGACATACATAAGCACATGGATATTTTTTTTAAATATACACAAAAGAATAAATTCTAACTCTTAAAGTTGATGGTAGATGGTTGCTGCAAAATAAATATTAATCTATTATGAAACATTAAACGCTAGTAATTTCATAAAGACCTATCGTAAAAACTAGCTTTGTGGATAGAGAAGTTACGCACTTGTTTTCTAATTGATGAAGCATTCCGGTGTCGCTAAGTTTTAATATAGCCATTGAGAGGTCCTCTCTGTAGATGGCTCCCGGGGGAACTCCGATACCAAATCCCTTAGGATCAAAGTGTGGTCCGATCTCCATAAACTGACAGTCTTCTATTGTCTTGTACTTATTGACTGTTGTGTCCCAGAAGAAAGCATAGTTCCCGTCCTTGACCTTCTTAAAACCTTCATCAGTATTATCCACCATGGAAGAAGGGTCCACTTCAGACATTTGTGCCCACATTTTGGCAAAGTGTTCAATATTTGTGTTCTTGAAGAAAAACATGATTCCACTGCTTTTCACGGTGCCGTATTTAATTTTGGTCTGTGATGCAAGATCCGTGACTGATTTAATGGGAGTGTTAATTTTCTTGACCGTTAGAAACGCAGCCAAATTTGCTGTGTAGGATGAGATCAAAATGAGAGCAAAAAACCACCACGCGCTAGTTAAAATTCGACCCGGAAGCGTAGACGGAGACGAATCTGTATTTCCTTGCAAAAGGGACCCAAACACGAACCAGAAACTCTCTCTAAAAGATATAGTGGGGTAGTCTTTGTTTTGACGAATTCCGAACCGTTCCAGGAAGTAAAGAATGACACTGACCATCATAAAAGCACCAAAGGTGCAGTACCACACGTTATGGTGGAGAGGATTAAGGAACTCAAAGTAAGACTGTTCGGACTTAGGTACTCTCATCAGTACACTAATGTAACGGGTCATAAAGGGTTTGGTAAAGTCCACCGCCTCCTCTCTCTGTGAATTGATGCTGAGAGGGGCAACCAACATGGTGGCATTCTAGAAATTAACGATAAACAAAACCATTTTTATCAACCTATCCATGAAGGAAAAATAAGTTCAGAGACATTTTTTCAAAAGCCAAAGAATATTACCCCTGCCAAGAGTTCGCCAATCATCCCATTCCATTCGCCGTTTTCTTTTTTGGTACCGAATTTTCCATCATGGACAAGGTATATTTCGAAGTTGAAATCCAACATTTTCGCCACTTCGGTAATGAGATCAACGGCGAACCCTTCAAATCTATCGTTGCCTAATCGTTGCATGTAGTCTCTCTTTTGCATTGTAAATGGTTTTTCCTATGTAAAAAAAAGTTAATACTTGTACTACTGCAAATATGGTAAATTCGATGTGTTAATAACTTAATTTGATATGCAAAATTATAAAAATCATTTTCGTAACAAATCATTACAACAGTTTTCTTTTTATCGATTTCTCATAAGTTTATGATTAAATTAGAATTTCATACTGTATGCCTACCAGTATCATAACAACGGATACTGTCCTGCCTTTCAGCGGAAAGGAGTAGTTTCTATTCAACCGTTTTACTTCTTCAAAGTGAATTCTGTCTTCTATCGAGTTGCAGTGCGACCTCCAAACCCCGACCTAATAGAAAAAATAAATGATAAGTTCCACACTTTTCCTGAAAGATCTATTTTTTAAAGACATAATCCCCTTTGAATATCAATTAATTCAGTTAAATGATATTCTATCAATCAAATGAATGTTACCTTTTACATAGAAATTGTTAATATAGAATATGTATTGTGTAAATTATATGACTTTTATATACAATATCGTATGTACTAATCGTTTAGATAAAAATAACAAAGTAGAAACACATACGAATAAATCATTTAAATAAGTTGTTAAATGTAATTATCAAAGGTGTCTGTGTTTTGCAAACAAGTTGCAGTTGCACTGATACTTGTGATTTACTTTGTACATGTATATCTGACACAAGAGAAGCGATTGCGACTACTGGAAACATGTAAAGCGAGGATTTAGTAAGAAATGGGTGTTAAATGTAAAATTATGTAATATGCATAGTTGTAAAATTATGTTATATGCAAATGCAAACGCATTCTCAAAATATCTTCGAAATTTTGCTCTATAAACACCATTGTGATAAAATGTTGATTTACAGCATACACTGAATGCTTAAAAACGATTCATAGGAAAAAAAAACATCGCTGTAATTTTGTCATGTCTTTTTGTTATGATAAACCTTGTAAATATTTCAAAGAAACACACATTTGATAAGCAAGTTAACGCTATTAAAATGATCTCGTTGGGACACTATACAAAGATTCTAAATAGTTCTTTAAGCAGGGAAAAGCCACACCTTCTATTAAGCAAGCTAGCTAAACAGTAATACCCATTCTATTGACATACCGATGTACTGGAAATGTCTTGGCCCTGTTTCAGAAATGCAAACAGCAAAGCAAACTTTAATAATAAGAGCTCTTTACATGTCCCGATTTAGCAAATGGGATGAAATAATTGTGTTAATAAATAGTTAATTCACGATCGCTCTCAGTAACTACCTACACGTAGTAAATCAATCAATCAATCAATCAATCAATCAATCAATCAATCAATTAATAAATAAATAAAATCGGGGTATATCTTCAATACAAACATTCAAGCTATGATTTGATTTGGATTTTTTCCCTAAGAAAACATTGAGATAAACTAAAATTGATACCAAAATTGTATTTTTTAAAGCAGGAAACTGTTTTTCTTAATACAAATGTATATACGGCTGTATATCTACAACAAAATTGTAATATTTTAAAGCATGAAACTGTTTTTCATTATACACATGTATATACGGCTGTATATCTGGTTCATGCAATTATTTAACAAGATACTTATTCGAAGCGTTTAAATATATGTTCTTTATATAGGTAACTATATGTAACATACAAAGTATATAGATGTGAATACTACAAGGCTCCATTGCGTGGGCACAGAAAGCGGTGACGTAATCATATCAGCCACGTCATCTAAAGTATACTTAATGCATACAAATGCCTACTTTTATCTTACATGATACATCAAAAACCCGTTCTTCCAAACGTCATGATGTCTGGTAACAAATATCTACATAAATAATTAATCACAGTTCTTATAAACACTGACAACTAAGTTAAAAAAACAAATATAGAAAGTACAAATCGAATACGTTACGTATTCAGATTTGGTAACTCATGCATAATACCCGTAAAATGCCGTTGAAACGGCGTTACCATTCTATTAAAAATACACTAATGTCGAATATTTCAGATGTATGTCAATATTATTCGTTATAATTGTCTAAAAAAAGAAATTCTAATTATCTATTTTTTATTAAGGTCCATACCTGAAGGGAGTCCAGACCTTCTATTTCTGAGAGTTTGATCGTGTAATTGTACCGCCTCCCACTGGGACCGAACTCTATGTCCCCCGTGTAACCAGGAATTCTAATCTATAAATAAACGATTAATACATATGCAATGAACTACCATCCATGAGATTTTGGTATGATTTAAGAGGGGTGGATGGCCATTGCCATTTTAAGACTGTATAAATCTCCTGTAGATGAAGAGTTCTGTATAAATATATACTAGGAAAATATCATATGTCAGATCTAATATATTTGGATTTTTCCTTTACCAATAAATAGTGAATGGCCAAGACTATCATATCTAAAATTTTAAGGCACATCTGATGGAAACTTTGTTGACCATCCAGCATCCTAAAGGCGAGGTGCAAATTTTCCTAGTTCTTCAACCTTAAGTTTTAATTCTGAAATTCATTAGATCTAGTAAACCTTTCTGAGCTCCTCTGCAATTGTAAATGCAGCTTCGTTTCTCTGGACTTCCACGGCCTTTGGAAGAGTCGCGTTCAAGAGCCTCAAAGAATCTGCAGCCAGGCTGATGTTCAGTCGCCGAGAGTCATCCACCGAAGTGATTTCGTTTCTACTGTCGAACTCCATCAGCCCAAACACGGTAAAGTTGACAAAGACGTCAGGGAAATGTTTGAACACCGGAACCAGTTGATCCCCCTGTAAAGTCATTTAGTATGAAATAATTCAATAAACCGTACTGTGTGTTTTATCATTGACATTTGATATGTAACTATGATAAATTTTAAGATTCCTTGGAATAGTTTGTATCGAAGTAACCTGCTGAGAATGTAAATGAACGACTCACTGGGTCATAGAAAAACCACTCAGAAGGCTGGGACAACATTGCTAGACTTCTGGCCTGAAAGTGACGTAACAACATCATGAATTATTCATACATTGATAATCCCAGAATGATTAACATTTGAGAACTGCTGATTACGCTCATAAGGCATTCATATTTGGTCAATGTTGTTGCAATGAACAAATTGCTTATTCTCTTGCAATAGGTGAAAGAAAATGCTAAAAATTACTAGTATTGCTAACATTGTTAACATATAAAAAAAGATCGATTTGTTGTTTTCTAACACTTTGAATACACACCTGGTCTAGAATGATTTCAGTGTGCTCTTTAGAACAAAATATGATGCTTTTCTGGACGAAAGCCTGTCTCATCCGCACGAGGTGGTCCCTAACTTGTTTCTCGACTGCCTTTATATCCGAACCACCCTTCACGTGCCACGACTTTACCATCATGTCATGATTGGTTAACAACTGTTCCATGATATACACACCTAGATAATTATAAACGAAATCAAAGGTTATATATCGCATTCATGATTGCACTAAGGTATGCAAGATACAGCTATATACATGTAAAAATATCAAGAGCAGTGTAATAACATTTCAGCAATTTATTGACAAACAATGGGTGCTTGTGCCAGTAGCTAGCAAGATGAATTACTTAAAATCGAGTAAAATCAAGGCATTCAAAATATTTTACAATCTTATAAGCATTTTTTTCACCCAGAATACGCTTCATATATTTTGTCTTAAGTCGCCGCGTGCAAACGTCATAAACAAAATTGTTGAACTATGTTTTAGCCCCGTATCATCTACAAAACTCGTATTGTGGTCAAATTTTATTGAATTGACGCAATGCAAAACTTTCCTTTTACATTATGTCATGTTCATTAGCGATTGCACATGGCTATTTACATGGCCATTAACTTCAGAGTTTCTTTCGTGTTCCCTAATCTACAACTGCAATTGCGCGCAACGTTATCTGTTTCCTGTCTACCTGCATACCAGACAGATGATAATACAGATAATGATTTCGACGATTATCTACCTCGAAAATGATGAAGTCTCTTTATTTCATATCTTCATGTTTTCACTCATAGTAGATGAAAACTTCACCATCCCTTTCATCTGAGCACGTAGATAATAATCCAACATATGTTAATCTTACAAACTTGTGCTGTAACATCGTTGCTTATTTTGCAATTAAAAGCTTAACGGGGATAGATACATTGTACCTTGGAACACTATTTCTCAGCTTGTTAACGATTTCTTTATCCCATCTGTTTTTGTGGTTAAGGTTGATAGAAGTTTGACGATAAAAGAGACAACAAGATACGATTGGATGGCAGGCATAAGTATAAGAGAGGATTCCATTTGCTTTTATTTACTTTATTGTTATCTCAAAATAATGTTTGTTTATTTATCGACACTTCCTATCTATCAATAAACATCTGTTTGAAACCCCACTAAACCTAATGAGCACAGCATGCCTAGCTCATGTCAAGATATAGAAAATAAAAAAGTCGGCTATTAAATGAAAAATTATGACTGACTTGTTCTCTCTCTCTCTCTCTCTCTCTCTCTCCCCCCAAATGTTTATCTCTTAGAAAGAACCTTGCCTCTTAGATCATCATAGAACAGGCTGACTTTGTCCCATTGGTAGCTTTTCGTCATGTCAAATATGGCCTGACTAAAATCTTCGAGCGGGGGCAGAATCTGGAATGTGTAGTTTAGGTTACGCTTGGACCCAGTTGTGCATATGTACGGGACTCTCAGCTTATCGGCAACAATACCCGTGGCGTCATCATAGGGACCAAGTATGACGTCAATTTGGTTATCGGTAAGAAAGTCTTTAACTACAACAGCAACCAAAACAATCTTTCAGAATGTAAACCACAAAGGCCGGGGTTGGCGCAATGATATCAATTGAAAGTTATTAACTTTCAAAGCCAATAAAAGTTGAATTACCATCAAATTCTCTTACCCTTTAGCATTTTGTCATACTGCGATTTGGGTTTGGCTGTCGTGATGTTAAATATTTGCCATGGATGTGAAAGTCCAATTGTTCTCAGTAATTCGTCAAAGATTGGCGTCCAAGTACCGACGATCCCTGGAAATGATAAACTCTGTATTATTTGATCGCTCTTAACAATATAGATTTTAAGGGAATTGAAGTTGGATCATATACCCGATAGCAAGAGTTAGTTTTGAATTAAACGCAATGAATAGTGATTTTCAAGATTTGTTTACTAAACATGTCACGATCAATGAAAACTGTAGTGAAATGATATCATGCAAGATGCTGTTTTGCAAAGAAACAAATTGTCATATTCACGTATTAAACCATTACATGAATGTATAATTAGGACTTTTCTCTAATTATCCAATGATAATACTTTTTAAGCCAACAAATCTGATTTAAAATTTATCAAAATAAACATAGTTTAAACATAGTTATTTCAAATATAAAATTTATGTTGGTTAGTTTTCAGTTATATAACATACCATGTGAAGATTTTTCTTTTTTTAGAGGAAGTGCACCAATTTACAAGAGATACTATTAGATGAAATAAACGATCTCTACATGTTGCAACACTTTTCGCCTTTTAGTTTCATTTATTATCGACTTTGAAAACTGCCTTCCTCATTTTGTGTTACTCTACATTCGTGTAATTCTAAAGAAATTTCTTATCATCAATAATTATACAAATTTCCTTAGAACATCTCAGGCATGCGATTTTTCCTGAAGATAACAAATGAAATTCAAAGCTTGCCTTCAATATCTAAGAGCTGGTGAATAGCTGTACTTGTTTCAAAGATAAATAAATGTTTGAATTATCATTACTACATGTACACCTAATGCAATAGATCAAATCCAGAGTAACAAAGTAAGTTTACTATATCCAACATTCATAGGAAAGATTTATTTAACAAATTTTCAAGCTTTTATCTTACACATGTTAACTTATCTACAATACCTATACTACTGAATTGCAAGCACCGTGCCATTTAATTACGTATCATTATTTTGCCATAGTAAATGAACAATATCACATTCTACTTTACCTATTTTAAGACGGAACGTTTCCTCGGAGGTGACGTCACAAAAAGTGACAATGACGCCGAGCAGCAAGAGGAAGATCCGGTGTTCCATATTTGATTGTGTTCTCCGTCAGCCGACACTTTTCAAAAGAACGACCATGCCTCCAGGACTTTCCGACATGATGAAAATTTAATCACTTATACATAACACTGTTTTGATGTCGAAATACGCTAGGAAGTATCGGAGAATGTCGTGTGCCGTGAATTCAGATGTGTTCAGCCATCGCAGGATCGTCAAGCCACAGTGGAAGCCTTCACCACAAGCGTTGTAGATCGATAGTTGTATATAACCTATTAAAACAGCAGCAAAAACGACTGGAAATCGATGTTGGGGAGGTTTCTTATCTAATGAATCCCGGATCATGGACAACAGTACAATTAGTAGGGGTTAAGTAAAACATACAAACAAAAACGTCTACGCGTATCTAGTCACTGTGTTTGTGTTTAAGATTCAGTTTAAAGTTTCGATTTTTTCCCCCTTTGTTTATTTGGTCAGTGTCGGAGAGGGTTAGATTGGTTGTCAGTTTGGGGCAATATACCAGCGGGAACCTGTGGCGATTTCAAACATGTGTTTCTTCTCTGGTGAGAAGACATGCACGCAAATACAAGAATGCATTTCGAAACAAACCATAAAATGCAGGTGCCTGATAATTAAAGTTACTATCTGACAGAAAGAAAGCTTTGAAATAAAAACTAAAACCGATTTACGATCCTCAAATTAAATTCATGACTATTATGGGGGGAAAAAATCTAGACTGTCTTTTTTTTTGTATAATTGCTGCAAAGTTTTGACATTATCTTTTGAAATAGCTAAAAAATGGGAAAGAATTATGTAAATCGGTCTGATCAAAATTCTAAGAACTGTTCAATTTTCAAAGTAAAATTCGGAAAAATTTCAAGTAGGAGTTCCTCTGTTTCGTGTGTCAGGCGTTTTAAGTGCTAGAAGATTAGAGTTCTTAAAGTTATTTATGTGCAAAATGAAATATTTTGAATATCTAGATTTTTATTTTATATTGGCTATAAATTAAAAATATCTTAAAATCCCCGGCATTGTCATTCATTAAAAAAAAAATGTATTTACATAATAATCGAGTATCAATCGTCATGTGTTATTTCTCCGAAGTCTTACTGCATTATTATCACAACATCTAATCAATACCATTAATTTGGTCATTGCAGAATTTCTATTAGTACATGGTCACTGCTCATTTCGCTTCATCAGATCATTCTAGCTCGCCAAATAAATAATCACATTATAATGATAACTAAGAGACAATTCCAAACGTCTGTCTGACCCAGTTGGTATTCCATGTCGATTCAACCGATCCAAACATCTTTTGTTCGTAAACATATCTCAATATACAATAGCTACTAAATTTATTGTTTTAGGGCAAACCACAGCTTTCCTCGTAGGAAATATTAATTACGCTTCAACCAAAACCATACGGTAGGCAATAAATTTCAGAATGAAATGAGTGAGAAAAGAATATATTGTATGTAAATAAAACGCTAAAGCTACCTTGAATCAGGAAGTAGATGAAGCTGTTAAAAAGTAGATGAAGCTGCTTATTTCGATTTTACCGGGTGGCATTCTATAAAATATGAACGATCGGACATTTGTTTGTTATTATCTGCCAAGAGCTGAATTCCAAATAGCCGAACACTGGCCACAAAGGCGCGGTGTTCTTTCTCATTTCATGAAATCATTAAGCGATATCCGAACTTACAAAAATTATACTTACTAAAATATCGTGTGTACGTGTAACATTTAAATAGACTGATTAGATATTTAGATAACTACTAACATCTTTGAAAATCTTAGAATCAGAGACGACGTTGTGTGGTGACGGTTCTATATCATTATCGTACATACAACATGTAAGAAGGTATTTTTTAAAAGTTATAATTGACTTCAATCATAACGTCATTGCATACTTTAGGTACTTGTACCGAATGCATCTGCATCTGAGGCTAATGTACATACGTACTAACTTACTTATCTAGGTTGCTTACTCTTCATTGCTAATAGTGTACATACATATATGTCTACTATCAGCTCCAAATAAATTCGCCTTCCCAGTGGTATTGACCCTTGAGGAGTAGTAGTAAAATTTTTGATTAATTATTTTTAATT
This sequence comes from Magallana hongkongensis, assembly GCA_016163765.1. Taxonomy (NCBI): domain Eukaryota; kingdom Metazoa; phylum Mollusca; class Bivalvia; order Ostreida; family Ostreidae; genus Magallana; species Magallana hongkongensis. The sequence continues at coordinate 38,193,334 of WFKH01011581.1, read as the reverse complement.
TTTTTTGGGGGGGGAGGGGGGGGGAAGGGGTTGTTTATTGTATTTTTAGACTAAGTGGTATAAGTTTGGTCAGAAAAGGATTTATTTTTTTTTTGTAAAATAGGAAATCCATGGGATCAAAATTAAATTTAGAGAGGGTCCTGTCCTAGCATACTTATGTGTTTTATGACTACAGGGTAGGAATCAAATCTGAGAGGACACATATAAATTATCAAAGTATTTAAAGAGTTTTCCAAAACCAACAATCCTATTTCAGCAAGCCAGACAATAAACAAATACAATAATATAAAGTTTTATTAAACTGGGATAAAACAGAAAATTGTCTAGCAGGTTACAGAAAATTTGGGTCTTCCTTGGCCAATCTATGCAACCATTTATTCTGAATAACCATTAGTTCTTGGAAAATGTAATGTCAAAATAATAATAAAAACTTTGAAGAAGGAATCGGTCGGTACATATATTACTAGTAAAAGGGCCGGGTTTTTTTTTTCAATATTGGGAGCAGAAAGTAATGATTCATGTCTCTAACAGGCGAGGCTGTCCTGCCGCGCATCTCCCCAGTATCACGTCATAACGTCGTTTTTATCGCTACAGACACTTGTAGAACATTAATTTAATGCCTTGCTTCCACTTAAAAAGATATGAAATAAAGTGAATCAGTGGCTTTATAAATAACCTCGACTAATTCAGCAATGCATCATATATCTGTAAAAATGCACTGATTTATATCTATATCTATAAAAAAAAAAATCAAATGAGTATCAATCATATCAAATTAAAAAACAACCATTCCTCTAATTCTTGGAAAAACGTTTGATTTATTGCATTACACTTATTGTGTTTTGTATACACAGTGAATTTCGATCTAATTTTTTTTATATAAAAGAAATGCAAGGGGTTGGGGAGAGGGGAGGGGGGGTGTTAATGATTGGCTCTGGAATACAAGTTCTATCTTATTTTTGAATGTGTTGATTTCTTAACAATTACATAAAAATACATTAGACGCATCCATCAATATTTAGTGAAAGCCACCAAGATTGATATGAATTGAATTGCAAATGTGCAGGATAAACTAGTCTGAACGAAGAAAAGTAACTCTTATTTCCAAAGAGTAGTCTCTTTTTTTTGGGGGGGGGGGGTGTATATAAAATAGCTCTATCACAATTATATCAGATGCATGTAGCAAGGTAATACTGTTTGAAATTAAAAAAAAATTAAAACATAAATCGTACAGATTTTTATACCATTGGTCTTTAAGAAAAGTGAAAATATTAAAAGTCTCAATTTATTGTCTATTACAACCCAACTGCCTAATAAAGTATTATAAAGTGATTGATAAACTTCTCAAGTAATCATACATGTAAATATGTTTATATGAATTCGATGCAGCTAAAACTTTTACAATATTATAGTTGTTTATTTTATTATAGCTCTCTAATGCAAGATGAATTAGATATACTGCGAGTATGCAATAATCGCTTGCGCCCTTCCCCCCTCCCCAGGACTGTGGCTTGATATAATGATATATTTCATCGATCTGATGCGAATAAGAGAAGTGTTTTAGAATGTTCATGGTAACTTCGAGACAGATTTGTCGCAGTAACAAGAGAAACTTTACCTTCTCTCGGGAGTCTTCGTACTTACTGGAAAAATCTGGCATCTAGTGATAGAGTCTTAGAGGAGATTCAGAAAGGTCTTTAACAGAAAATTACTTTGTTTCTAGGCCCAGCCACCAAAGACTTGAAGTAATCAAGCTTATTGACAGACTTATTTCTATCGGGAAATTGCTGCCTAATAAACACAGTTAAATGCATGGGATATATAATTTTCTGATATTAACAGAAACTGATATTCAACGTAACGCAATTATGAAAGAACATGTGGACAATTTAACCACTGCACAAATCGAAAATCAAATTATGTAAATAGTTAACTTTTATGAAAATTGTAGTTGCATGGGCATGATCTTTTCACAAGTTAAATACAAATAGTAATTACAGCTGAAATTGTTTATTATTTATTAAATAGAAATTAAAAAATAATCATTTAACTATCAGCAGAACTAGATCAGACAATATATAATATACGAACAAGTCACGATGAATATATCAAATAATATTTTAAGCCATGTATCACGTCTGCCTTTATGGACATTTATTTTATTTTTATTTTATATAAATCATTGCATGCCAGCGGTGGAAAAAATGTTGGGCTCGTGATTACTATAATTATTAACAGAGTTATAAGAAAATAAAGCATTAGGCCAGGAGCTATATAATGAACCATTCCGTGATAGGAGAAGATCATAAAGAGTCGGACTCTGTACTTTACTGTACATAAAGTTAATAAATAAATCATGAAGGAATTTTCTATGAACTCTCTTCACGATCTATAGCTAGCTACAAGTATATGGTTGCTGTTACTGAAATCATCAAAGACCAGCCATTTATGTGTATCAAGGATGATGCTTGTAACTTTTTGTGTTTATCTATCGGTAAATTTAAGTATCATTTAGAAAAATTCAGTTAATTTACTAACGTAGCAATGTGTGATTAATTAACTAAGATTTTGCAAATCATGAGCACTAATTTTCTTGCATAAGCACTCGTGTTAAATAGGCTTGTCTGGCGTGAGAGTTCAGAGCGAGGTTCTTGTCTTTTACAAGTTGTGTATTACAACGCTGCCGTTTCCGTCGAACGGTCGGTACTATGTATCTTTAAATGCAAATAGACAATGTCTGCATTAAAAAAATTTGATAAATCATAGAACTAATCTGTTTCAGTTTTTTTTGCTCAGTTGATTGAAATTTAGCCTATCTTTAAAGAAAATGTTGAATGTTCATTCTTGATGTCTTCGAAAATGGATGGACCAAAAATAAAAATGGAATATTTTGGAACATATTAAAGGGTGTAATTTTATATGAGTTGAAAATATCAAAATGATTATAACTTATGAAAATTTAGTTTCCAAGTTTACCCAGATTGTGTACAATCATTTTAGGAATGATCTACGTGCGAAATGTTGTATATAAGATTAAAGCAGGAATCAAAATAAAAGATTAATATGATTTCCCGATGGTGTTGATACATGTACATCGATCATATATATTCTACAGTAAAATAATCCACCCCCCCCCCCCCCAAAAAAAACCAAACAAAAACAAACAAACACCCCCCCAACCCCCCAACCCCCCAAAAAACCCCAATCATTACCCTCGTGTGATCGTATGGAATGGCGAATCTTGTCCCTTTGGCGAAATTTCACTTTTCCAAAATTGTGGTATGTTAAAAGAAAAAAAAGGTTTTTTATTCATGAAAGACGCTATATTACCCTTCTATTAAAACGTAGTTCCTTCAAAAATTAGTTTGAAAGTGGCTGAACGATTATTTCATAATCCACAATCTGTGTTACACTGCGCCTACGATGAATATTGTGTTATTTTAATTCAACGTCTACATCTGACAGCTTTTGCTGTGAAACATATGGAACACCCTTGAAAGCCATGGCAAAAGCAAAAGTGCGAGCAACCTTTGATAAATGGATCAGAGAAAGCAAAGGAGATGAATATCTAGACACAAACAAAATGATATAATCTGCCAATAGCTCATGGAAGACTCATCTTCTTATCCTATCTGACTGAGATTATCAGACAATTCACGTCCACAGAAATCCATGATTTTCTCGGTTACGATGAAGAGGCGAAGTCTGGGTCGACCGTATGTTTTTTGTAATCTGAAATGCATATTTATATTTAAGTGCGTGTTATCAACTTATCCACTGTGGTTTTGTTTTTGTGCTTATTTTACTTTGAAGTTGATAATATGTCTGAAATCTGTCATCAAACATGTAATGTATTACAAAGAATGTTGCCCTTTTTGAAACAAGTTATCTTTATTTTTAAGAAAAAAGGAGATACAAAAAAAAAAACCCCGAAAAACAAAACCCAAACAAACCAAAGCAACGAATCACTATAAAAAAAAGACCACCTATTTAGTTTGAAAACCGAATTTAAGAAAGGAAACTTAATCATTAACTATTATTGTTTTAATGTAAAAAAAAAATTAGAAAAATATAATAAAATAAACTAAATCATAAACTATAATTGTTTCTATATATAAAACAATGCAAAAACTCAGACGTAATATTTGACTATACTTTTTTTTCAAATCATACTTGTTAGTCTAAGAATTGAAACAATTATTAATATAATTGTCTCGGTAACCATAAATAAACGCTGTATATTAAATAATTTCTTCTTTCTCATATAGATCGACTGTAATATTGCCGAACGTTATATACATTAATGTCATTCTCCACTTGCATTCCTGTATAATTGTTTAATCTGCGTGCACATAAATAGTCTCAACCTATTTTCTTCTTTCTTTTGTCAACATACATGCGGTGCAGGTTATTAAACTCAAGAGCAATAATCTTTTCATAAAATAATTAGATAAATCAATACTTCTAGGACAGCTAATTCAAATAAAGATAATTAAGTTACAAGAACATGCATAATGAAACTTTCATTGTTAAAATCTAATTAATAGATTCTTGTTGAGCATATTTTAATCAGTGTCATATACTTATTGACCTTAAGCTTTAGAGAATAAAACCATTAGTTAAAAAAAAAGACACGGTCTCAAAAAGATGATCTCTCTCTCTCTCTCTCTCTCTCTCTCTCTCTCTCTCTCTCTCCAAATGACCAATCCAATGATTGTTCATTTTAGGCGAAGATATATCCAATGTCTGTACATAACATTATGCTGTACAGTTTGACATTAAGTTTAATCTTCGAATAAAAAATAATTTATTAGTTAACAGAATGTGTTTTTCAATAATCTAACACAGAATTATTTGAACGTCAATTCTAAGAACCCAAAGACGAGAGAAACGTGACAAGAGTTGAATCACATTAAACCTAAAACAAAGTCTGCTTCTTTTGTCAAGATCGTGTGCGTGCAGACTTATAATACCATGATATCAGAATTATATTGCTGAAAACAATCAAATCTTCAATCACAAAAATTTAAGGGTCTTCCAGTTTTTAAGTACAGCACGCAAATTAGTGTATTGTTATTCGTTTTGGCGTTTAATGATTGCGTGAAATTATTTATTTCTCTACATAAGAAACATTATACTACGTAAAACAATAAGATAATCTTTCTATGCAATCCAAAACCAAATTAGATAAATCTACAGAGAAATACGAATGACATCTAAAAGGTGTTAGTTTTAGCACATTAAGTTGATTGCATTGCAGCATGTTTTTCAAACATTAACGAAACATTTAAAATGAATAAATAATTGATTTCAATTTCAATGCACCCGATATCAGAGGTGAAGTGAAGCTTTCTTTTTTTTTCTTTCCATAAAGTAAAATGAATGATTAAAACAGGATGAAACAAAGCCATAGGCAGTGTTTTTGTACTGGCCCCTTTTCTCTATACAAACTGTCATGATACATTAAAACTCCAATGTATCACGGCTGGATGCCAATAACAATGCAACCGCCAGTATCACTCACTCCAAAATTGATAAATTATATCGGCTATTTTCTAAAGTCTTGGAATAAAATTGCAAACACCTATTGCCTCCGGAGCGCACAAGTACATCAAAAATCATTTAAGTGTTGTAAGATCAAAAGGAACCCATTCTAATTTATCTAATTAATATTTGGAATTAAGTTAAGTAAAAAGGAACTGTCTGAACCTTTACCGAAAGACTATAAAATAACGAAACGAATTCACAAATGGAACTCGTAAGTACTGCAACGTTTCAGGTGTGCAACTGAATTGATAAAATCTGGGACGATTAATGGTGTTAAAATATTTCTTTGCCCAAGAGATGGGTTCCAACATCACGAAATCATTTATCATTCGGATCCTACTAGTAAAATCAAACTGGAAACAAATCTAGTGTGGGGACGTTTTATTTTCTTATCTCACTGATGAACAAAGAGTGTTTTGTGTAATTACATTCTGTGTTTGTATCTTGTTTAAATAGAAGATCATTTCTCATCGTAGGTTTACAAACTGCCTCGTTGTGCCATTACCAATCCCTATTAATCATGTTGCCAAAAAAAAATCAAATTCATGTAAAATATAAATGTAAATCTACGAATGTTTGCATTTTACATTCTTGAAATGCAAACAGGACATATCACATAAAAAATATTTACATGCAGGCGTTGCTTTATCCCCCGCACTGCCTTGATATCTATATTCTGTGGTGAAGCCGGAACTCCAACTGCTGTGTATGCGACCATCTGCTTCCCTACGTCTGTTTCTTCTCAATTGATATGTGTACAGACTTCCCTTGATTCCGGTCCGGTCCTCTCTCATTGCTTTTCATTTGATATTTATAGATTGTACATGTATATAGATTAAATAGCAAGAAAACAAGGTTCAAATACATAATTATGTATTTTCAATGAAAATTTTTTGTCACCAGCGTCTACTTAGACCTTTGTCTAACAATTGAATGACTCTTTCATTTCAACCAGCTAAATTTTCCGAATTATTTTGAGAAAAGTTATACATTATTTCAATTGTACATAATACTCATTTTATAATATAAAGACTTATCAAAAGGTATACTTTCCATATTGAGGTCGGTAAATTGTCCAGGAAAGTACCTAGTACATTTTCATTACGAGAATTAAATTATTGTACTTATGACATTATCGCGGCCAGAATTATGATCAAAATCATTTAACTGAATAATTGATAATGTCCAATCCAATCATTCTATGTCAACATCATCGTTCGTAGTTCAAGCAACTATATTCAAAAAATATCATACGGGATTTAAGTAATGGATTTGTTGTTTTCATTTTCAGGGATGAATGATGTTTATCAGTCCGCAGTCTCTCTGAGTTACAAGAAGAGGGCTGTGTTAGCTGTCAAAATATGATACTTAATAACTAATTATCAAACAGTGTGGTAATTACAAAAAGCGTTATGAATAATAAATGGATTAGAGAAAGCTGATGAATAGTGATTCGTTTAGGGATGTGGGATGACACAGAGATAAAAGATATGAAATATTTTGATGAATTTGTACAAATAGCGACCAATTTAATAAATACACAATTGCAACTGATTGAGATAAGGTTGCAATTCTAGAAAGTGCACTCAACAAGGCATTCTGAACACTTTTGAACTATACAATTATATCGATTAGAAGTTACTGCTTGAAAATCACATTTAAGTGCCACAGAATCATCTAAATCAAGGCAAATGAGATTTTCTTTACTGGCCCTTTAAAGGAAACGCCCGCTTCTATACGGTCTGCTTATTTTCCGGGAAAATATCAACAATTCTCCAAATCACAGTGTTACTACGGGCAGTTTGAAATAGCAAAGTCATCGTTGAAACACCCTTTGAATCCATATTCTAAAATAGCAATATATATGTATCTATTTGCAGTGATTGAAAGCTTTTGGCTGATAATTAATAGGTAATGTATTGTTGACTAATAAATTCCGTCTGTAGCGACAAAAAGAAACTTAAAAATGGCGGCTTACGCTCCATATACAAAACAATATACATGTATATTTTATGTGTACATGTATCTGTCAAATACATATGATTGTAGCAATTTAATTTGATAGCACTATAGTTTAAAAAAAATCAAATTAACCAAAGGATTTCCAAAAAATTTTTTTTAAAGATTTTTGAGTGCTGGAAAAATTTCTAGACATTTTGAGAATTCACTTCTAACAAAAATGAAGCACTGGTCAAAAACGGTAATCTTGTACATGTATGCACTGTAGGTAAATACTCAAACAATTTTATCTTTGAATGAGAATTTCTGATAAAATGCTGCAAAAGTAATAAGAAATGGATTGAGGTAAATATATTAACGTATGATAGATCGTAAAGGACTGAAAACTGATGCTGTTTAATGTGCAAACTTGATGCATAATTTACGTCACGTTCACCGACAAATAGGGAAGGTCCATGGAGAATATCACCCCTCTTTAGTAATTAAACAGGAATTGATCTTGCTTCCTGTATAGTCCATTTCGTGCGTGAAGAGGATTTCAGGACGTATATAGGTACTTTGGACCAGAAACCTGACAAGTGACTTCCCGTTATGCTCATGCAACAGCATCATTTCCATCGACCGTCGAACATATTGCGCAAACCAAAACCTTTCCCGTCAGGGACTAACGGTTTTGGTGATGCATCGTAAGATTAAAACCAGAGTACTGAAAAATTGCGAGTATTTGCATTAATTGCGGTGATTCAGTTCTTTTCGTAACTTAAAGGTTAAGAAAATACAAGGCTACAAATAGGCAAGGTACGAAGAGGTTGATTTTTGTACATAAATATTAGTGCAGTACCGGATTTCGCTCACACAACATTGGGCGATTGCGCTAGATGCAACCACTTATGATTGATAGTATCTGGATAAAATACGAGAAAATACCTGTACAAGACGACCATTTGGCTGATTAGTTACCACCTACCCTGAACTTAAATTTGTATATGAAAAAAAAAAATAAATTAGAATTTCCACCAAAATTGAATCCTCAATTTTCATGAAAAAATAAAATTAACCATGGAGAATTTTTTTTTTGGGGGACGTGCCTGACGACCTCCGCCATACCAATAAATACCGAAAATAAAACTGATATTTCGGCTAAACTAACACTTTATTATTATCTGATTACCTCCTATAAAGAGCATTACACGGAAAAATTGATGATATGGTACTTTAGAGACCTTTAAAGGTCAACACTCTTGAGAATGGTAAGCTTGTTAAGTCCACATAATTCAGAAAAACAAAGCCCTAACAGGCATATCTGAAATGATTTTCAAATCTGTTTTTCTGGTCATTTTTCAGTGTACTAAGATAAAAAAATCAGCTTGGTATGCAAGGAAAGTCAAAAATGTATATATCCTAGCCTTTTACCATTAATGCTGAGCTAGCTCTGCGTGACATTTTCGTACGCCAGTGAAGAAGCAATAAAGCAAAGAAAAGAAATAAAATACCCATTTCTGTGAGGACAGTTGCCGGGAGACCTCGTTACGTAGGTGATGATGAGCTTCATTTCGTCCTGTAAAGACCTGTAATGGAACCTTCAAATATCTATCTAGGACCGAGCCCGGTTTCTAACGCATTCGACTGCAGCTGGTGGCTACAGTCTCTTACTATACTCTGTATAACTAAAGGAAATAGAGTGTCATGTTTACATTATTGGGCTATCAAAGCAAATTTTGCTTCGGAAAGATTGATATTTTGTACACTCGAAAGGTCAGAAGTTGGCACTTCTCATAATGGTCCAAATGTGTTCAGTAGTCGCCAGACTTAGATTTAGAAACCGATAACACATTCAGTCATCTATTTTGGTTTCTTGTAAAGATTTTCTCATAGTTCATGCACATGGTAATATCAGAATCGAACAACTCAACCATCACTTACACATTAAATATATGCAAGAAATGAATGCAATAACAAAAAAAATTGGGGCATCAACTTTGAACATTGGTCAAGTAACAGCTCTGACCTTTTTTTATCAACATTTTTATTGATACCGGTATATTAGACAAACTTTTATTACCTATTTGTAGCAAGTAGACGTATGTTAAGAAATACAGTAACTGCTAACATATTGAAAGGGGCACATATATTGAGCTATTTTATAGCTAAATGTGCTGGAGGAAAGTATTAAATATTTATAGTATTTAAAATCGTACAATAAAAGTGTCTATTTGTTTGGAAATATTACCCTGATTTCCTGCACAATGAGTCATATGCTACCGTATATGACATAGATACCCAGACCGATAGAGAGCATTTTTACAAGACCGCGGACTTCCGGTATGATGTGATTATCTTCTTCTTGTATCAAAAGATATCAAAAATGACGTTGGTCTTGAGCATATAACATGCACAGATTACTTATAGACACAGCTTTAGTCTAGAGACCGGACATATCTTGTTGATTTCAATGCGCAATGACTGATTGACCGACAATGAAATAGACAGACCTACGTCACATTGCTGTTTGACACAACTACACAAAGCCCGTGGTCTATAGTTAAAATAGCTCAATATGGATTCTCTAATTTAATCTATGTCCAGTACATTCCTTCTCATATTCTTTTACAAACAAACAGAATTACTTATCAACATCGAAGACTCACACCCACCATTATAAGACTTCATCTATGATACTAAACCAAGAGTTGGCGGATTAATAGAACAATGTACCTCTCTAGTCTCTCTAGCCGTTTCCCTTCCCGATGAATTTTTTTCACACTCATTAGAAAAAAATGAGATAAGTAACATCGTTTCCATGTATACTGTTTGGTGATATACAATTTCGATTTACTCTAGCTACCTACAAGAATCATTTTCAATCTTTTCTCAATCAGGCAATAGACAAAGTACAATCCAATCACAGTGTTACATAATACAAAGTTTTACGATATCATATACTTTAACCAATCAGAACAAACCATAATTATCTTAGGGGATCATGTTCGAAATGTTTTCTGTAGCAGACATTGCGTCGTCACGAGGTTAGAAACTTTTCTTGTCAACTGCCCCAATGTGTTGCTGTGTTGCTTTGGGAAATTTTATTATCTACTGGTAACTCACGTGCAATTTAATTACAGAATAAACCATTATTATTTGTGCTCGTGAAGACGTCTTTGATACCAAGTATCCGTAGGAGTAAATTCAATGTAATGGTGAATAAAGATTTGTTTACTAAATAAGGTACTCATAATAATTTAATAACACTATGAGCCAAATCTTTTGTTTGACAAAGAAACAGGATTTGACGAAGTACATGCAATTGTTATATACCCTCACCCTAATTATGCGACAGCACTGAAAAAAGCACACCAATACAGTTTATCAAGCAAATCTGTAATATAATTTTTCATTTATGAATGAAACATTTATAACATATAACGTTTCGTTATACATAAATCATTTGGCTTTATATATTAGCTACTATTATTCCTATCATAAAAACAGTTTTAAAAACTTCTACTCGCTTAGGAAGAATATTGATCAACCTCTCCAGAAGCATGATGGATGGCAGACAAAATAATACGATGATTTATTTCGCTGCCTTACTAATCGACAGAAGTTGACCTCTACGCTTTAGAGCTACCTTTTTTCTCGAATTAAGCTGATAAAAAATAGGGATAAAATGATAACAAAAATATTATTTCGTCTGGTCGCCCGGATAGGTGATGTAAACTATGACTTAGAGCAGAAGGGTCTATTTCAATTAAAGCGTTAAATTGATAGCGATTACCCAACTCCCAAACAGGAAGTCCGTAAGATGCCTTTTGTCTTCATATCCTCCTACAAAAAAATATGACACTTTTCTGGCTTCCTTAGAAGCAAAGCTTCATCACCTGCTGACTCAGCATCTGTATTGCTACGGACTAATGCTTACTTCGATGTCTGATGGATATATCTTCGGAGAGGCGTACAGGAAATATAGAGAAAAGTAGAATAATAAAGGTCTATATTCTTCTCCATTATGCCGATTGCCACACGCATTCTTTTAATCAGAATTGAAGAAAACATAAGCACCCCTCTGTAATTTAATTAATTCATTATGAAGAATTAACACAGAGCCAGATAAATGGTGACATTTTATGTAGCTGCAAAACGATAGTTCTTCGGGAAATTCTAAGTTGACAGACTGTACTACTGGAGTTTCTTAGATACAAATACATACCATTTATGGAAGATAAAAAAAAACTTTAGCTAGTTTTGGATTAATTACTCTCATTTTTTAAAATATATTTAGGGAATTCTATAGTATTGATGCTGAAAATTCCTAAATTATTTTTCTACTGATGTTTTACTTTTACAGACCTTCACCAACCAAGTAAATTGAGGTGGTGAGGTTTATTGGGGACTGTCAATCTACACTTCATATATACACTTCTACAGTTAGCATTTTTGCATCCGTCAAAGGTTCAGTTTCAAAATAAATTCAAGTATGCCATTAGATATATCATTTTTATTGATATTTTTTACCTGTTATGCTAAATATTTTCCTAAAAAAACAAATATTCAGAGGGTAAATAATAATTTCCATAGGAAACTATGCTCTATTAGATATTAAGAATTCCTTTGAAATTAAACGACATACATGTATGGACATAGATGTATAAATTTTGAGAGGGTTTGAACAAAGGATAACAACCCTTCTGACTTTAATTCCCATAGGAAATAAAATTCACAAAGTAATATTTTCTTCCTTTTCCAATGCAAAGAACAACATTTTTAAGCTGATTATCTCACCCCCTCTGAAACACTGAAACCAAAAGTTGCTATATACAATGTTTTCTCTAAGCAATGGTCTTGCATATGATTTTTATATCCGTCACTGAATTAAAAACAAACCAAGATACAAATGTAAGTAAAAACATTTTATTAAGGCACATAAATTTATCAAAGTCCAAATTTCGTAATTTTATCACCTACTGTAACAAATATGAAAACTAAGATGATGTCATTAAACTAAATAATTATGAAGTGAAAAACAAAGAAAGAATATAAATAAAAAATCTTAAAGTTTATGCCTATATTTGCAAGTTTAAATCGAGTTTTCAAGATCTACACAGTGTTATAAATAACTAACCATACAGCATTGTTTAAGAATAACAAATACGAAGGTCGGAGATTTAAAGCTTATCAATATGAGAGATGAATAGCTTATTACCTTATAATTGAAAGCAGTCTCACATTTTGCTTGGTAAACAATTACCTTGAAAAACCACAACATGTTTCCATTTTTGGCATGGAAATTGAAATTTCACTTTTGTGTCATGCAATTTCTTTTGATCGTAGATGATCTTTTAACGAGTTGCGTTTTATTTTTAAATGTAAATAATGGAGAAGAAAAATCAAGATACAGTCTGAAAAACATGAATTCAAATAAAAATCCTAACATAATCTTTTTATTACATTTTTTTTCTGTATATCGATTGCCTTCCCTGTGTTTTTTGTTTTGGCTTTCAAACACTGCCTTATATCATACCAAATTATTTTGCCACAAACAAATGTAACATAAATGAAAAAGGAAACATTTTATAATAGTCTTACTATGTTCATTTCATAATTATAGACAAAAAAAAAATGTTTTTGTATTGCTCATATGACACCGTGTTATACATAAAACACTAAGTTAAAAAATCCAATGATATAAATACACCGGATAAATAGGTACATATAATACAAAATTATTGACAAATGATGAGAGAGAGAGAGAGGAGAGAGAGAGAGAGAGAGAGAGAGAGAGAGAGTGGTTCATGATAAATGCTTTAGTGTTGCTATGAAGACCTAGTGATTGGTTAAAGAACATTAATAACCCCAACTGTAAGTCGACTGACGGAACATCATTTCTCTTCAAGTAAATGTCCCTTTTGACAAAAAAATATGCTTAAAATACTAAAAATAGGATATTTAATAAACCGTGCATTGAATTGCGTTAGAATAACGTGCATTTTGTATGTTGCAGTTTACGGCTCATGCCTTACTAAACCATGATGAACAGATTTGATGCAAATCAAAAATATACGAAATATTAGTAAATATATTAGTACACATATAATAATTATGATGTTACATGATAATGACTTTCATGAACTTGTCAATAAAATTTTATCGGTATTCAGCATGATATGAAAAACAGTTCAAACCTAAAATTCATATTTCTATACATTGGTTTAAAAGAACAGAAAATTATGAATAAAAATTAAAAGCCAATTAGATTTAAGAAAAAATTAATGAAAAATTCCTGAGAGAGATGAGGAAATGATAGTTACAAGTTTTTCACACACATGTACTCACATACGTACATACATACATGTATAGTATATATATACATGTACATCAAAAAACTACAACAAGTTAAATTTGCATATTTGTCGTATGTTCTCAGACAGGTTCATTTCCTTGTAACTCGGATTCACTCCTCAAAGTGTACAATATGAGAATGATATTATTTGACAAAATGGAGTCATACACGTTTAAACCCACAATGATCAAGTTTATACTGTACCAACAATGCGATGATGAGAACAACGGTGCGCTTAAATCACAATTTTAAGGAGAACCCTGTGTGTGGAAGACACTGTGATGGTGTTCGTGGTCGTGTTCTTGTTCTTGTTGTTAAAGATGTTCCCCTTGCCATCTGCTGTGGCCCGAATTTTCTCCAATACTTAACGTCCTAGTTAACACAGTGATAAGTTCATCGTCTCGGTCTTTGCCGAGATCGGACGAGGTATTTCTGTCCACATGATTATGTAGATTATTTTCTTCTGTCTTATTGTTTTGCTAAAATGGACAGAGTCCAAAAAGGTAATTAGATATTTCGAAAATAAACAATATTTAACTTAATTATTGAAATTTTGTTGAAACATATTAATTCTGGAAATGCCGACGCAAATTACAATTTCGACAATTAAATACTGACTAATAATTGGCTTTGGCAGGTTCATATATTTTAATAAATTCTTCTTAAGATCTCACTCAATAAAATCAAAGTTAAAGAGGCTACAGTAGGTAGTCAAGAACTAATTTATTACTCATTAGATCTACCTTAAAATTTTTAGTGCTATTACTTAGCAAAGAAAAAATCCTAATCTTTAAGGCTGTAGACATTGATATACATTATGTAGTTTATAAATGGCCAACACCATCCAGCCCTCTTAAGCAAAATCATTTCCATAATTAATGTGCATCAACCAATAAAAAAAACCCCCATTAAATTCTTCAAAGATACAAAAAATATTACATTGAAGTAATATCCATAAAGCTAACCAAATGTAAACTACAAAACAATGTTAATCTCACCTCGTGCTTCTTCCCATGAGCCTTCTGGTTTTTTGAACGTTTATAATACACCCACTGAATGACAAACACAGTGAGGGCGAGAACCACCCCTCCCGCGAGAACATAGAACATGCCAGAGGCCACTCCCATCTTTATTTCTTGGCTCTTGGCGCTGGATCGTGGGTCGGGACAGGTAGGAATCCCAAACCATCTGAGTGAAGAAAAGGTCAGATATTGCAATCAACTTATTCTTAGGTTGTTTTACTAGTTAAGGCATGAAAACATAACACCAAATATTAAAAATGTAGAGGTTTTGTTGTTGTTCCTAGTTGCAATCAAAATTACACTGTATAATATTCCTAATATCTTTTGAACTTTGAAACTGAAAAGGAGAATGATTGTAGATGTGTGTGTGTGTGTGTGTATAATGTCTTCCATTGTTTACAACTTTTCTTCGATAAATAGAAGTTTATGCTTAAGTTAACATTTAACAGCAGACTGATTACAAGTAGTCTCCATTTTTCATCAAGTGAGAGCGAGGCAGAGTGATAAATAAATGACAAACAAGCAGAAAATGTCTCTCTATAATCCCCGACAACGTGGGGTCTCTGGGGGAAGCTCACTGAAAAGTGTCAAAATTACATTACCAATTCTGTCACCCGTCTCACAACAAGACCGTCTTTAGAAGCCAAAAGGGTTCATCGACTGGCGGCGAACAGAAAAGAATATAATAGATTTCAATGAGTTCTTTGAATAATGAGGTACTGCTGAATAAGAGCCAAACGAGACGAAAAAAACCCACCAGTAACCTAATAGTATATTCAGAGAAAGACTATTGAATGATATTTTTGTAACACATTCCTGGGGAAAGAAGGCAGTAATTCGATGTTATTGTAGTTACACTTTCAAGAAAAATTGCTGTTCAGTGAAACTGGCGGATAACCACTCTCGGGAGACTGTGAAATGATCTTTTGAAGAAAGATCATTGTGGGGGAAATATATGACATTTTTGTTGGAATTATTTTACTATTGTGTACAAAGGAAACTGTTAAATGTCGTTTCTGCGCCATACACCTACGGGAAAAAGTTTCACTGGTAGTGTGAAATAAAAATGAAATCCACTTCCAGAAGACTTTTATTGCATTGACTCAGATCAGCTAGCTAGCAAATAAAATGATGTAACTGTAACACACGCTATGTATTCATGAAAGTCAGAATAACAATGTTACTGCATAATTGATAAATGCGATATATATAGGGATTTCGAACACTTTCCATCTAGATGTCTGACCCTTGAAATGTGATTAATTGTTAACCTTATAGACATATATTTATTGATTTTCGATATGAGAGCTAAGTATTGCACACCTGTTTATAAATTTTAACATACAGTGTAGCTTGGATTATTATACGAGTCACCGGTAAATTAGGCTGTATTGTGCTTTCGTGAACTTCGTGGGTATCCCTCTCTCACGAATTAACATCCCCAAAATACTGAGGAATGTTAGTACTCATTACACATATATGCAAAGCATCCTAATATTAAACTTTTGAAAATCTGACAATTCACGAAAACTTGCCCACTCAAATTGAAAGTTTACGTAGTATCTCATAACAAGGGATTGAGCTATGCCCTATTAGAACCATTTTAACAAGAGCTTGGACTTTGGGTAGTTGTTTCAAACGGCAGTGTGACGAAGACCTGTCTATTTCATTGTAGGCCACTCAGCCATTGCTCTTTGAAATCAACAAGATTTGTCTGGCTTTTGAGTTAAGACTACGCAATCGATGTATATTTCACTTGAAACCAGCGTCATTTTTAACTTGTTTTGACGCAAGAAATAGAAAGTTACGTCCTACTGAAAGTCCAAGGCCTTGTTAAAATGGTTTTAAGTAGTTTTAGATGTCTTCTTTAATTAAAGCTCAGATAATCGCAATTCTATGTAAATCTTCCAGCAACGCAATTGTGATGTATTAGAAAATTAAACAACTGTAAATGTTCTTCATTTGAGAAGACCATTACAGCATACGATTGAAATATGCAAAACATTTGTAATTGTAATGTCGAAAGCAAGACTTACTTCCCCTCCAGCTTATACAACACTCCATTATCGTTCAATTTCAATATTCCAAGGGAAAGTTTCTCTGTGAAAGGTGAATGTTTTTGTGCTGCCATTCCATACCCCTTCAGGTCAAACGGACTTCCTATTTCCATTAAACTACAATCACTAGAAATTGCATGGCGAATTATCGGAGAATCCCAAAGAAAAGCGTACTTTTCGTCGCGTACTTTTCTGAAACCGTCTTCCACTCGCCTCACAATAGCTCCCTCTGTTATTTTCATATGAGCATACATTTGCTGGTAGTGGCTTATGTTTGTTTGGCTGAAGAAATTCTCTATCTGACTTCCTTCAACTGTACCATAATTATAATCACTCTGTTTTGGAAGATCGGCGGCAGACGTGATAGGCATGTGAGCATTAGAAATGGTAAGGAAAGCCGCCAAGTTGGCCGTGTACACAGAAATCACTATCAATGAAAAGAACCACCATGCACTGCTGACTATTCTACTTGAAATTCCTGTTGGGGACCGTTGAAGATTTCCACGTAGCAACGTACCCCATATATACCAGAAACTCTCACGGAAGTTGTTCAAGCATCGGTCATGTTTATCACAATTTATCCGACTTACTCCAAAAAGCATCAAAGCAGTGAATACATATGCCACAAATATAGTGATCCATACTACATGAGACAGAGGCATGAGAAACTGAAAAGGGGAAACACTTCTTTCAGGTTTTCGCACAACTAGACTTGTTCCTTTAGTCATGAATGGTTTTGGAAAGTCCACAACTCTGGATCGGGAAGGTGTGATTTGAAAGGGTGCCAGAGCAAGATCAGCTTTCTAAAAAGGAAGATGATTATGTTTTTAGATTCATATTTCAAAGTTTACTTTGATTTAACGTCAATGAGTGGTGACTTACATCATCCAAAAGTTGCCGGACCATTCCCGTCCATCCACGGGGCGGTCCTTTGTCACTTCCATACTTTCCGTCCGGTACCAGACTAATGTTGTATGAAAAGCCAAGGTCCTCAGCAAGCTTCTCAAATATACTTATAAGAAACCCCTCAAGTTGATCACCAATATCTGTAGTTTTGTTTCCACACCCGGAATCATTCTTCCATTGAACAAAGGGCGCTTCCTGAAAATAATAAGAAAAGGATGAATGAACCTGCCATGATGAAACAGATACAAATGACTTGATAAATCTACAAAAGGGATTATTAACTGGATCATCTAATTAATGCATCAATCTCTTTCTCGAGATTAATTTATCCTATTACAAAGAATAACATTTGATTCTGATTGTTCATGATAATTATTCCATATAAAGACAGTTCAAAGCTAGCATTGTCCTCAAATTTGTTTTTTGTGGGTTTCTTTTCTGTTATAACCCGTCTAATTGGTTGACTGTACGAATCCTAAGTTTTAAATATCATAATGCAAGGAGGAAGCATGGAAATAAAACTCCGGAAATACTAATTAACAGCTTTTATTTGATAATTATTCTTTAGCAGGGAAAACATATCTCTTATAACTAATTAGATAAAGATACAGTCTGTCATAATGGAAATAGTGAACAAACCAAGATGGTTGTGACTCGAACACGATCATCTCCGAACACATCTTCCTCGTCTTTTTTCATCATTGACCTATATGTCTGCGAGGGTTTGATGCGTTCATACAGCCTCTCCTTGCCACTTCTCCAAGTTCCGTACTGAAATAGATTTGTCTGTCAAATCGACAGAAGAAGAGTTGTGTTATTGTGCATCAAGAAAAGAAGAAGAAAAAAGCAGCAGGTGCGTGTTAACATATATCATGCACCTTGTCAAAAAATATGAAATAATAACCAATATACAGAAACTTCAAAAGGCTGGGTGGTCGTCAATCAATCAAAATCCACCAAACATTCTTAATATGGTTTTTTTTTTTCGGCCATGACCGATTATTTAGATTAGAAAAAAACCTAATATTTCAAGATGTTTTCAATTTGATAAAGATCTTCTTTTTTAGGAGGTTAGAAGGGTCTAAAATAGTATTGACTATCCAGCCTTTAACAACACAAGGTCGGAGTGGACAAAGTATAGAAGATTAGTGGAGTGTCTGTTAGTATTTCACCATATATACGCTCATTAAATACTGACAACATCAAAAGTTGTGCTGATACAAACACGCAAAATTCCTTGCTTCGGAATCCGTATTCTTTAGTATCACATGCACGTAAATATGAAATACTTCATATACTTCAATACATGTATCATGGAGCTAAGCTGTATCTAAGAATTAATCTTTAAATGTGAAATATTTGTTGGTTTGTTTTTTTTTATTTTCAAGGGGTTTGGATAAAGGTATTCGATTTATTGACTAATCGTATATAAATAAATATTCAGTCCGAGTGTCACAGTGCTTTGCAAATCAATAAAAATAAACAACAATCAAATATTGTTAATAATCATTCACACTTTTTATTCTAACATGCTCTATAATAATACATATTAGCATTTTCAAATATGACTTTTCATGCAAGAACAACACAATTAATTGTCATAATGTGTCAAAATACGCACCGTTCCATTTCTACTTGTGCCTAAAGATTTTAATTGTAAATACGTCTCGTTTCTGACGCCCATTTTGGAGAAAGATAGCTGTCCCGTACAACCGTGAACTTGAATCTGGAAATAAAATGTTTTAAGTATTATAAGATTTTTTTTTTCAATATGATTTAAAATTCATAATTATCTTAAGGTAATTACATACTACAGTTTGCAAGGTGCAACAGACTTGAAATAAATGGAGATCAATCAAAATCAGGTTTTACAAATTAACTTTAAATCTCGGATCTTTTAAATCTTATATACATGTGTATATATGTATGTTACTAACCTCATATAACCTCATATAAATATAGTAAAGATAAAACAGTAAAGGCATTGAAAAAGAAAAAAATATTTTCGAAAAATAACGTTTTGTTGAGCTTAAAATAATTTTTCCTCAACCAAATGAGTACAGATGTATGAATTGGAGATAATTACAAAGGTGCATGCTTTTGAGCATTCATTGCTCATGCAATTATCGTGCAATGTGATCTTTGAGTAAAAAAAATTGGAGCCTGGAAAATGTGTCAGTACAAGAAAGAAGGATAATTGACAAAAAACGACATTTACTTGTGCTTTGACATTTTAAGGAAATACATATATATTGCTCACATTTGTCAAGTCTAATTCGTTCTGGAAAAGAACAAAAAATTAAAAATCGTTAATAAGGAAACGAAGGGGTCTTAGTTTCGGTTATTATGTAACCAAACTGGAAAGACATGGATTCTAATGGATTATTATGAATATTTAAAAAACCCGGAAAAAACCATATTTGGCGAGCAATCCCAAAATTTGATAATAGAGTCTCTTACTTTTCTTAAAGCTTTTCTCATCTGAAGTCTGCTTTGATTGGCGTGCTGTTCTACTATGTTCATGTATACTTTAAAAGCGTCGTGAAGGACGGCATTGGTCAGAGATACTTTCTTCTTCTCCAAGGCACAGTCATCCGGGCTACCGTTCGTCATGAGTAGAAGTGACGTCAGGTTTGCGCGGGAATCCAAATAATCATCTAAGGCAGCCACATCTGTCCCCTTATGAATTAAGACATAAAGTTCCCATTACTTAATTACTAAATGCGCTAAAACTGGGTGTATTTTTTTCTACATTGATTTGAAAAATGGAAATGGTTTATTTAAAATTCAGCCGATTCATCCGAAGAACAAGATTACGATCTGCACTTTGTGCAATTTGAACAAACAATCCACCATCTAACTAATGGATGAATGTTTTTCCAACAACATAAATGAAAATTGGATTTGGGTTGATAAACCATGGCTTCGGAAATAGGGTTCAAGTTGTAGGATATGTAAGCTGATAAAAATCAGCTTTAACAACTTTTCAGTTCACTGGGATTTGGTGAACACATTTCAAATGAATTATTTTACTTGCTCAACTGTTAATAGATACCAAAAGATGAATATTTATAGGAATACCCACAGGCATAGATGATTAGTGCTGGTAGAGTACTTAACAATAAAAACTATAATATTGTTGAAAAGCATTTACTTGATTTTCTTTATACTGTTAATATTATACTAGGTAGCGTGGGGCACTTTGTATCGGCCAAATGAATACGAATGTGGGAGTGATTATTATCTAAGATAAACATTCATTGGTGCCTTTCTCATATTAATATAAACATTCAAAGTCTGCAGAATTAATCGCATTTTTTTTCATCACTGAAACGCTTTCATACTAATTTCAAACTGAACGAAACTATATGACACAACTTAAACGAAAAGTCGAGTTAAATTTAAGTCAAAATATTTGATCATTATTCGATCTGCAACCAGATTTTGTAAGTGCAATCGAAATACACATTAAAAATTGTCAATTATAGTTCGCTCTACTGAACAGTATTCGTGCCTGTTAACATCATTTTCAATTGCCAAATAGAGTGCATCTATGATGTAGAGAATTTAAAAGAAAAGTGTGTTACTTACAACATTTGCAACTAGCCAAGCATATGGACGGGAAAGCAGGCTTAGATATAAGGCCTGTAAATACACAATACACAATAATAAACAAACTAAATTTACTTGATACTTCAGAGGGTTAAAACTCTAAATTGATATCTATATACATTGAAGTATTTTTTAATCATAAGCGTATAAATAATAAAATTATTTATAGTTTGCTCTACCTGGGTTAAAACAATGTTTGTATTAGTTGATGAACAAATAAGTATTATTCGGTCAATGTATCTATTTCGAAGATCTTTAAGTATTCCCCTGACGTAGGAATCTGACGTGTTATGACGTATGTTGTATGCCTTAAGGTCAGTCGGGTGTCTATCAATCAGCAGAGACATCATTGGAGGACCTGCGGGAAAAGGTAAGCATGTATGAATATTCATGAGGCTGTTAAAGGAAGTAAACAATGAATATTCATGAATACTGGATGGAGAATAATAAGTATGTGAAAAAGAAGCGACAAAGTTGGTTAATACGTGGATGTCACACAAGCATTCGATGTTAAAGGCTTTTCTTTTGATAGGTAGACGATTCCTCTTACTAAATGATTACAATTATAGTTTCGTTACGTTCGCTGTCTTGGAATTGTTTTCGATCTTTGAACGACTCATTTCCACGGTTTTCAGTCCGTATTTTGAGCAAAATGAATAGCTAAACGTATAAAAGTATCTCTTTTCATCATTTTCTTACATGTGTATAATGTGACCATCCATTTAAGTTGATGATACAATCGTTTCGTCATTAGGAATCATATTTTTAATTCAGATTGTAAATGAAAGTAATGGCTGTTTCAACAGTTTTAATGAATAATTAACAAGAACATGTAAAAAAGTAAGTCTACCTATTTCTTTTATTCATTGCGCAAGAAATACCGACAGAATATTGTGGCATATGATACATAAGATGATGCATATAAGTCTAAATAAGTTCACGATAGCGACCTTGGCGAACCTTGTTGATGTTTAAGTACAGGAGATTATCTACAATGAATGTAAAGAAATATTTTCAACGTCAATTGCTTGTGGTAAGTAACTTCTATAATAGATCATCTGAAATTATAATTGAAATATAAAAAAATTGCGTTTTGTCTTTTTATTACAACAAATGAATGACTAAAATCGACGAATAAGGTCATTTCGATCTAAAGAGGGTTGGATGGTTAAGACTTTTATCTTTTTAAAGAAAAAAAGAAATAGGAAAATATTCAATTTCTAAAGCTAAATATTTGGATTTTCACTTTGTTTATGACCAAAAATATCATTGTTTATTTAAAATCTAAAGGTAGATTTGATGGATAATTTGTTGACCATCCAGCCTCCTTTTAAAAAACCATGAGGAAAAACTCTATTACATGTAATTAAAAGTCAAGTAATTACTACTGCTTAAGTCATTATAAATTGGTCGAACAACCAAAAATGAAGTGTCTAATTTCGTACTCGTGTAATACTATCATAGAACATTTAATGAATAGTTAGTTCAACCAGACGACTAAACGTAGGACAAAAAACGAATAAAACACGGACAACTATCATCATTATGACTGCATTAACACAATAACTACTGTCTAACATCATTACAAAGAGTTCTAACATCCATACTTAACTGAATTTCAATCATTAAATAATGTGTTTTCTACCACTTATTAAAATGCCATTTCATAAATTGTGATTGTTAACATTAAATGATAACGAAAACGAAAAAAAAAATGTGGGGAAGGGGAAAAGAAAACCAGCATGCCAACTAGCCAACGTACATGTATTGGGTTTCAATGGCAAAATGCACATTCTTGACCAAAAGGCACATACAATGAGTGAAATTAATAATTTTATGTGCTTTAAAGGTCAAACTGTGAGAGAAATGTTCAATTTCATGAAAGTTTCTGATTCATGATACTGGGTAAGCAAACTTTAAACATGGACTGAAAACAACCACCATGGCAAATAAAGAGCTTCAAATTGACATAGAGATGACCACTTGTTTAAGGGTAAAGAAATAGGCCAATGCTAGGTTTTATCGAGGAACATGCAAGGGACGAAATGACATCAAATTCATTTCAATGATGTTGGGGTTTTTTTCTGAAAATTTGAAAACGAATGGAATGATTTAGAAAATGGGCATGCCAATGCAATCTGATAGAATTTCGACTTCACTCACGAAACATGTGAAGAGGCAATATATCTGCAAAATAAAAACTAGTTATTGTCAAGCGGAAAACTATAAGCAAAATGTAGATTAATAGTTTATTACAGGAATCAATAATTATTCTTAATCACTCCCACTTTGCACATGTGTAGAACACAAAAAGATGATTTATCATGCAGTGACATGTTTCCAAGTGTTTTCTGTTATCGTTCACACTAAATTGTACATTTAAACGGTCTTTCTCTCCAGATGTGTTATCATAACAACTTGTAAAAATGTCTTTAACATCCTTTATGGCTAATGCCTTAAGAGCTTTGTTGCTGAATAATTCATGAAACTAGAAATAATTGTAATATCGTTCTTACCTTCTTCCCAATCATAAACAACAGCGACCCTTTTCCATCCAAAATACGTCACAATGTCATTAATTGCCAAAGCGAAGGTAGGGATCCCAGGTTGAATATTTAGTAAAAAGGGACTTTCTACGACGTCATGAGGGACACCGGAAGTGACGATGTAAGGAACTCTTTGAAAACCGGTTGCCTGCACGTATGTTTCACTATATGCTCCAATGACAGCTGTTATATTATTTTTGTTAAGGAAGTTGGAAGCTGGAATTAAAATAAAGAAAAAAAATGACTAAAGATTTATTCAGAATTTTTAAAGTTTTTCCATTTTTTTGTGTATTTTGTAACATGCAAGATGTTGGCCTTGAATAAAATAAAACCAAGACTTGCAGAATTGTGCAAGACTATAAATTCTTGACCATCGATATACGTTTTTATAATTATTCAGTTTATTTCTTTATGGAACATATTGGATAAAAAGTCGTCGAAAACAAATACTATTATTAAAGCACATGAGAGTTTCATATTATACATAGCCAATTGTATCTCATATACAGAGCATTTATATTAAAACGTTCTACATGTAGCATACAAAAACTTACGTGAAATTCGTTAAAAAAAGTTTCACGTCAAACTTTTTATTTAAAAATTTCACGTGAATCCTACAAGAAAATTTCATGATGGAATTTATGCAAGTGGTTTTTTTTTCATGTAATTTTCACTTAAATAAAAGTTTTTAAATGAGACACAATTGAATGCATACCAATTAATGATGGATAATTATCTTGGTGCTCCAAGAATCTTGATAAAATTAGCTAACATTCTATTAATATTCTACCCCGCGGTTCATATCATACTTTGAAATTGAATCTTAATTACATTTATTACTTTTATTTCGCTCGTCATAAAATATCCTACTCAATATCAAGAAAAACTTAATTATTGCATCTAAGCACATCAAACGAACGATATAAACGTTCATTTAATCAATCTTTATACTACGCAGAACTTCAAATGAAATTATTCTGATTTTGGAGCCAGAGCAATACAGAGAACAACAATTGCAAAAGTCATAACGTTATACTGTGTAAAGTAATCGTATAAACACACTTAAAGTGGACCGCGTGGGATAAAGCTGCATTTTTTTTTCCTACCAAAGAACAATGCAATGATCAGAACGTGATATAGTTTATTAACATAGTATTTTTCCGCATTTACAAGTCATTACGGACAAACACAGATCACAAACAGTGACGACATTGTGCACGCTATTCCTTTAGGTGGAAAAGAGTTAAAATTGTTATTAATGAAACAGTTTCGATTTTTTTTTGTTTATTTGAAGAAGGTTTCATAAATATTTTAAATCTTTTTAACCTCACTTTCTGAGCAATATTCTGATTTGTTTTCTAATATCATTCATGGATTTTCAAGATGAATCTATTAAATAAACAAATTTCAGCCAAAGTTATTGTTACTCTATATTGATTTTGCCAAATATCTTCTCTATCTCTTTTTTTTTGAGGAAAAAGCTCGGACATAATCAAATTACGTCCGCAGCCGAATCTCTGGATCAGACGAAACAACATATTAGCACATTAAAAAGATATGAGAGACTTTATCCATACTGTTTGCTCAACAATTTGTGACTGTTACGAGCATTTGAAGCTCTTTCGTGTGGACAATAAATAGGAAATAGAAATCTCTACTGCAAATCATTGATGGGAAGTCATTCATCACAAAAAATTTTATAAAAAACCCACACAATAGAAATCAATGCAGCTCACAACCGCGATGCAGAGACGTTTCTCATGGGAAACCTATGACATTGTGGAGTTTTTTTCTGAACAAAAACCTGGCAGGTGAATATTAAGTGAATGCGTCACTTTTCTTTTTGTAGTTTAAATAGCAACTCATCGATATGAAAATAATTGGTACATCATAAAATGACGTTACTCACCAGACTATGCAATTTTATGCTTTACTTGAAATGTTTGGTTGTTTTTATTATATCGCTCTTAATTGTTAAATTTTAAATCAGTGACATTGCTTGAAGTGTGGGTTTTTTTTGCCTTGAAAGAAATCCAATGTCATACTCAATTATAAGCCTGGTGAATTGATGAGGGTTTGATTTTGATGATTTTATTCCCAAATACTCTGGTCTTAGACTAACTAAACTATATAAATGCTTGATTAGCAAAACGTCGCAAAACAGAAATATTTTATGGACAAAAGAAATTTACTTTACATCAACATTTTTTAATATTCTATAGTTATCAATAAAACAACCCATTCTCACTCTTCTGAAAGCAATTCAAGGAGAGCCCCCAAAAGACAGTATACCATTCTAGTTGGACTACGATGCAATCATTTTATCAAAAGAATTTGGAAAAGTATATGACGATTCTCTCCTCTAACCAGCTTAATCTAGCAACGTACAACGTAGACGTTTAATTTGTAGCCGAAGTGGTTATCAGTTTCTTCGAGACAATCAAATTCTCTGGGAACTTATTTGCATTGTAATTAGGTAGTCGATCCTTTGGCTCCATGTCACATACTCGGACTAATGTACGATCTGACCCATGGATAGAATAGCAAGCCATTTAATTGAAACTAACGATTTCTGGAAGAAGCAAAATTGTTTCATAGAGTTTTCTAAATGAATTGAAGAAGAGTGAAAGTATGATTTGGTTTTGGGTGTGATATGCAACTTTTTTGTGGGGGTTAAGCAGAGGGATGCAGCATTCTGAATACGTTTGTCGTTGAAGAAACTTGTCAAGTGGACAACTATTACATGTATAAGACTGCAATTATTTAAGAGCACAGTAAATCAGAAACAAATGTATTAGCAGTAGTACCTTACCATTTTCTATGTTGTCAAAAGTCATTTCCGGTTGCGTTACTGGAATGCGCAGAAGATCAACTTCGTGATAAGGATCAAGTTTTACGAGAAAGGATTGGATATCTTTTAATGATATGTCTTGCTGCTCCAAAATACCTGCAATTGATAAAATGTCATATTTATTTGATTCGTGTACAGAAGGTTAAATTATGGAGTACTCAACGAATTCCTGCAGTAGTTTGATTAAAAAGATGCTACACTATATTTAAATTTAAATATTACATTACGTCTTATTTTGATGTCTGAGGTAAAAAATAATTGATTATAAAACATGCAAACAACAACGCAATACTCTGAACCAGGTTTATATTCATTATTTAACCATTTTCCTTAATAAAGGTTCATTTTAAACCTATAGCGAAACGTATTCTGTTTTCAAATCCTATGGCAAAAATTAACTTTCAGTTTCATGCGCCCCTCCTTACATCAATTACTGGTAATCGAATAAAAAGAACACTGAACCTACAGCAAAATGAAAAAATATAAAAAATGAAAACAAAATAGTTTAAACGAGTCAGGTTTTTATTGTTGCCCCCCATGTTGCACTGTTGCAATTTATCTTAAGCACGACTATTTTCCTTACTTTATGAAACATTTTAGAGGATTATGGACCAATTTTGGCTCTCAGCAAGAAAAGTCTTCTAAGCCTCTTCCCAATTAGGCGTGATTCTTGCTAGTAATTACACCTACTTAAAACCTTTCCCTAGTCGCTACACTGATTTAGGATTATTTTCAGATCACGCAAAACGTCGTCTCCTTAAACAACTTGGGATTTTTTTTTATTTTTTTTTTTTTGCTTTAAGTCTAAACAAATACTTTCTATTCTTTACTTAACTAGCCAACTTACTTCGACAACGACTGTGTCTCTCTTTAAAAACAACTTATATCAAATTTCAAATGCAAGCCGATTATAATTGTGTTTAAACATATATATTAGGTTTATCACAAGTAATTATTTTCGTTACTGTTGTTAAAATCTCTGATATTGACCCCGTACTTAAAATTAACTTAAAACAGATACATGTACGTATATAAATTTCTACATTTACAAATACTATTAGAAGTTTGATCTGAAATGTTTTAACACTGTAAAATTGTAGACATTGTACACATGCTTTAAAAACAGTTCTACTATACAGTTAATGGAGAGCAAAAGAAATGGAACGTTTAACATCCTCAACAGAATAGCTCTTTATAGGTGTTCATTTTCAAGATTAGTTGGGTATGGTTTTTTTTTAAATTACTTTTTGTCAACCAATTTTTTCCACATAAGTAAATATACAAACACAAATTTTATAATTTGCCTCGCTTTGAGCTTTTGCTAAATGTAATGAAATTGTTAATAAAAATTGCCTACTCTTATGTACACCTACTACCCTGTACATACTTGTAGCAATTGTTAAATCCATATTTCAGTAAATGAAGTTTCATTCCAAATTATGACCCACGCCTCTTTTCCAGGGATGGTTTGACCTTGCAATATTGTATCTTTGAAAGTGAAATCTTTTAACATATCCAGATTTTCCCATGTCAAGTAAACAAAGACGTGTCTTTTCTCTAACAATGGGCGGCAACATTAAAATACTTAATATTTTAGTTTTTCTCTTTGTTATTCCTAACAATTTATTCCGATGCATCATGATATCTGATATTGCTCGTGGGAAAAACCACCATTTGAAATGAGAATTGAAACGGGTTTAATTAAAATATTTTTTTTTTTTTTTAAGAAAAGTGCAAAATTAAATAAATATGAATTTGATTCATTTGGTTTTTAGAAAAAATTATATGAAGCTTGAGGGTGTCAAAGGTCTTAAATATCAAACCTTGACTAAATTACATATTCGAAAAAGTAACTTTGGCAGTAATAAGATTTGTGTTCGATAGTTTATATCAACGCCCTCTCATGGTTAGGAAATGTGATCTAAATCCATCAAAACACAAAGCAAGTTAGGCTACTTAAGAGATGAAAGCCCGAAAATAGACTTATCTTGAAGCGATATGGGTCCAGTTGCATTGCAGCTATTAATCAATTAAATGGCAGACATAAAATCTTAATTTAGATAAGTGAGTGATATTTTTTTGTAATACGACGAATTTCTAGACCATGTGTAACCATAAAAGGGGTTTAAATGTTAATTACATACGCTCTGTGTCAGGATTTGATTAATGGCTCTCTTCATGAGATTACTTAATATCGAATCGGGTTCGGTATGCAAACAATGTTCTCATGGTGATTATACGCCATTAAGCAAAATTAATGTGCCAAAAATACTTCTGATCAACTTTTTTAAGTACATGCTACTATTAGAAAGTTAAAGAGAATCAGAAGTTGTCAACATGAAAAATTCATTAAGCATTGTCTTTGTTTACGGTATATTAAACTCAATTGTGTATAATGCGAAACGTTAGAAATGACGACATTTTAACGTGATAATTGAATTTACTTTGAAGCCTATTTACCATAAGAAAAAAACTAGTTCAAAGCAGACAATAAAAATAAATATCAGAGAGGATTCGCGTGAGATTTTTGCAATTTGTAAGGCCATATTGTCAACAAGCGACATCCTTGTCTGTTCCAGTTTACAACTAAATGCAATTTGCAGTATTTTCCTTAATATATGCGACAGTCTTTAACTATAATACCCCGTCTGTTTATAGCGGAAGTCGATAAGCTTCAGCGAGTATCCGGCCCCAACCCTGTGAGTATAATATTAACAGAGGTATACAAGTCATAACCGCCATACAGTTACGATCGAATTAAGCAGGCTTGAATTATTTATTTACGAAGTAATGCATGTGGTTCTCAAAATAAACACGTCGATTTCTGCAAGAAAAGAAGAAAGGGTCAATATACTAGTAAATGGGGTATACTAATGATGATTCTTATTCCAAGTTCATGTACACGCTTTTGTCTTTTCCGTTCTATGTTCCCAAGCACACGTTTGTGTGTGAAAGCTGTCAATGATACACATCAATAATATATAACAAGACACGTTATGTATGCACATACAATCTAACCTCATTATCTCGAAGTCAATGTTGTCTAGGTAATATTCTAGATAACAGAATATTCGAGATATTGAGGTTAAAATACATATAGAGAGAATGAAAGATACGTTACGAATATCAAGCTCCTACAGCGAATTGCAAATTCTGTTGACTATATAGCATTTTCTTCTTTGTGAGAGTTACTTAAACCTTGGAAGTACATGTAGCAGTATTAAGTAAGAATCAATCTTAAAAAGGTGCTATAATATTTTGTTGAGATTCTCCACAACCATTTTAAAAGATCGACTGAAAAACCCAACTTTGCGTTCACAATAAAAACATGTGCAAAAAAAACAACAAGACAAGTTCTAATTTTGCAGAAAGAAAGTCGTATAATTTTGCATACACATGTCGTAGAGTTAATCGTCGTTATCGACCAGCGTTTGTGCATGTATCAGACATCAGGGGGATTATCTTAATGAGCCAATAATCCAAGTTTGATCTGGGATGGAAAGTGTCTATCAACCACTTAATTAAAAGCCATCTTTATAGGAGTTCATAATACAGAAAAAAAAAATGGACGGGATGAAAAAAACACCTTTTATGTCTTTCCTGTGACTTTCTTAAATTATATGAATCGTTCTAATTACCAGTTCTGGTCTGATAATTAAAAGGAGCGATTGTGATTAAGGTTTTCTCTTCTCATTAATCTAATAGTTGTGTCTTAAATTAGCAACACTGTAAAACTATAAATCCTTTTTTGGTCCTACTGTATGAAAGCCTCTTTGGGCTTTTCAAAGTTATCTTCTGTTTTGGTGTTTTCATGTGACAAACTTAGATCGATGCATTTGCAATTGGTTGCAAAACCTTAGGAATAACTGTACATTCAAGTGTTTTTAAGTAAAACTTTCGATTAAATTTTGAAGGAAGGGCTTTATTATCATTTTTTTTTCTTATGTCAAACTCAATTTTAATACAACGAGCCACTCACGGACTGACTTCATCTTAGAAGGTCCTTTTTCTCTCGTATGCAGTGTCGTTTGACTTTCTTGATAACCCTTGGGTGGATTCTTGGGATATAGAGGAGATAAGATTTCTACTTCTGATCTTATAGAAGCACATTTAATGGATACAGACATATCTAACAAAAACATTAGGAGAAATAGAAGAATGATTTAATTTGCAGAAGATTTCGTTTTGTTACATTTGTGAAAAAAAAATCGATCATAATATTTAGATGTACGGGTGTAAAATCACGATTTACGAATTTTTTCCATTTACTGCGCTCTTGATTCTTCAGAAACCACTTGCTTTCAATATACAATAATTTAGAGTATCTCTCTCCGACCATTGTGATACGAGAGATTTTACAAGCTCTTCGTGTCAATAAACATGTCGCCATTAATTCCCAGCAATCCATAGCTCACATTTTATTGAATCTACCGCCGTTTATTCCACTTCCCTGTCGATTCAATTTACAACAGCAGAAATGATGAACATATTGGCAAAGACAGACTCTAGGATTTTCTGCTCTCTGCGATACATCAACATCCAATATACTATAATCACAGTGGAAACTGGGGGCGATGGGGAATCGGGAACAGCAACCAAGCTGTCGTGCATCTCTCCCTTCCACATGAGGTCGATATCAATATAATCTATCCCTCTTTAGATGACCATTTAGCCAAGAAAGGTTTTCTCAAAATAAGGCATAATACCACTGTCTTGCCCCATCAAAGTCCTTATGAATATTGATGATAATTTTTCATCACTTTGCACTTTGAACATGCAGACTCCAAACCTGAAAAGCTGACCATTGCGTACAGCACCAAGGCCTGCGGACATTAGTTTTCGATTTATTCACTACTGGACAACGGGAATTATGTAAATGGCCTCTTAGAAAAAAAAATCATTGCCCGTCGAAATCCGCGACAGATGATGAAGCATGGCTGACCTGACGTTTGCACTGTGTAACTCTTTCTGTGTTCTCTGTCCGTGACTGTGAGTGTCTAGTGACAGCTTTTGTGTCTCTAGGGTAAAAACTGT
The DNA here is from genome assembly GCA_016163765.1 of Magallana hongkongensis. Taxonomy (NCBI): domain Eukaryota; kingdom Metazoa; phylum Mollusca; class Bivalvia; order Ostreida; family Ostreidae; genus Magallana; species Magallana hongkongensis. Next base: position 38,161,463 of record WFKH01011581.1, on the reverse strand, counting down.
AACTGAGTGTATACATTATCATATCATAGCATTGTTCAAAACGCACGTCACGCTATATATCCTTAAGCTTTTTTTTTATTCTTACCGGGAAATCCAAGCTGGTGAGAGTCTTTGTCTACAAAAATTATTTTTGTTGTGTCCGTTTTGTTAGGTTGTAACAGATCACATTTTTCTGATTAAACATGTAAAATTTAGCGTAGAATAAAGTGAACTAAGTATACAATGCAGCCTTGACTTTATTTTTTGTGCAACAACGGTGTAGAAAAATATCATGTTTTCGTTGATAAAAAAAACTGTATGTATTAAAATAAAAGACATGATTACTTAAAAAAGTATTTCCTCTTTGGATTACGAGAACGAAATGGTAGGTAAATTTACAGGAGGTTTTACTCTTTCAGCATAGACGATTTTGACAAACCGGGTTGATTTTTGTATGTGTATCACGTCACTGTGGTTGCTATTTTAATAAAGTTACAATAGAACTGCCACAGCGAAAAAAAAAAGAAATGAAATTTGAGGTATCTGATGATTGAAGACAGAAATGAACTATAAGGTAGAGAGTATCTTAAGAGAAAAACAAACAATGTGTGTGTGCAGGAATAACCAGCGATCTTGCTCATTCTAATATATGCAGACCTTTGCGCTTGCGTGATTTCGGAACGGAAGGGGAAAATCAATATCCTTGTGCTGAGCCAGATAATAAAAATGAAATATTTTTGACCGGATTTATGACCAGATTAATTTTTCACGAATAAATATATTTATATGTTAAACAAAATATGTGGTTTTTATGCGAAATTCTGTTTGTTATTATCCTCTAAAAAATTTACACTCGTTTTAAAGCTTTCAACTTATAGTAAATTTTCAGTAAAAATCAGTAAAATCTGAGGGATTGGATTGTTAATTATTATTTTGTTTTTGGTTGTTGCTTTTTAATCATTTTGTATAATGTTTTACATAAATAAAGAAAGTGAAAAATAAAACGAAAGAGGCATACAAAAAATCAAATATCTTTAAAGTTTCATAAAATTAGGGGAAACGCGGGCTAGGCAGTACTCATTCTTGTTTAATAAATTATTTCGATTTGTTAGTTTTACATCCGATTTTATGTTGTATTAGGGTTTTTTTTATTAACCCTATTTGGCACTAAATTAAAAAAACCCACACACACATTATAATAAATGCTTTTTGGAAGTTGATTTTAATCAACTCTCCTATGCAGTTACTCTGGCAAAACGGAAGTGAAACAGTGTTTGGACCTAAGCACAATCATGAATGGAAAACCATCACCGCTGACAAGACTTAGTACTTAAAAATAATCATTAAATTCTATGTAATGTATTCAGAAGCATTGTTTTTCAAGGAAACTAATTTATAAATACCTTGAAAATAGTCAGATTTTAAATGGTACGCACAATTTAGATATTTTTTTGTAGTCGTACATGTATGTATTCCTACGCCAGAGTTCAATAAGACTGGTTCGCTGTCATCGATTACCATTTCTACAGCGGTAGCGTTTGGAATCAAGGGCAGACTATCAAATCCAAAGAAGATAGAACCAGTATGGGCGTAGACTAGACTTTATTATTATTTTTTTTTGTTAAAGAATTGTTTGAATACAATTTTTATTTCGATTACTGATACATAATGCATCGTAAAGTTAGATGGCGTTAATTTTATCTTTAAATATTACACAACATGATTTATATGTTTTCCGTCTATAGCTCGGAATTCGAATTCTTGTCGGAAAGGCCCGAGAATTCATATTAGAAAAAATGTGCGTAATTATTAAAATACAGCTAAGAAACTGCTTGCCATGCGAAATTATATATCGTTGATTTTAAAATAAATAATAGTCAATAAAATCAACTCCCGTCAGTACTTCAGTACTTTGATTGAAGGTACGTGTCACAATATTTTATCTTCAATTGGAAAATAATCTATAATCATCCCTTTGCCTTGTGAAGGCTTTCTCAAAACTTACTGTTCAGTCTTTGAAATTTATTTATCCTTAGACATGAAAAAAAATTGGGCACATGCAACTAACTAAAAATTTATCTCTTAACAAATTGCATTTTTCCAATATGCCTTATGACTATTGTGCTCTTTTTGTGATGTCTTTGTCATTAAATTAAAGTGACTTTGGGGATTTTCATGTCTCAAAATAATTAAGTTTTGTTCATTTTAACATTTGATTGGCTAAAAATAATTTTAAACTTGTATCAGTTAACTCTTTTGCTTACGTCAGACCATGACTCGTCAGAACTGTATAAAATCGCATGACGTTCGTCCCGTTAATTTTTAAACAAAGTATCGTTATTTATGAAAATAAATCGCCCCATCTTCTGCACACGGTGAGAAAAAAATGAATTATGAGAATTGAAAAGCTACTCAATTTATATATTAGGTAAAATCTTAAAATCTTGTCTTTACGAAAGAATAATGCCGAAAGTAACTCTAGTGTAAAAAAGATAAATTACATGTAGCGTCTTTTGAAATTTTTTTTGGTTGGTCTTTTGCCAATTTTGAAATACTACAGAAACTATTTACCCCAATAATACAGGCAACCTACGGATCTCAGCTAACAACATGTGGCCTTAAAGGTATGACTGTCAAAATACCCACTCTTATTAATCCATCTCCCCAGTTATGAATTTATTTTTGATCCTAAACACTCAAATATTTCTCTGTAGGATACCTTCACTATTTGCTTGTGTTCAATATGGAGGGATGATGTTACCAAGAAATTAATCGAAAATGTTTCCTGGGGGATAGATTGAGGGTCTTTCTAATAGTACAAACACGTTTAATAATTCAAAAGTATAGTCTCGATATGACAGTCGATAGTTCAATGTATAATGCTTTAGACTCCATTCCACCTACATTTGTCGTCTCAAGATTAGACATCAAGATCAAAGAATGTTCTTGAATTTATGAAATTATCACAATCACTAACAAGAGTTTACAATGCAAATGTGTTTCATTTAGACGTATCAAAAAAGAAGTATGAGACGTATCGAGATATTTGTAGCTAAATTCTTTAAGTGCAACGTGTGCAGACTGTTAAAACTCACGCAATTTGTGAGGTATAAATGTTTTTATTGATTTATCACAATTTTTAAAGATACTCAATTTTTGTACGTTCAATAGCTGAACATGTGCTTAATTATGTAAGATTTTGGGCTGTCAAATGAAGTAGTCTGAAATAGGGCTGCAAATTGTTAACAGCAATGAGGATGAATACGTTGCAGAAAATTTTAATCGTTTAAACAAACAATCAAATGGATAAGTATCATAATTCATTATTGATTCGTAACAAAAGATATCATCAATGATGACAAATATATCGGGTCGCGTTAACACAAAGCCGCTTTAGGAAGCAGCTTGATCTGATCCGGAATACAGCGGAAGTAAACAATCGACCATTTTGTCTCGGTTCATACAGGTGCGTGGACACTCAACAATCGTTTGTATAGATGAACAACATCAAAGCTGAAAAGAAGCTTACTATTTTGAAACGTTTAATGTTGATTTGATTTATAAACTTCTTGCAGTTGCCTAATTAAAAGTAAATTAATTAGTTATCTGTGTTATATATAGGTACAATGCACATGTAGGTTAAGTATTATATAATTTTGAAAATAAGGGGTCAACCAGCAAAAATTTGTTTTTTTGGCGCAAATCTAGATGCGAGTTTCATCAATGGCTACACTAGACACAAGTGTTTGGTAATGAAAAACCAAATTAAAGATAATAGAAGCTTGCATGAGTTCAAAGACAAAATAATTAACAAATGATGAGCATCCGAGACCAGGAGGTTGAGTTCTATACAGACGTCGATTCTTTCTTGTTTCATATAACAAATCCACGGTGGTAATTCCCTGCGCAGCAAGCAGTAAATGCTTGGTGCTCGCTGACTAGACCAGCCTATTGGACTACGCAAAAAGAAACTGCAGTCTTCAGTTGTAAAACAGTTACCAAAGAATATAAAGGTCGAAAACCGAGTCCCGTTGTTATAGACATCATCAGGTGATTAAATGAGTTTTAGAGTGCCTCTTTATTAGTAATCTGTTGGGGATTTTTTTTCAAGACAAAATTTTAGTATATTCTCAAGTAATATCTGTGCAACAAAGCTAAGTGTTTTAATGGCATAGCAGTCTCTCTCTCTCTCTCTCTCTCTCTCTCTCTCTCTCTGAGATTAAAAAATAAACCATGCAATTCTTCTTAAACTTATCTACATGAATAATGAATGAAAGACGGGCTTTTAAAAAACAAAATAAAAATAAAATGACTTCCATATTTCAATTATTATTTGTGGCAGTTTAAAGTAATATATTTTAAATTGACATAGTAAAAATCTACAGTATTTTTATCACTCATTAAAAAAACTTAAAACTCTTATAGAAAGTGAAATTTTTAATGTAATGAAATATGGTCAATAGTCCATGAAATAAAACACCTATTAGAATGTTATATTTAATAGTAGAATAGTATAACAATAGAACTTGTTTGTACTCACGGGGAGGCATTCTGACGTCATAATCATTAATATTTCACTTAGAGAATAACATAAAAGCATATACATCTAACCACCGATCGAAGTGAATAAACCAAGCATATCCTATAAAGATATTTTTGTACAGAGTAATTGCAACTAGATATGCTATTAAAACTTTTGCAAGTACATATGTTTTACAAAAAAAATATGTATGATAAAGCTATTAAAGAAACCATGGTGTGGAGAATACATAGATAATTAAAGATTTTGAAATATGAATGGAGGTTAAAAATCGCATTCTTAGAACGTAGGACGAAAAATGCTTGCAATAAGTTAAGCATATCAATTTGAAATCAATATGGATTCGAACTAATCGATTACTTAGTCAAGTTGTAAATTTTGAATTCACCGAGTAGCATTAAATACAAAATCTACAACACGACAGCAAAAAATGTCGTATGGAATAAAATCAAAAAATAAAGATTGAGGTCATTTTTGGGGGAGATCGAGTATACAAAACAGGCAAATAATCTACATATTAACTTTTTTCGAAAAAAAAGAACCTAAAATTAAAGCACACAGCTGACCATTTTTAACGGATCCTGACCAAGTGAACTACATTGAATCATTAATCGTAGTTCGGGTATGCAAAATGACTTTTAATAACCCGCGGTAGGTCAGCATAATAGGGAAAAATATCGGAATGAAATTACGAATAAGTAGTCTAAATGAGACGTAATAAGGTTTAGAACAAAAGATCAAAAGATAAATTACTGCAACTTTTACATTATTGTCAACAAAGGGACTTGTACAAATATTGCAATTTAATTAAAATATCCCGGCAATCACTAAAAAAAAATATCAGAGTTCAAGATCATTGTCTCATAAAAATTGCACTGTCTGAAAATTGTTGTAACTAAAAAAAAAAATAAGGAATAACTTACCGACTTTGTGTTGAGTTTTCATGCACAATGACAAATGTGACAGAAGAAAAATAAAAACCAGGCCTCGGATCCACATCACTGAATATAGACACCGTTCACTGAACCAAAGGGAAGCAACTCTTGGTTCTTAGTCATTTCATCGGATCCGGGGAATAGCACCGGCGCCCCATGAAAATTTCTCTTGTTGTTTCAGGAAAATCGGGCAAACAGACGGTCCGGTGAAAAAACCATCTCACTCAAGAACTAAACAACCACTGAAGATTATCCAAACGACATAATCATTTGTTCTGTGTAATTATGCTCTCTCTCGCCCTTTGTTTAATTGATTAGTGTAGAAAAGAATAAACATTTTTATCTGGTTAAAAATCGTACGCAACGGAGAGTAATCCGCTTTGCAGAAATCCATCCGAATACATCGAATCAATCCATAAAGAGAGCAGATTTTCGCGCACCTTGTAGCTCTGTTATAAATTTGTAATGGCGACGTTTCTAGCTATACGTACAGTACGGCTACCACCATATGTCGTTGAAGTAAATAAGAAACCTCAAAGTTCCCTTCGTGTTGCTTGATCGATATCGGAGAGGTCCGATCAGTTCCGAAGATTCCATTCACAGATATCGGGTGTATTAATTATCAGTAATTTATTCCGACCGCTTATGTTTACTTCCACTTTGCTAATGGACATTAACATTTAATATTCATAACCTTGTTACGTGATGCATCCACGGGATTTCTCCCCCGTTAGGCCGTAAATCGTGAAATGTAAATACGACACAAAAGTCATCGTAATTTGAAAACTGAAGTAACAAAAATCTATATCAATCTTTTAAAAAAAACCGTTTCAACAGATTATTTGCTTTTCCTGTGGACGCAGATCAATTTGCGAGGGCCGAGAGTTAACATCCTGCTAAACGAGGGACGGTAAATATACTATCGCTGTTCAAATTTGTTAATTATAATCAGACTTTTGCTGGGGATTGTTTACTCATGATGCTCGCCTGCAGGAAAGGGAGTAGTTATTATTGTTTACTTAGGGGAATATCTTTATGATTATAAGACCAATCCACGACATATCAGGAAATATGTTGTTATCTTATGACAGTTCCATTTATCAACATCTTCTAGGAACGGGAATTTCTCTATGTCTATGTATGTTAGAGACGGATATACTGAGAATTAAGGTTGAACGTTGTAAGAACTAAAAGTATTATACTTTTAGTATATTTAAGTCTTTGTGTCCTCGATAAGTATGAAAATAATTTGCTAAATGCAAAGCCATGGTCTGAAACTGAAGATTAAATTGTTCTCGAAGAGACAAAAAAAAAAAGACATGATGATATATATTTCAATAAATTTTTAAACGTAAGCCTCAACCCTTTGAAAAAATCACTTGTTATAATTCCAATACATATTATATATATGATTTCTAGAAGAAGTGTGTAAAAAGTGTGACGATACATTGGTTTACGACTTTCTGAAGGTATGACAAATCAACAGATTAGCCCTCATAGAGTTGGAGTGTTTTGTAGCTGCCATTAATATCCTTTCTTGTGGAATCACGGTGTGTGTTCACGGCGGAATACATCACAGTCGTTTCTTTGTGGAAAAAAATCGCATTCCAAGGCGTTTTAAGGCAACAAAGATGTCATGCAAAAAGCACATTACGGATTAGTTCTCTAGTCAGCGACCAGATCTTCTGATGGATGGTTTTTCATCACTGCAACAATGGGCGTCGAAATCAGAGGAACTTCTAAAAGTGAGCAGAGAAAATAGTGGGCAATCCGTGATCCCCAGGGTTAATGGAAGTATATTTCATGGAAATTTTCAAAGTACACGCAAAAGTACCCGATGTCTTTTGCTATTTATCACTAGAACAACACCAACAACAAACCCTTGACTGCTGTTATATGTTTTATTGAATTTTGAGTTAGAGACAAAAATCGCCACTTGAAATTCGACTCCTAGGCTGAAAAAAATTAAAAAGAATTCTTCAGTTTTACGCAACTTCTGTTATGCGAACATTCGTCGCGTCAAAGAGACTTTAAGTATCTGTAATGAGTCACCATTTCATCCATGTTGGACTAGCATGTCAAACCTGTCTTAGTTTCCGGAATCAAGATCCTTTAGAAGTTGTAAAATAGTTACATGTAATTCCTGCATGTATCTTGAATTTGACCTTGGAATCGATCGACAATATAGAAAAAAGAGTTTTTGATGAACGAGCAAATCAGAGCTTATTTACTGCGTGAATTATTAAAAGCTAAATCGCTTGGTGGTAGGAAATAAAATCTTACTAATTAATAATTAACTCATTACAAAGTAGACAGCGGCATTCTGTCTCATTTTACCTAAATGTGTCTATATCTAAAAACAAATTACAATTTAAGCATTTGACCAAACTGAAATAAAGTGTTATATGATTATCACTCACAGAAGAGTTAGGTGTGGCATTAAATTACTTTGGGTTTTTTTATATTTTGTTTTTTGGGTTTTTGTTTGTTTGTCGTTTTTTGTTTTTGTTTCAACGTGCACACTATAATATACAAAGTCTTTCTATTGTTTATGGCATCGTTTAATATGTACAAAAGAACAACTGACACGCGACCAATTTTAACATATAAATATCAAGGCATTAAAATTATACTGGGTCGTTATTTCCAAAGTTTTGTAATTTCTAAATGTTTTGAGTTGAAACATGAATAAATAAAGAAATTTACAATATATATAAAATATTCATATTAATTTGGCCGGAAGTTATAAATTCATGATTTCCATTGTAATGGTAAGTGAATATCTTTGTAAAAAAAATATGAATGTCATATTTTCAAACAATTATATGAATTAGGTCAGTACAATGTAAAAAATAACCTTATATTTTTATCAAATAAATCCTGGGTTTCTATGCCCTTAGACCACTATGTCACCATATTCGTAATCCACTAACATTATACAATCACAAACCCTTTCGGCAATTTCTGTGATGCACATCAATTCTAATTTAGCAATCTTGATAGAATTACTGTAAAATCTTCCCACGTCTTGAGAGATAAAAAAGATGTAGATATGAATTTTTAAAATTTCTAGAGCAGTAGAAATCTTAACAACGAAAATGCATAAAATGTGTGCCGTGTTATTATTATTATTGTAGCCTCCTTCAATAATTAATGCTTTGATGTTGTTTTATGTTCAACAGTTGTAATGGACTGCCACTTTCATTCTTCCGTTGCCTAATGCATAAAACAACAAACTTGTGAAAAAGATAACGACTTACGGATATTATCAATGAAATATATCATAGATCAGCTGATCTGTCGAACGCCTGTCTGCCACTAATGATCCCCATTGATTGCAAGGTTCTAAACGCCAAATGACCACTTGAGATCAATTGGAATTTAGAACGCGAAGCTGTTGGAAGAAAACGAAAAAAGAAGAAGCTTATAGTCTTATACGATGTGCTTTAACGAATTGTTCTCAGAACACGTTGAATTAAGAAGAATTGGAGATGCTTATGTTGTTAAGAATTTGATGGATGTTTTCTAAAATGAAAGCCTAAAAAATGTATCATGCATGAATTTCAAAATGTTTCTTCACATGCAAAAAGTATCTTTAATCCCTTTTGTTCCGTATATTAAGTTACCTTCTCTTCTTATACTTTTGCGCAGTAAACATAAGAGTACTTAATTGGTTTTGAAAAGTGGAATCATTGAAATAAATTGGCACCCTCTTAAACATCAAGTGACAGACAGACCCCGTCTCTGAGTCTCAAGACAGAGACCTATACAGTTTCTGTTCCGCAATCGATGTAACTTGATCAAACCCTCTTGGAAATGGTCTTCTCTGACGGCTCGTGTGTCAGTTTCTTATTTATGGCGAAATCTTTTTGTCCCATTATGCATTTCTTTGTCTACTTTCTCGTGTTAGACTGTCGAATCTGACGCCATTTAGAGAACGAGCAACTCAGCAGAAGAAGGATTATCAATATTACATATATAAGGTCTCAGAATTCAAGATTTATCCGAAGAAAGCCTGTTCCAGCACGCTGGAAGTATATTGTATCATTCTGTTCATTCAATGCGTTGAATTTAGATGTGTGCAAAGACATAGTTACATGACCAAAAAATGTTACACGAAATCGATCATTTAAAATTTTAGATCTGGCTAAATTAAAAGTCTCGACAACAATTTTAACTTCAAATTTTGAGATACTAGTATTTTTTTTAAATAATAAATGTTAAACTTAGTTAAAAAACAAACGCCAAATCTGATTTAATAATTCTTTTAAAATCAACTTACCTTTTATTTTCATTTGCTCCTTTATAATTGCTCATTGCTATTCATTTTAAAACCTTTATGAATAAAATTTACCAAAAAAAAAAAAAAAATTAATTTTGTTACTTATGTTCCGCGTTTATGTCCTAGAGTGCCCATTGGTATTACATTTCCTCGATTAGAGGATGAGATTACCGTAGAATATATACACAAACAATTAAACATATTTTTAAAATACGCCTATCTTAGTTCTATACAATACAGATATACAAATTTCAAGGAAAAAAGATCAGAAAGATGTCATATTTACTTATGATGCATCTATTAGCTTTCATAATAAATCAAATTATCATCACAGAGAAATCTAGATAGAAATTTCGTGTTACTGCATGGACCATTTGGCTTCAACAGATCTTGCACATGCGCAATGCTTGCAAGTTTTGACATTCCAGGAAAACACGAGAATGCGCATTAAATTTGACAATGTATGAATAAAAGGCCAACAGAGAAATCCATTTCCTTCCCTGCGGGAAACAGCTCTTTAGAACAAGACTACAAGTTGTGAACTTACTTCCCAACATTGCTTGACATGGCGTGGTGAACTATGTATGTACACTCTTTCCTGTTCTTGTACGCGTTGTGCAAAAAAAAAAGAAACAAACAAAAAAAAAATCAAAAAAAAACTTTTAGAAGAAAAGTAGCTGTCCTTTGCTTTTTTGTGGAATCCATATCGATTCCGGTCCCCCATTAAACGTTCTCGACTTATAAATTAGAATGAACCTTCCTTGATTTACGTGCCGCGTCATCTCCTGTTGCAATGACTGTCTTTTCTCTCCAGGTTCGGGCTATCTTATTTTTCCTGGAAGCAAGCTTGTTTTGGTTCGTCTTTCTTGTAATGTCAAAAGAAGAAAAAAACAATAAATGGAAACTATCAGTTGTCATGCCTAAAACCACAGCAGTGTAATATAACTGTGGATTGGTTCCATACATAAATTTAATTGTATATGGCACGAAGAGTTGTAACGTTACCAACATGTTCAGTAATTATATGTATAATTAGCTCACCTTAACCAGAGGCGCTAAGGACCATTTCAAAATATCGCAAGACGTTTGTATTGTATGGACAAATCGTTGGTTAATAATAATTGTTCTCGAATTCTCCAGAGCCACAATTAACCATGTCTCAAAGCAAACATGAACGTTGTTAATGAGTTTATATCTATCGATGACCTCATTTCAATGTGGGTTGGGGGGGGGGGGGGGGGTGACGTTTGGGGAAAGTTAAGGGACCAATCGCCGTGATGGTATAAAATTAAAGTTATTAGACTTTGATTAAAAAAAAAATATCGACGGAGATTATGTGATAAAACTCACAAAAGTGGCAAGGATCGGGAAAAACATGGTTTAATGACACATACAACAAACTTTAATTTTCTATCGGCAATCCGACTCGGGCTCTGCAAAAGGTGTGTTTGGTGCTCTGAAGGCCCCTATCAATCCAGCAGTGAAGAATAAATTTCTTTCCCCAATTTTTAACCAGAAAAATGTTACAATTGAAGTTATAATCATCATCATGCATTCATGATTGAACCCTGGATCAATGGTTCCGATGTTAAATGGGCATGGTCACGATTTTGGTCAAATCTTATTTTTGTATTTTTATTTTTTAAATTGCTTTAGTAATGCATATTTAATGATCAACCAAAATTTGAGTGTCAGTCGTAGAGTTATAAGCAAGATACAGAGCTCACAATTCTTAATTATGTAAACAAGGCTCGTGTCATGTTTTTGTTTACATTGGTTCAATATATTGGTAAAAGTTCTTTTTCAAGCTGATTTTTCTATTATGCTGAATCGTTTGGAACATTAATAAACAGTTCCTATCGGGTCACATTCATTTTCGGTCTAAACCTGGAATTTTCTTTTTAACATATAAAATGTAAACAAAAACATGGCATGAGCTTTGTTTACATAACAAAGAATTGTAAAACCTGTATTTCGCTTATAACTCGACGACTGACAAATATTTTGGTTGGCTATTAGAATGTCTCAGTGAAGTTGTAAACATTAAAAACGAAAAAAATAAATTTTGACCAAAACCGTGACCATGCCCCCTTAAGGCGGGGTTTATTCAATATAATTAAAAAAATTAATATATTTTTGGTAATTCTGTGTTGTAGAGTACTGGATAATTTGAAAGGTACTCAGTCTTTGGAATCCTGAACAATAATTGTACATGCTTTAAAAGAATTATTGTTTTTTTTATATTAGCTGAAACCAAATAAGAATGGTGACATGAGACTTATCTATTGGATAAGAATTGAACTATCTTAAAGATGCATTTGCAACTATACTTTAAGGTTTTTCCATCCTTGATGTTTTTATGGTTAAATGCATGAAATTTTAGTTTAAACTTGAAAATCAATATGTTAACAATCAAATTAAACTAAAATATTGCAGATGTTGCAAATATTTTTTCATGCTATTGGAGCTAACACATGTACACTATCAGAGCTATTAAAGCGACAACTGCTCTCCAATCAAACATCACGTAAATTCTTTACCGATTTCCATATAATTAGGCAATTTTATGAAGAAATTGATCACAATCCTTTATTTCATTTATTTTAACATTTAAAGGTCATTTGAACTTGCTAGCATGATCGCTATCACATTTACAGTACATTTTGATACAATTTTTCAACCACGAAAAAGTACAGTTTAGCAACATAAAATGTCTAGAACTTTTTAAATAATGGTTCAACTCACTGAAAATTGATACATTTGTAATTCATTATACATCCTATCGAAATCTGCTAAGATATATTTACCTTGCCAGGTAAAAAATGGTGAATTAAAGTGTCTGTACGTGTTTGCCTATGTACGGTTTTATCAGTTTTTCATTTAATTCGGCGATTTCAACTCCAACAACTCTCTAAATTGTTGAATATTATTGCCATTTCACTTTACATAAAAGCACAACTATAAATCAAGAAATATTAGCAAAACCATGAATTTCATTACACTGATATTAAAGCCGATAACGGTAAAATATTCCGGAATGCTCCCATGACGTAATGACAATCGAAAGACCTAAACTCCGGTAGAATCAAACCCTGAATTTTGTAAAAATATAAAAATGATTGGAATATTGTACTCCTATTTGACGTCTTTTTTTTATTCTGTACATTTGATAGACACCATGTTACCTATATGTTTATGCTGAAATTGCGTGCAATTCAATTCTGATTTATATTTCTTTTAGAAAACAATCATTTTGATTAGGCAAAAGTCTGTAACGGACGAAGTAACGATGAATGATGAATATCAATGATTTCATAGAGGTAATGAAAAGTGCATATTCTAGTTTTAGTATTGTTATCTCTTAACATATATCCGAAATAATATTGTATATTATTATAGGTATGTAAAACGCAATCTTTTTTTTTACATTAAGATTTTTGTTTCAAAATCGAAATTTGCAACACAGTTGTTGAAAGAAATAGTTCATTTACCTTGTCTGTACGTCTACGACCAAAAAAAAAAAACAAACAAAACAAAAAAAACCCCAATTTTACATTTATTCTGGAGAGAAAAGACAAATACAATTGAATAACCGATTTCAGGGGCAGAATTTTCTCTTTTAAAAGCATTTGTCACCTTTCTTCTCGGAAATATTGATTTAAGTTCCAAGCAGAAACATATACACCATCCAACGTCCCTTAGAATTGGTTCAAAGTGCGTTAAAACACTTCAGACTTGTTAGAAAATGACGCATTTCTCTTAGCCACGAATATTATACAACTTAATGAGCCTTGCAGTGTTCTACATATTTATGCAATAATATAGCTTTCACATGTTTGAAATAATTTTGGGGAAGGGGGTTTGGCCGCTTCCCTATTTTGATGTGTATTTTTCTCTGTACTGTTGTTTACCTAACTCGCCCACATTGCATCACGGAATCTTAGCCCGTCAGATAGATTAAAATCTATCGTAAATCATTTCAAAGAAGAAATAAAAAAAAAAATAGAAAAACGATGAACAATTTATAACATTTAAGTCTTCCTTTTCCTTTCAGTAAACAGATTCCATCTCGATCGAGGCGCAAAATTTGATTATCAATTATATCCCGCGAAAAACCTGTTACGCAGACGACATTTTCCTCTGTTTTTTTGTTTTTTTTTGTAAGCTTCTGTAATATTTTGTTTTTTACCCTGACCATCATATCCCTGTAGAATATTAATGCACAGTGATTTACGAAAAACCCAATAGCTTTAAGACATCTCACAACGCTTTTATTTTCCTAGCATCAAGATTTGTGAGCGATTTCCGGATAACTTCCAGTAGTAGAGTCATTACAGTGCAATATGAACAAGGATACAACACATGAAAATATTGACGTTCTTTATCATAGAGGAATATCGTCCATTAGATGATGCATGATAGATACATGTAACTTTTGAAAGTTAAAAAAAAGAAAGAAACAATGTCTTTGAAATGTCGAACTTTTTGAAGTTGTATTTGTCGTTAATCAAAGGACTCGATTCCCTTTTGGGGTATATGGACACAGCAGGCATATCGTTAGGAGATAGTTTATGTAAATATTTAGAAAGTACAACTTTAGGCTGTAAAGCCCATTAGTATATAATATTAATTTCATTAAGGAAAAAAACCCCATCTAGACTATTTAGGGTCAAAAATGGGGGAGTACATACAGTGTATAACATTATAGCTTAAAATGTTTATTTTTTCTGAGAATGTCACCAATACTATAATGAATAGGATTTTTACAAGTGTCGAATTTCCTATTATACTTACATGTACAAATCCTTATAAACAATAAGGCCACAGTTTTATAGATTATATATAATACATATTGTTTTGTGGTTAACAAGATGATGACTACCATTTTTCTTTTTCCTACAAGATATCTCAAATGAATGCTAAAAACGATAGACACTGTGAGACAGTTTCTTAAGCCCTGTCACACTGTCACGATTTTTACTACAATTGCCCACGAATTATTAAAAGTTGAAAATCGCCATTATTCGTCATGCCAGACTTGCGATATTTCCATTTTTTCGAATCTAGTACGACACAACTACGGTGTCTGTTCGACAGTGTAAGATGTTTGTTCGATAACAGGACGAGTTGTGGAGATTCATTTACGAATTTGGGCGATTAAATAATGAACGCGTTGAGATTCTCCTACGAGCAGGTAAGACGGAAGACGATTGTTATACGATACTCTTAAGAATGACTACGAAATTGTACGATTAAAACAAGATATTCCCACGAATAATAAAAAATTAAAAAAAAATTACGAGTTTTTACGAATATTTATCTGGTGTGTTACCGGTAATTGATAAAGTGGTTATTAAACCAGTCAATGGTTGTATTCATGCATAAAACACTTACCTGGAATTATTTTTTTTAATTTTACAACATGAGATAAATAATGCAATCGGGGTAATATTCTTAGAGATTATAGTTGATATATGAAAACTCGTACACGGACATGTAAATTTGTGGGTAAAGATGACCAACGAAATCCATATTGTGACAATGTTTGCATCTGTGACTAAAAATTGTCTGACGGACGGTCGTTTTTGTAATTATAACCAAGATCGTGATACTATTGTTTTAGTTGATGAATTCTTTTGATAAACATGAAACCAGCAGCAGTAATGTTCTAATCTCTGAATTAGAAAAAAGTCCTTTTTAAAGAAGGATAAATTGCAAGTATATGACAAGGTTCTGTAAGTATAACTTAAAAAATTGCTGAAAGATGTACTTAATAAACAAAAGAAGAATACTATAATTGCGAAACACTGACCATTCTCGTAGTTCACTTTCAAAGTTCTCGCAATGCACTCGCCCTCAATCGCCTGTTTTCGTATCGTTTTCGCATCAAATGAAACTACATTCCTACTCATTCGGAGGACGCTGGGGGAAGACTCGAGAAACAATAGCAGAAAATCATAGGATACTAATACTCGGAATTGATCGTAGGATATTTGTAGTATTGTACATGTAAGTACTACGAAGTTTACAAAGTTTTCTACGAATTTAGAAGATTTACTGCTACTGCAGTGCGAGTGTCGTGCGAACGTCTACGAATACTTAAAAATCGTACCGTGGGTACGATTGTGTTGAACATGCTCAAAATAATCGCCGCGTTTGGCGATTTGCTGCGATGAAGGAAGATAGCCTACGACCATCTCTACGACGAACCCCGAATAAGTGCGATTATTGAATTCGAACGCTAACGTAGCTCAAAATCGTGACAGTGTGGCAGGGGCTTTACGCGGAAATTCGCGCCAGGCATCAACAATTAATTTCATTCATAATCGTCAAGTTAACTTTTAACATTCTGAGTCCAGAAAAGGAAAAAAAGGGGAAAAATGAAAAAAA
This sequence comes from Magallana hongkongensis, assembly GCA_016163765.1. NCBI lineage: Eukaryota > Metazoa > Mollusca > Bivalvia > Ostreida > Ostreidae > Magallana > Magallana hongkongensis. The sequence goes on along the minus strand of WFKH01011581.1, from coordinate 38,145,337 downwards.
AAAAAAATCGGATAAGCACCAAAATGAAAAAAAAAACCAACTTACAGGAACTGCTCAACAAAGACTACAAGCCCATTTTGATATAAGATAAAACACATACTTAATTTAGATATTACAAATCTGTTTTGTGTTTTGTATAGTGCATGGCTTTTTAAGGCGATTTTTTAAATGTAGAAAAGATTTCAATAATGTTACGAGAAATTCTTTAAAGTGCATCTTATCAAATCACCGTCCATCAGCAGAGTTGGGAAGATGGACAGGTCTGCAACTAAATGAAAATCAGAGCTCGAGTGGACCGTGTATAGCATGCGATCGATTGATTTATCATTTACTGTCTCTCTAGAATCTTTTCTTTTAATTGAGGAATCAAATTTGGGCTTATAAGCGGCGGTCAATACCTTCAGGCAGTGATTGAGGGTTCTTCATCGCGCCCAACACCTACTGCTAGTGTACTTGAATGGAATTCAAGAAAGCATGTGACTTATATAATGCCGAGTGTTCGGGATAAAATTAAAAAAGAAAAGAAAAGATATATTCCATATATTTCGTGAACTGGTTTCAAACCTTTTACCCTTTAGGAACATTTCAGTTTCCGAACGTCTCCTACGTTACATCGCGACATCTTTTTTTTTTTTAATTTGCGCCTCCATATCGCTACATCACTGTAGTGGTTGATTAGAACTGCTCTACCGGAACATCACTGTAGTGGTTGATTAGAACTGCTCTACCGTAACATCACTGCAGTGGTTGATTAGAACTGCTCTACCGGAACATCACTGCAGCGGTTGATTAGAACTGCTCTATCGGAACATCACTGCAGCGGTTGTTTAGAACTGCACTGCAGTGGTTTAATTTGTACTGCTTGACCGATGCATCACAGCAGCGGTTTTGGGGGGTTTTGTTTTAGCTGTTCTTTACCGGTACACGGCTACACTTACTTTAACAAGTTTGGGGGCCATAAATCTAAGACGTGCTCACTATATATAAGGCCACAGACCTAGGTCTTTCCCGTTCATAACAACTTCAGTGGTATAAAAGTTACATAAAAATGCGATGTACTGTTACAGAGGCAAAAACTAGAATAGCCTAAGCTATAAGTGCACTTCCAATCGGGGGAAAGGTGTGCAAAATCATTTTAATGACTTTGATTAAGTGTGACCCTAATGTCCTCCGTGATAATTGATTTCACTTGTACTTTTAAAAGACACCAAATTGGTCTGAATTTAAAAAAAAATATGCTTGTAGACTCGTTGACTGATCTTTAAGTGTCTTATAATATTTGTTAAAAGACATCTATCAAAGTGCACATGGAAATTTCATAAAACGAGAGTTGGGAATGGAGTGTTCAACTTTGTACTCGCAATGGGAACGTCTGCGTCTGCAATAAAATGAAGATTTCCCGGAAACTCTGCAATTAGGTTCATGGGAAGAAAAAAAAACCTAGCACAATCCAACAACATGCCTGCTCAAAGGACTCTGTGCTTTTTACCGTGCTCTACAATGATTGAAGTAATTACGTCACGGGAATAGAAAAATCCACCTCTTCACTTCAACATTAATGATGTCCTGGTATTTTTATATGCATCAAATATATTCTTCCTGTTTGTTCTATATTCTTACAAATTTATTTATATAATTTTCTTTAAGCTTCCCACATGGACTACTGAAAGTCTTCTAAATGATTTTATATTTATAAAGTTAAAAATATAACAATAACTCGGGATAAAAAACAAATATAGAAATTCTCTCTCTCTCTCTCTCTCTCTCTCTCTCTCTCTCTCTCGCAAAAAAAATCATTTACCTAGATGCATGTAAATTATTTATTTTACATATATCGATCTTAAAATAAACTCAAACTATGTACCTTTTACATCGACATGTTTTTTTTTATGCACGATTTGCTTCATACAGTGTTAAATGTTGATGGAATTTAAAATTAATATGAAGAAATCGAGTGTAATCTTGCGGGGAAAATCGCGGACAAATTCCATATCGACCCTGTTTATCTGGTAAATGACCGTAAGACTGTTTTATTAGTGGCTAATCCCGCCGTACAAATATAAGCGTCAGAAAATTGCTTGGGCTGAGAAATCGAACGAACCAATCTGATTTGTTGAACCCTAGGTCGACTTGATTGGAAATATTGAAATGGAAGGCCGAGCTCGTTGCGTTCTGAAATTGAAACGGTCGGTTTATCATTTATAACCGCACATGTTCATCTTTTGTAAAGATTTAGTATTAGAAACGATTGGAGAATCTTTAAAAGATACATGTATATACTAATTACTTGTAATTACTTAGATCTCTGTTTTAGACTGGTTTACTTCTTACTGTTTATTTTAACAAAAAAAAATCTTTGCCTAAGACTAAATATTTTCTAAAATAATTGTAAATTGTTATCTACATTACAAACAATTATGTTATGTTACGCTGGGGGGAGGGGGGGGGGGGAGTTCGGGGGGGGGGGGGCTGGGGGCACACATAATACATAACACAGTTTCGTGAATAAATCAAGTGATACCACTGCGAGTTATCTCTCTTGCCAAAGAGACGTTGCTGTATTTTATCGTTTAGGATGAAGTTTAAGTTTTTTGACATATATATAATGTATTAGAAAAGCGACCCCCTCCCCAGTTTATTTAATCACTACAATTCTTTGTATACATGTACATATATGAAATTTGCCTTCTTGATAGATTAATTATTTTTAAATGTATGTACCTATGGCATTTAAATGTAATCTGTTTCAATATTGCCAAAGCAATGACTATAGGTGTTCTTTATATGCTAGATACAATATATATCATAATTGTATTTTTTTTCATGTGTTTCAAATGGACATTTGCTTCATTTAACAGTAGGACAACATTTCTGGATATTTTAAAAAATGTTATAGCGAGCGCAGCGAGCGGCGCGAAGCGCCGCTCGCGTAGCGAGCTCTAAGAACCAGTGTGCGCGGGAAAAAGAACGAGCTAAACCTACAGATTCATCAAACAAAATTTTTTGTCTCGGTCCCATAATGCTCTCTAATATTTTCACCCGTGGTGCTATGCCAAAAATGGCTGACATTTAACTCGTAATTTACGGTGCCTTGAGGTTTGAAGACACGTTTTGAGTACCACACAAGCTTTGGTGAGACCCAAGAGATTTTTTACATGCTTCCATTCCATCGTATTGAGTTGAGATACGTAAACAAATGATTATGGAATTTAACGTATGACGTCACAGTGATCTCGCGCTATATTTCCCGCGATAAATTTAGAGGTGGATCAAACATATGTAACGCTTGCACTAGCTATTTCAGTATAGACTGCGATACCTGCCTCATGGACATATGATTTGTTTTTAATTTTTTTTTTTTTGATAGAGAGATTATATATATACTAGCAAGAGCCACACTTTACTGTCATATCGATCCAATTTTAAGCTAATTTTGCATGCCTGTACAGTAAGTATGAGTAGGGATGAAATTAAAAAAAATAGGACATTTTGAACTAAATAAAAAAAAATAAAGAGAAAAAATAAACAGTTAAAAAAATTATGCAGATATTGCATATAGTCAAACCATTAAATTAGAAAATGGGAAATTACACACCTACAAACAGGGACCGGGGGCACGGATAACGTATGTAATTAGAATGCAAAAATAAACGAATTTTTTAAAAAAAAATTATGAACAGGGAAAAAAAATGAAAAAAAAAAATACTGTATTTATCTTTTACACTTTTGACCAAATTAAACAAAAATTATATTTTACAGACGGATCAATTCTCTCCAAAAGTAAAGAACGGTTTTAGGGAAGCAAGTCTATGTATTTTGTAAGAATTTATTTAAACTTAGAAATATTATATAATAATCTCTCTCTCTTTTCTCTCTCTCTCAAAAAATTATTCAACGCTCGTTGATAACTAAATAACACTAAGACGACAATGATGCAAGGTATAATTCTTGCTGCGCTCGCCACAACGGCAGCACCGTAAAACATATTATTTATAATGTTTGAATAAAGAAAATAAAGATTGAGTGAATCATATAATAATTACTTTTGTGTGTGTTTTTCTTTTTTCTCTCTCTCTTTCAATTGAAAGGTAAGCTCTGAAGTCAAAATATTAACATTTCCATAATTATTGTGTCTTTTTGATCGTTATCTTTTATTAATTAAGGAATAATTATTCATTATCATAACAACGTGGACGATTTTGAGATTATGCATGAAAGATACGTTTTTCAAATAAAACTGAAGTGTAATACTTTCATAAACCCACACCCAAAAACTTGTTATACTTTAGTCATCACTTCACTTAAAAATACATTTCTTCAGTATTCATGGGTTAAAAGGGTCAAGTTTTACGTTGTTTTCATGCATTGATTTTCATCGCGTGACCGTTTAGTTTAAAACTCTAAATTTAAATACATATAATCCAAGCTAAAATATAAAATATATTTTCCGAATAACTGATACATAACACAGCATTAAATGTTAAAGTATACAGTTAACTGTTAAATGTCAGCGATTCTCCCAAAAGTCCAATAGGTAATGATCAATTTAGATAATTTTAAAATCAATGACACAAGTACATGTAATATTGATGCATTTTAAGTGGATAATGATCGTTCATGAATAAATTATAAACATATATGAATATGATAAGCTAATTAACTGATAAGAAATGTGGGTTTTTGACAAATCGATATTGATTAAAAATCAGATCGCTTCCAAATTCTAGAGTTATCTCTCTTTGAACATGTGTTAATGTCCATGGTCACTTCAAATTGTGAATATGAAATACAACATTAAATCATTCACAAAGAGACCGAATATGTGATATAATTTTAATGTATTTTCCCAATCTGTTTCCTATTTGGTAACATTAACTTTGGCCTTCATTATAATTTCATTTATCAACTTCTTATCTTTCCTCACTAACGAGATATGGTCGCATAGTTTTGAATTTTAATTTTATTGTTCTTTACACGTTTCCAAATCTTTAGTGTGCCATATTTCTATCAATACTTGTCTTTCTAAGGCCTCTATCGGAGATGGTTATGGGACAACAATGGCCTCTTTACACCTCTTTGTCGTCATTTCCTGACACACTTATTGTCAAAATCTGGACGTTTATAACAACTTACAAGGCATTAACCAAGTGGAAATTTCATTAAAACGTATGGAAATTTCGGACCACCTTTTTCCTGCGTTCACTTTTGTCAAAAACTAAAATTGTATTCATATTTATGAAGATTTATGCGAAATAAGTCGACTTTATGACATAACGTGGAAATGGTTGTCAAGTGGCCATATAAAACGCCGATAAATTGAATTAGATTGATCCGATGTAGTCCCGGGTGTAAAGGATCACGCGGAACAATACAGAAACAGTTGACCCTTTACAACGCAGCGATCGGACCGAGACGCACGATAAAATCTAGTCCCGACATCTGCATCTATTGTACCCGGACGAGGAATTTAACGTATTTGCTCCCCTCTCGACGATGCTTATCGCCCTATCTATGCATTAATTGGGAAGTTAATATCGCCACTCCCGCGGTGCCCCTGCGATAGATAAGCAAATTATACAGGGACCTAATCCCCCTATCCGCTGACCTGTCCGCGAGTCAAGAATCCAAGACCGTCTTCGGTCTGAGCTTTATTGTCACCCTAATGCAGTTTGCGACAAAAGATTGACTTGAGGGCTAATCCATTTCCATGTTCGAGAAAGACGTCAATTTACACTTGCAATACATTGTCCATTTTTACAAAAGGTAATTATACGGACATGCAACTTGTTTTTATTGTTAAACAGTTTGATATGCGGAACTGATAATTTGAAGGAGTAAGGTCTGGTATTAAGGTAAAAGCTGATGATAACACATCAAGTAATAAAAAAATAAAAGAAAATAAAAAAAGGATTTTGCATAATATCAGCGAGTATTGGACCTTTTCACTGACTGGTGTTATAGGGGCTATAAAACGTTCTTTTATTGGAGCTTTAACAAATAGTTTATAACCATTTGATTGTGGTTTAGAATTATAAAAATTTATGCGCAAAGCGTAGATAACTTAAATTAACGATGAATACAGATTATTAAATCAAGTTCGGCTTCTAATAGATCTTAACAATTATAATATTCTGTTGTTCTTGTACAGAGACATTTTAATTTTGTAAATAAATGTAAAAAAAAAAAAAGAATTTAGGGCTCATTTGCAAATTAATTTTTCAATGATTACATTGTAAAAATAGATATAAGTAATTTCATTTAGTAGAGAAATTAAAGATACTCATCTTAATTAAAAAACATAAATGAAAATAATGAACCCGCATAGATTTGAATTAAATAACCACATCAACATACAATGATATCGGATTGGTCTCTTTTGCCGTTTTCGTTTCCCGGTCCAAGACTCTAGTCATCAGGAGTCGTTTGTGGACAGTTCCTGGCACGACCGCAGAGAGAACAGAGAAACAATGGTAAGTGGGTAAATTGATGATCCAGAAACAATCGCATTCTCATAAAAGCACGTGTTCTATCAAGTTTTATGTCCCATTATTTTCCAGTTGTCCAGTGGTCACGTGCCCCAATGCCCTGTTTAGACATAAAGTACCCACATAATCTTGTAAACTACAACTTTAATCTCTCTCTCAAGAGAGAGAGAGAGAGAGAGAGAGAGAGAGAGAGAGAGAGAGAGCATGTGCTAAGACCCCTCTGTCATCTTTCAAGCTTTGAACTTTAATGTTGTTTAACACAAAATATTTCTCAAAATTTTTTGACATCTTTAATAGTCATAATTACTCCCTTTCAAGTCCATTCTTTCGCTGTGTCGAGTGATGTCCCTTTTATGTGATACTCTTATATGAAAAGGGAGAGCTCTTCCTATTGCACGATTATCTGCAGTCGGCCCACTTACTTACACACTTCAATAAATTCAATAACTCGATTTAATTTCAAACGAATAACGACAACAAAAACTTTTTTTTTCAATCTATCACTTGCAGGAACGGGCTCCCACTCATCCACCATAAAGAGGTCTGCACTTTCAATTAACGAACCAATTACTTTCCAATGAATTTACTTTTTCATGGGTCATTTCGCACAATAAGACGACTTGCATCGCAAAGAAATATTGCACTACTGAAAACGATAATTAATGACACAAACTTGTTCTTCTTATGACATTTTCATCTTTTTTTATTTTATGGGTAGGTGATTACGCGCGCGGTGCACGCGCGTACGCGGACATCCAAGGTCGGACACAATGCTCGTGGGGAGGGACCTCGCCGAGGGCTATCTGTGCATCATAAAATCATAAAGCGAAAAGCATTAAGCCTCGTTAAGAAAGTTTTTTTTAGTTTGTGAATCGTAAAATTAATATTTAAAAATAATTGACATCTCAGGTTTTTTTTGCATCTGAATTGGATTGAAGAAAACTCGAAATGTGATTGATCGAGAAGAAATTTCTGTGTTAATGACCACGTGAGCGAAGTAACAAAAGACGTGATTGGGTATAAATATTGAGTCCCGCATTTATTATTCATTCCAAAGTCTTGATCGTCACTCATGCGTACCCGCCTATCTTGAGATGGCATCTTAAGTGTTAACGGATAGAAACCCCTCTACATGGCAAATTGATTTCATTGACGATAATGTCACGGTCTTTTTACGTCGATTCCCTGATAGTTAAAGATGCCCCAGCCACTGCGGTATCCAAAAGTGACTGTGTGCCAAACCACTCACTGGGAATGTCCTTACCGGTGGGGCACAGGCACCCCACCCCCACCGCACGTCTCCCACAAGTCTCCCAAAGCCTTCCCTGCTACCCGCGGCATCCTCAAGACATGCTAAGTTTTTGCTGCCCCCTCTGTGTCCATACCCCACACCCGGTGGTTCCCGATAGTGTGGCTTCCGTTCCTGGAATGGCGCCTTCTTTTACAACGACTTGTCCGACGACGCGGGCGATGGTAGAATATCCTTTCCATCGGAGCCAGATATCAGTTCTTACAACGACAAAGTCCATTAAACGACCCAAGGACAGGGTGACAAGTACCGGAGTACAAGAGCAAAGAAAACCTAAGGCTTCCCCAGCAGGTAAGATACGTTTAAGAGTAAGACACAAAGTAAATATTGGAAACTGTAAGATATACAACTCTTTTATGGTTAAAAATTTAAATGTCTCGAAAAAAGAACTTTAATAATCAATTTAATGAACTGCTCTTGAAAGTTTATCATATGAAATAAAAAAAAAGAAGTGAAGTTATTTCCTTGCTGTATTTGTTACGGCTGGTAAGAAAATAATTTTTAATGTAATTTCCACTTTTCTGTGTTTCAGGAGTAAGTAGCTCTACCGAAGATCTCAGTAGCAAAAGAATCCGGACGGCGTTTACAAGTACCCAGCTACTGGAGCTCGAGCGAGAATTCAACTCCAATATGTACCTCTCCAGACTCCGACGGATAGAAATCGCCACGTACTTGAATTTGTCCGAAAAACAAGTCAAAATATGGTTCCAGAACCGGCGTGTTAAGTTTAAAAAAGAAGGTCATGACGAAACCAACGAAAAATGTCGGTGTCTCCGAACGTGTGCTCCGAAGCTGGACAAACGCCGCTTAAACAAACATTCTGAAGACTCTGAAACGACACATACTCATGACTGTGATGTCACGGAAGAAGATTTGGACTGTGAACAATCCGAGGACTCGGAGCTTAACATCGACACTTAGGTTAGCTGCCTACAGGATGTGCAATAAAGCTTTAAATTATGTGTTCTCAAAATGGTGCAATAATGTCATAATTTGCAATTTGTAGAGGGTTGCAATATTTCATTCAATTACATATTAAAACTTGACTTAAATGTTAGTTGTTAATATATTTTTTGTGAAAATTTTTAACTATCTTTGTAAAACATGAAAACGTAAATAATCTTCCCAAAAACAGTAAATGCAAAAAGACCAAATTGATGAAACGCGTTCTACTCTGATTGTGAAAAAGTAAAAAAAAACTTGATGTAAACTTTATTCTTAATGCTTAAAAACAAAATTATGAATCAAACTTATTACAAGTATTTGATTGGCTTCGATTGATCATATGTCGAATTCTAAATTCTAATTTGCCAACATTAATCAAAAGTTAAGAATGATTCTTATAATATCTGAAAGTGCGACGTGATGGTTTTTATACATATTTTAATACTCTATGCTTTGGAGATATGAAGGTTTATCATTTAAAAAAGAAATAGCAAAAATGTCAGAAAAAATAACATATCATTGAAGTCAAATTCAAATTAATTTCAATTAAAAAAAACTAAAATCAACGAACAAAAGTGAAATTAATTTACTTAATTACCTTGTTTGTGTTAATTTTCAAGGAAAAAATAACAACCTCGAAACTTATACTTTCCTTTAAATTTGCCCAGAATTTGATAACTAAAATTTAACTTTAAAAAAAAGCAAGAAATAAATAAAAGTCTTTTTGTTATATTTGCTATATTTTATTTATTCTTCAATTCAATTTTTTATTGGATTTCTATTTGTTGTCATATTGCAATTACCGCCGAGATTTAATTTTTTTTTACAATTGTATTCATGATACAATAATTTTATTAACTGTGAAATACATTTTTTGGGAGTCAAAATAGCTCAATAAATTATTAAATATTTTTTGTTTCCTTGTATGGTTTTAAGAATACTTTTTAAAAGACCGATGGAGAAACATCGACAAGAAAATAAAAATACGCGTTCATTTCATAGAGATTTATCTCGTTTAATTAATAAATTAACACAGACGGGATAGAGAAAAACAGTAAAACATCGAAATTTATTTCTTCGGTCCATTTCTGACCATGGGTGTCAACGCTCGGTTTCCATGCTGATCGTTTTGCTCCCTTGACCCCCAAAGCTACGTTAAGGGTACTTAAAGCAGTTTCATGAAACCCGACAAGCCTTCAACTTTCTATAGAGCCAAATGGAGTCGTTTTAACCTCCGTCAAATAAAAACTTCCTTCATCATTAAACCAAATAAACTGCCATTAAATGTTTATTATGATGTTTGAATTGACCCGCTGTTTATAGTGATATGAACTGGACCCCGGACAGTATCAGCCTTTTGCTGAAATCTCTTCATTAAGAGAGTTTCGCACAAGCCGAAACCAAGCAGTGATCTCCAAATAAAACAAAAATACAACATCTGTCAAGCTGAAAAATTAAAGCTTTCCTGCAGGGTGCAAAAAAATATAATTTGGTCACTAGGGGTTTATATTCCAAGATTCCCGCTGTAGCTTTTTGTTGTTGCTAAGGATGGATTGTCCATCCGTTCTTTAGCTGTTAACCAATTGAAATCTCTAAGCTCAATCATAAATAAGCCCATGTTCCGTGTGTTCATAATGAGATGCAGGTATGAAATAAACTGATGTTATTCAAATGTCCATAAGCCCTATTCATGGTGTCTTCATAACTCAGAAATGAAGAAATTGACCAGTTAACTGTTTTGAATAATATGGGTTTTGAAGCGTGCTCCCCTGCGGTTAGCCTTGTGCACTGGGCGATTAGACGGTGTCATGTCAACAAAAAGGCCGTTGTCCATCACAACACAATCCCATAATGCATCGCTGGTCATCGATATTGAACTTGTCGATCATCCTGAAACGGTTAAAATGGAGCTAATTTGCCAGAAAAATGCACTAAACGGACACAAAAGATCACCTCTTTGTATATTAAAAACAGATTTTTTTTTAAACTTTAATATGTTCATCTGCAGTATGGTGGTCTTGGGATGCTCATTTGAACCAGATTTGATTTCCATATTTGAAGCATCTTGGTATTGTCAAAAGTTCACTTAGTTCAACCTCAAAATGCATTCTTGGATAAAGATGTCCCTGTATATATATATGCACACAAATCGCTCCTTTATATAGATTTCTATGATCGTCTAAAATATATATGTACTAATCTCAATTTTTTCCCTTAAAAATGCTTATTATTTATTTGATAATAAAGAGCTAATTTGCTAATGGTTGATTTATAGTAGGATAGCCTCAAATCGAAAAATAACACTAGAAAGGCATCATGATACAGATAATTTATCTACAGCAGACTGAGCATGTATCAAAATGCCTTAAACCGATTTTCATATAATTCATAAATGTTGGTGTTTCTTAAAATATAAACAATACTATTATGGTAGAGCAGCACAATATTTCTGTTTCTTAAATTGTTGGATTTTTTTTCCATCACTCGAGAAAGTATAACACAACATAAAATAGATGCATTTCTAAGCAGTTGCTTATAGAATCTGCAGCAACTTCAAAACCCAGAACTTTGGAACTTCTCCTTTTTTAACACTGAATTCATGGTCCGAATATTTTAGGCTTCCTGTAAGAGAAGCAAAGACTAAGAGCTGTGACAGAGCAAATACTTCAATGATAATAGCATATAAATTATGTCAAATGACAAATCTTTTGGTTTTAGATTTTACTTAAATACACAATTAACTATTCACATTTTTTATGCAATGATAACCTTTATAACAGCTTTAAGTTGTTCTTTGCAACCGATTTGTTTTCCATTTGTAAAAGAACATGTACATGTAAATCTTTCTTGAATCAAAATATTGAAACAAACGAAGTCAAAATATTTTTTTTAGAGAAATATGATTTGATTGTAAAAATCTTATTATTTTCTGACATTTTTTAAAAAGGTAAACCCTGATTTGTTAGCTAGACGTTTGTTTCTTTATAAATTGAAAACGCTTTTGCAAGAAAGGTTATTTTGCTCACTGAGGGTGTAGCCAAAGGGCGAATTTTCACTGGAATGAACCTCGGTGGAAAGTGGAGCTAATTGTGGATTACTCATAGGGTGTAAAACTCAAATTTGTCATTTTGTTTCAGGCCTTTTGCGGGTATAATTTCTGTTGAAAAAACTTGCAGGAACTTTTGAATTTACGACATTTCCAGGAAAGCACGTGCTTTTATCACATGGACAGGTTGCCGAGAAACTAAAGTTTCAAAACAAATTAATTGAGAAAGATAATATTAAAGCATTGTTCTCAGATAATTATTATTTCTTAAGTGTGCAGATGTAATGATCTTGGTGTAATTTGTGTCTCAAAGTTATAAAAGATGCTATTATCAATTTCAATTGCGCATTTTTCCTTGGAAATATCAGGACATGTGCTTGTTTCAGATTTCAATTTCCAGAGGAAGATGAAAGACATCCCCCTGTATCTCTTGCAGCAAGAAATGTAGAACGTTATCAAATTTATGACCATATATTCCTCTCCTTTGCAGAAAATTTAATTGCTGTTGCGCAATAATTACAAGGACATTTGCGAAGGCGGGAACTGTTTTCTTCTTTCCGATGTCAAGAAGACCAACATGCTTTCGCCAAATTTCAAACTGAAAAGGTCTTTGTAAAAATTTTAAAAGAAACCTTAACATTTTCTCTGCACAAAGAACAATAAACATGTTATTTTCCAACAGCCAACGGCAGATGGCGCCTTATTAGTAACACATACAACTTCATCCCAAAAAAAGGAGGTAAACTTGATCTTGATTTCATTTCTTAGAATCTTTGCGACTATGCACAACAATTAAACTGTGTTTTAATTAAGTTGACGTAACCGTGTGTCTATCATTATTCCTGATTTTTTTTCTATTATAGAACCCTGAAAATAGAGTACAAGGAATCGTAGTCACGATACTACGTGTAAATTGGGACCTGTCTTTAGGGCACGTGAGGGGAGAATTGTGTTTGTGAATTTTAGCACGTGTAGCGACGTTCGAATGTCATTAGGTGTGTTTGTCAATTATGATCAATTGTAGTCTCCAGAAAGATTCCCCCTTCTTGTTCTGTAGGCTAGTAGACTTTATTTTCAAAGATGTGTTATAGACTTTTACATGCATTATTGGACTACAGAACCAGTAAAATGTGTATACCAAACTATGTGCAGTTGTGTTCACTTTTATTGCAGATCAAAAAATCACCTGCAGTGCTTCTTACAGTTCTTCAGGAAGACCAGATGTTCCTTACACTCTCACTTTCGATAACTGCAACTCAACCCCTGAAAGAAATATCAAAAAGATTAAAAATCAGCACCTCGCACCCACATATAATTTAATTACGTGGTAAGATTGCGCAAGTGTTCCAAATTCACCTCCAAATGTTACACCATTCGTAGCCTTTTCATAAACTTGTGCACATCGGCCTGTTTTTGCAGACCAGCGCTCTCGCTTTCAAAAGACTTTCCTGTTGAAACTGCGATAGTTTATCAGAATGAATTATTCATATCCTCATTACCAGCAACCTGCTTCCTAACTAAATCGAGGAAAAGGTCTAACAACATTGCGTAAAATACGTTATGATTATTATAATGTTTTAAGCGCTTCATGTCATCAATTTGGCACCATTGTCAGGCCCTCGTTCAATAAAACAGATGTCGGTGTTCAAATGCCAATGATTTTCAGTTATGATTGTGTTTTTGGGGTCGTATGATACATGTCAGAAAGTGGGATATTACTCCAAGGACCCCCCTAATTAATTGCAAAAGATTACGGTCGCAAATGCCCGTTATTGGAAAAAGCCGGTTTTATTCTACCCTGTGAAGGGGACCGAAATAGAGTCTCCAATGAACGATTTTCTCACATACAGTAGCACATGGGCATGTTAATGTTAAATAAATAAGGTCAGTAACTTTTCCTAATGGAATGAAAAACTTTTGATACTTTGAAATTTTTAAAAAAAGTTTTCGGGTAACAACACCTTGAAACGAAACCAAAGCTGTTCTATTCAATCGCATGCCCACCTGCCTTTATCTGGGTCGATGAAAAGCTTAGGTAATGATGAAATTTCCCTCAAAAGATTTTGGAAATGTAGTGACCAAATAGTCTGAACTCTGACTTTATATCATAATATGCACCGATGTGCATTTCTTTGGCGGCAAAATTTCAAATTTTTTCTTCTCCCAAGCTTCCGTGCACCACTATGTAAACATCCGCCGATAGGGTCCTTCCATTATCATTGAAATTAGGCTTTGTGTTTATTCATACACTATCTGCAATGAATGCGAGCTCCTGCGTGCTTCCGTGTTCAAAGGAAATATGAAAGAAGCATGTCACCATGTTACGTCTTCTCAATATCAGAAAGGCAGAAAATGAAAAAAATTGGAAGAATATATTTATAAACTATCTTACTAAATAATTAATATACAATATACGACACAAAGAGAAAATACTTTTGTGCACAAAGATTCGGGTTTTTTTTATAAATATAATTCGGTGCGATTTATTTTATAAAACAAGATTTATTTGTTTTTCTTAATCATGTAATTAATCATGAAAAAGGTTTTTCTTATTTACACTATAAATAATTACAAGCATTTGATGAATATATTTTTAATGGTTTTCATAAAAATAAATATATGGTCTTAGGAGATTTTTAGCATTTTCCAGACTACTTATGTTAAAAAATCTACAATTCTGTCTAAATATTCATATTTTGGGGATTACAAAGAAGTTGATGAATATGATTTGATATATTAATATGCGCATCAAATAAAACCACAACCTATGTAATATATGTCAGCAGTTTAAATGCACAGTAAAATAAATTCAAGGCGTTTTTGGATAAGCTTTTCCCTGCAAAACGTCACGGCATGCACTTTTTCCATTCATATGGAAATAAGGGTTGACAATGGCGTTAAAGTAACACTTAAAGATACAATATACATGTTTTAATATCTTCTCTTATTGAAAAGTGTTGAAGATAAATCATTATGAATATTATCATTTATTATAAACAAGTACATAAGCCAAATATCAAAAATTAAAATTATGAGCATCCTATATAAATCTTGATCAAATGTTAAATGGACAGAAAAAAATGTGATATTGTTAATTCATAATATATAGCACCACGGTAAATTAAAAACGAAGTTATGATTATTTAATGAACTCTGGCAATTGTTTGTTTTTTATTTATTTTAACATTAATCAAGCTAAACACTACTTTTTCTTTTCTCTTTTGTGTGAAAAATCAGAATATCCTTAAATTAAAGTGACATGTTGATGGCATGAATTAATTTTTTAATTTTAGTAGAGTAAGATTTGTCATCCATCATTGTTTTGATTTAATGGAGAAAATTTAAACAGATATCTGGTTTGAATTAAACAAGTCTACATAAAAACGACATAATAAGAATAAATTTAGATTAAACAACCGTGTCATAATAAAACTGTTTTAATCTAATACATAAAATAAAAAACCAATTTTCTCCCTCTATCATGCGTCTTCTACCAAAACCAAACTAATTCTCTTGAAACCAAAGTGACATTGGTCTCAACGATTATACCGAAATAAAAATGCATTCTCCTTTTCATACATACAAATAAATGTAATTTCGTTTCAGAATAACTCAATAGTTTTTATGTTTGTGGACTATTGCTAAGACATGCGCAACAAGACATGGCATTCATAGTGACACGCTTGGATTTTTGATTTTTGAT
Source organism: Magallana hongkongensis (assembly GCA_016163765.1). Lineage (NCBI taxonomy): Eukaryota > Metazoa > Mollusca > Bivalvia > Ostreida > Ostreidae > Magallana > Magallana hongkongensis. Next base: position 38,129,849 of record WFKH01011581.1, on the reverse strand, counting down.
TTTTTTTTTTTTTTTTTACAGAACTTTTAGAGAAGACAGAAATTAAGAGATGTCGATGGGGGAGGGATTTCATTACTAGAATTAATCTTTCTTTATACCTATTTTAAAATCAGTCGAAAGAGTTACAATCTCACAAACTGACACCAGATAAAGGCATGTCGACATAAATTTTGTTTCTGGACGCTCATTTGTAAAGGGGAAATCTACGAGAGGAGCTCATTTCGGTGGATTTATTAGGAACTATCCTGGTATTTGTACCCGCTCAAAAGTCACCCCTCATCAATTGAAGGTTATTTACTGCTTATACATTCATTACATTCCTATTCTATCTCCTCAAGGTTTCGCAAGAGAAATGGAAGCCTTTTAAAAATTGAATTCCATTTTACTTCATTTGATTTGTGAATATTTGATTTGGGGTTACGATGTCAATGTTTTTAAATCGTTTTTTCGGCCGATTTGATAAAGGCCTGTCAACATCTGTTAAATTGTTTGTTTTTAACGCAATGTTTAGTATTTTTTTTAACTGTGTGGATAAATATTTCTAAATATAATGATTTTATATTCATTATCAACTTCAAATAAAATTATACACAAATTGCAAATAAAAAAAAACCCCAAACAAACAAAAAATCCAATGGATTTGCAAAAACTCAATCGTTTCCAATTTTTAAAAATATGAAAAAATATAAAAATAAATATCTACAGATATTTAAATTGAAAGAAAAGTCACTTTCCATTAAATCCATGTACCACTCATAAAACTTAACGTTTTTCTGTACGTGAAATACAAAATTCATGGATATTTTTTGAAAACCTTTGCAGTAGAGAGGTCTCTTGCATACTTCCCCTGTCATGTTCTATTGTCCCTCCGAGCTCACACCTGCATGGATCCCCTATTGGGGATGTGATCATTTTAATATCCCCCAGTTGCAGACACTCACGGCCACGCCCCTTTAGCGTCAGAGTTAGTCGACGCAGGGCCCCTTTATTTAATTTGAGACGCGTTGGATACTCTGGGGTTCTTTATTTACAAAGAGGCACTTGTTACAAATAGATGTGAAATTGATCCTCCAATAATATCGTGTTCCGTGAACTCATTTTACCTTGATTAACATACCTGGTTCTACCTGTCAACACAGTGTGCACCTATCTTTCTTTCTTCTTTCTATCGAGAGGTAATTTAATTTGAAGGACACTTTTCTTTGAGAGGATCAAGGTTAACGATACCATTTGTCAGTGTTTCAGAATACGTTCAGTACGTGTTAATGCATTATGCATATTACTGCCTCCCTCCAAAAAATACCTAAGTTCATAAAGATATTTTATCCATAAAAAATTAGATGGTGTATAACTGTGATGTAGAATTAAGAGATGTGGTTATATGTTATGTTTTAAATTGTGTTATCTTTTCTGTAGGATATATCCTGAAAAATTCTAAAAACTTAATTACTCTCTCTCTCTCTCTCTCTATCTCTCTCTCTCTCTCTTTTGCCAATTTTGATGTTTTTAACGTTATTTCAATAAATGGCATTTTTTACAAGTTACTTGTTTTAGTTATTTTTTTACTTTTTTTT
>WFKH01011581.1:38116720-38128175 GCA_016163765.1 Magallana hongkongensis | reverse complement strand
GGGGGGGGGGGATTGTTTCAAACTTACATCTACATGTACAATATTATCTTGGACGGGTCAAAAAGTCATAAATGTATGTGGAACGAATATCCGAGTTAATATTTATAAATATTTATTCAAGTTGATAGATTGATTCTCACACCCTGTACATCACCGTAACTTGAATGTGCCAAACTTTGTTGATGACAAAAATAATTACATCAACTTAATTCAATCAAGTGTAATAAAAAAGAAAAAAAAATAGAATCGTAGTTTGAGTACTGTTGGGCACATCATGGAGGCGCCAGTATCATTAGAATGTCCTCTGATTAATATTTGTGAATAAAAAATGGAGAAACATGTCTTTTAAATGTGCTCTTATTTGTAGCAATGATAGGGCAGATTCTAGAATGATAAATAGGAAAGTTTAGAAAAAGAAGTCATCTCCTTCTAAGAAGGTACAATCAAATAGCCATCTCCTCAGTGTTATACCAGCACCAGGTCGCTTAGCCCGCGAAGAAAACCAACAAGGGATCATCAAATTCCTTACAAAAAACAGGACCTGGTCACGCGACTAAAGCCCCTCCTCCTGTACCTCATCTGCACAACAAAAGAAAATAAAACGGCGAAAACATGACTTTTGACAATGTTAACTACCAGGTTAAAAGGGCAAATCAAACGCAGGGAAGACCCTGATTTATAATCAAATATTCATGCGCGTGCCAACGGAGAATACGGCCTCATAACATGTTATTAATTGATAAGAAAGATATTTTGACCGAAGAAAAAAATGACTGGTTCTAAATTAGGTGCCGGGCTTGTTTTATTATGCGTGTCAACAGCAACATCGCTTTTTCTAATGTCGACCTTTAACGGGTCTTATGGAAAAGGTTTTATCCTAACATTAAATAACGTTAAAATTTGTCAAGAACCCGCATGAAAATTTGTTTGTTCTTTAAATTTTCTTTATTTACGAGGAATATTATGATCATGTAATTATTGTTAATCAAAGTTTATGATTGAATTATGAGAAAAGGATACGTTATGGTTGCCTTTTTTAATACTGATTCCAGAAATCAAAGAAATACAAACGCGTTCGACTTTATTTTTGATATCTTTTTTCTAGTATGGTTAAATATTTATGAAGTGAAATCTTTTTTTATGGAGTTTTGCAAGCGTTGACCTTATTGAAATAAAGATGTGAAATATAGTGGAGAGCGACCTTCATAAAATTAATATTCTAGTTTGCCCGAAATACACAATTGCATTACATAAGGACAAATTACAATTCTTCTTTTAGTACATTAGTTTGCAGTTATGAAATATTTTAAACAGAATTATAAGTGTTAATTGCAGTTTTATTTGTTTTTTTTAAACAATTTTTGGTAAATTCTTTTTAAAAATGAGTCAAGCTATAATAGGTTTTGATATGCTTTTGTCATAGTATCGAGGTTTTCGAAAAACAGTGGATTTCTAGTGTGTTACTGAGTTTTCCAAGTAGATGAATAAAATTAAAAAAAAAATAAGTGTATAAATTCTTAAGGGTTTTTTCGTACTATGTTCGTGAGAAAAAAATCAAAATTATGTAGCTTTGTAGCTTTTCAGTGTATATTAACTCCAATGAATTTTTGCCAAAAGCAACATTTTGGGCAAGAAAATTTAGTTATTGTCACCCGGTATACACTATTTTTCACTACAGTTGTAATTCTTTACACCAAAATAAATTTAAAAAAAAAAAATCACTGTTATTCAATTGACCATAGAAGCTATGCGTCTTTTTAAAAAATTGCCAGGTACAATACGAGTAGTCTTTCTTTGTTTAATACAACATTTCTCACGCATAATGCAATGATTACCTTCAAATTTTAACTTATTTTTTCAAATATATACATGTACCAAACGATTACTAGAAAACAAAATGGTGGTAAAAAAAAATAAAAACAGTTTAAGAAGCTGTGTACATACACTTGTCTACAATAAATTTACCAAAATTTTACTTTTTATACTTGTGTTGAAATAGATCAGAGAGATTTAATATACTCAAAATTAATATGCTAAATAATACACACAGATTTAAAATACTGCTTTAAAATGTATGTTTGTACGTTATTTGGGAATATTGACGATGTTATTTCTTCAAAGGTTTGAATAGAAAAAAAATGTATTTTTGTTTTTTAAACCATATATATATATATATATATATATATATATATATATTCACGACCAGTCTTGAGTCAAAATAGTTTTCTAATTATAAGTAATGAAATATTTCTTTTAAATCATTACACTAATGATTCTTACATCTGTTTAAACAATTACAAATACATTTCTTGTAATCTGTTTACTTTCCAAGTACAAAAACATATATTACAAATATATGATCACATTTATCCAAAATCTATATTGACTAGGTATCCATCCAGTGTCTCCGTATACTGACTAAGTTGGCGCAAAACGATGAAAGTCAATGCAAGAAAATAACGAACAGCTCTTATTTGAACATTATCGATAGATTGAAAGATTCTGAAGCCCGGGCCTCAAACACTGGATACATTGGCCCACTTTGGTATTACACAAGATTAGAATAGTTGCTCGTATATATGTCATTATAATGAATGCTTTTGATTTTATTTTACCTTTGATTGTGAATTAATTAGACAAAGAAAGTACTACCATAAAAATAGACATATCAATACTATTAAAACTAAAAATACAAAGAATGTTTTATAACCTTCATTTTTGGTACTAGAAATTTTTTCTTTCAAATTCTTAGAGATAAAATCTAATTTTCTAAAGATACAAAATAAAAAGTATCGTTAATGGTTTGCAAGCGCGAGTTTTTTCTGCTTACGGAAAATCTCACCAAAATCTATAATTCGAGCAATTTTAGATAACAAGCAAAAACATGTATCATACTGGGAAAAATGAGGACGAAATACAAAAATTAAAAAAAAAATTACAAAATACAAACATTGGTAAAAGGTAAGTATTTTAAGACAGTTTTATTGTACAAATCGTAGGTGGATGCGTTGTCAACTACCTGCCTCATTTGACAAGAAAACAGAGGCCCCTATTTTTTATATCATTGATTTTTAGAAGTAAACTGTTTCACTCGCGTAGCTCAATTAGGGGATTCTATTTCCTGCCAAAAATCCCAAGTTTCCCATATACATGACAAAGGAACCGCCAAGATTCGTGTTGGACATATCTTAAGTTTAAGAGATTAACTAACACAAATAAAAACCTAACAAAAGTAAATATTAGATGGAAAATATTTTGATATAAATCCCTGCTAAAAAGACGTGAAATATTAGCAGGTGCAAGATAAATAGACCGGCATATCCCATGTCAATCTACGTGATCGTTTCTAATAAAAGAGTTCCTTCGATCTATTTCTTGCCGAAGCTTCCCCTACAAAAGGGTTGATCTTAGGGGATCAAACGCTGAGATAATTCCGGCTGTCTCACGGCGCTACCCTGCGAACGGCATGCGGTTCTGATCCCCCCGTTCGAATAATATTCTTAGTCATACCTACCCAAAATTACGGATAGATTTCGAAAACTAAATCACAACCATATGGAAAGATTTAGGAATCCGACATCATTTATTTTTTAAGGTATCAGAAAAGAAATGCTTTTCTGTGTCTCTTAATGCCATGTCAGAGATGCCGGCTAAATGGGGTACCATACCCGCAAAAACATGATTGATATTAAAGGGAGATTTGCTGGAATCTAATTTTCAATATCAAAGAATGAAATATGATTATCTCTGTCTGGAAAGTGATGCCCCGAGATTTGTTCCTCACTTTAACACTAAGCATTGTCTTAGGGATTAAGATAATCTCTAAGTCAATTTGCTCTTTGCTAATCTGTGCTAAACTTAGGATGTGACATCCACACCGGAGACTTCCAATTAAAGAAAAAAGCAAGCGCGTCGCTCTACGGGGTACACGCTCTGCGTCGCGGTTTGAACAAATTGCGATAACCCCGAATGTCAACTTTCCATCCTGACGGGATAGAGAGGAATTTGATTAAACAAGTATTTAGGGTACACCCTTTCCAAAGATAAAGATGAAAAAGTTGTTTTTAAAAGCTCATGCGTCACTTTTATAAATGACTGCCACCTAGGATTAGAAATAAACGCTTTTACACGTCAACACGCGTAAATATTAAAAATGTACGCTCATTTATTCGTATCACGGGCAACAATCAAAAGGACTTTTATCATCTGTGACGCTGCCTTAACTATGTATCTTTGAGAGACTTGTAAATAAGTTCCAATAAGTAAACACTGTGTCCACTGCAATCAGGTGACTTCTCGATAACGGTTAATTAATAAGCAATATACAGAAACATACATCAACAACTGACTTGTACGATGTGCCATCAATCAGCGAAGAACTTGCAACTTTTAACATCTGAGTACGTTAGATGTCCGATTGTCATTTTGAAATTACAAACAAGGTCTCTATTTAACAAATACGAATCACTCAGTTCATTTGGCCAAGTATACATCGTGCTTGTTCATTTACCTAACATGGTGTTCGATCATAGCAATTTTTTTATCATGGTGTAATATATCAGTCTATAAAGCCTTTCTGATATATAACTTTCTGTAGCATTAAGGAATACGAAGCTAATTTTCCTCAATTCCTAAGTTATTTTAGACTTATTTTGTCTCACAGTGTCTTTGTCCAAAAAGCTTTCAGTTTCTAACAGAACACATTGCGATTGCAACAGAGAGAGGGGTCGACGAAAGAGGATATATCATCACTATACCAATCGGCGCAGAAACATGCGCATGTTTGTAACTGTTGAATTTTTCGCCAAAATATAAAGAATTTATCTAAGGGTTATTTTCCAGTGCCAACTAGCCTTGGAATATTTTATTGTTAGTTCCTTCACAAATAATGCAAAAGTTTCCGACATGGTTTGAATATCATAAACCAAGTGCAAAACTCAAAGATGTTGTTATCAATAAAGTATATAAAATTTTCCAGTTATACACATTAAGCAAGTGACACAGATAAACTGTTTTACAGAAAGAATCCTAACCATCTGAAAATAATTTTAGACATAAAAATTATTACATTATTCATAGTTCTTGTAAGAAAAAAAAAACAGCGTTTTTATTGTTGTAGGCATTTGTATCAAGGACAATAGAAAATAAATATGAAAGATAGAATAAAAACTGTTCGATAAAACTGTTGCATGTTCTAAAGAAATCCGAACACTTGTATTAAAGTTTCAAGTGAATAAATTGATTGATTTGTCAGTATCCAAATAGAATATCCGCATATTTATATAGTAGTCATGTTTTGGAATGTTATTCCAACAATTTTATTTAGATATTCTATTTTATTTTGGATTTTGGAATATGCATAATCTTATGATGATTTTATTGTTGATTCATATCCCACAAAAACCATTTGGAAAAAAAAATTATTATAGAAAAAGCTCACAGGCTATATTGTTCTAACTCACTTTTTATCATTCGACATACCAGTACGCATAAACATAATCAAATCTATTCAATCAAATGTATATTTAAATTGCTTAAATTGTATTATTTCCAATAATCATTTGATGTACAAATAAAAATTGAATTCGATATTCGACTTCGGCCAACGGCGGCCCTTTTAGATGACTGTTGACCCGATTTGTTGGGACTGTGCGGAAAATGGGTTATGATGAAGCAAAAATAACAAACTACTTGTTTAAAACGTGATCAAAATTACAAAGAATAGACATACCTTTGCATCAAATATTCATCGTTCTCCCTATAGTGAAAATATTACTGAACAACACTTTTGCTGGGGTGATCTACATGTGGCAGACGACAGATGCGTAGAGAGACTGTGGGGTTTGTGAAAGAAAAACAAATGCATCGTAGTCTTAAGATGTTCTTTCAAGTATGGACATCTACATTAAATTGTTTGAAAAATCATTGCCTTGTTTATACCCCTTCAAAGCTAATACTACCACAATCACCTATATATAGGGAAACATCAAACCTAAACATTTTAAGAGATATTTTGGCGGGAAAAGCGATCGCCGTCTGCAGTGCGGTGTTTGGGAAGACAAATTATGTAATTAGTGCTAATTCACTTTCTTTTGGTCGTTAGTGTATCGGGGTAACTAAATCCCAGGGGATTTGTGTGTTTACCATTTATACGTTACACTATACAAACTGTTGGATTAGCATCCTAAGCTGTAAATATGACTAAGTCTCGCTCTTTATCCTTAGATAAATCTTGGTGATATTTTTACAACTCTATCAATTTCACATTTACTTTCCATTCCGCATGCAAGGCCCTTAATCCAATGATAACATTGGTGGGATCGTTGAGGGGATGTCAAGGAAAAATCCAGTAATTATGAAAATTTATTAAATACCTCAAAAACTATAAGAATACCATGTTCATCTAAGAGAAAATGTATGGTCTCTGCGGATATTAGGATACAAATTATCATAAGACATTTATAGAATTAAAAACCTTGTCCTAAATTAATTTCGATTTCTTCCGTGTCCTTCGTTGCAAGTCAAATCACCTTTCAAACAATCGATAGACATATCAAATTTAAATTTAAGAGTGTTGGGTATTTGTGTCTTGTAAAGATAAGTAATGTACCTAAATGAAAAGATTAATTTTAATGCGCCTAGTACTGTGCTATCAAATTGTTTTGCATGATAACTTGATTTATTATATACCCATCAATTTTTCTTTCTTGATACTGTCAATTTTACAGTGTGATCCGATTTTCCGGATCAACACACTGTGGTTTTCCGATTCCATATCACCACTCTCTGACACTGATGACGTATTTCACATAAAATAACGTCTGTATTTTAGCGCGTTTTAAAAGAGTTCATCTAAAAATCGTTTGTTATATAAGTAAACGTCATACAATTGATTTTAAAAAGATAGTTTTGTAATTAAAACTTATAAATGGACAAGGGTATATAATAAATTTATCATTATAACGGTAACTTGATCGCGTCTAGTTTGATCTGATGATCCGCGCCTGGCAACACGACGTGATCCGGCTCTTTGGATCAAGTTACTGTGTGTTATATATATATATATATATATATAAGCTATATTTTTGAGAATTTTATTTTGCTACCAAAACATGGTAATAAGATAATTATCTGTGTAAATTTACTTTATTTTAAATAAGATTAAAACAAATAGTTAAATGTTATCATAATAAACTTCAGATTTCTGATAAAATATTTAGCAAATAAATTTTTGTACAGGACGACAATAATGTAACAATTTGCTCCTATATATCAGAACCTCTAAATAGCTGTCTCAAGAAAATATGACTAACAGAAGTTTGTAAACCATTATTTTGTTGGTCATTTAAGTGGTTAATTATAATTCTACAACAAAAAATTTCGACATGAAAATTGCAGCTCATATTAAAAATAAGTAGAGGTAACATTTGAGGTAACAGGACTTAGTGTTAATGAACGGTGACAAAACCACAACATTGCCAATGTAACGATAGATCTTTGGGGTGTGACAACGAATGAAACAAGATCAAAGATCTTTTGGGGTGACAACGAATGAAGCGGTGTCCACATATGACGTAACGTAACAGCAACATTAGATAACCAATAGAACCCCGCCACCAGTAACACTACATCGTGAAATAGCCAATCGATTTTTTACACGTCATCGGTTTATGTCAGTGAAACAGTTATCCGAAAAAAATGGGATGCTGCAAATAATATTCAATAATATTGTTTTAAACATTCATTAAAAAATTGTTTGACAAATATCAGTCAATCAGAATGGAATATGCACCACGTGTATATGCATTTTAAATCTACCCATTCATTTACACACTTCTATTCATTTAAACTTTGAAATGAATTCCACCTTCTATAAAAAAGTAATTACCGTCTCTTTTTTAGAGAAAAGATTTAAATGTTTGATTGCAGTTGGTAAATCAAAGTAAATATAATAAATTCCTGAAAGTTTAAAAATCAAAGCAAATATTATCTGGAAAATTCGCTGTTTTTCTATTAACTCAATTATTCAATGAGCAGTTAATATTGATGCAAAGTATGTTGCATGCAGTTGATGCTAATAAGCACTCAAATCAACAATGAACTCGTCCATCTAGCGCCTAACATGTTATTCTAAGGTTAAAAGATGTACTATAAAGTTCATTAAAATGAAGGCCGAAACACTTTGAATCAAGAATGCATAATGTAATTAATCCTGATTTTAAACAAATCTTATACGCCAGATTGGTGAATAAAAACCAAAAGATTCTTAGATGGTCTATATCTTTTTTATAAGCGGATGCATATACTTTTACGCTTAGTAAATCAGTGCTCACAGAACCTCTTTATAGTATCCATGCAAAATCCATACACTGTGTTTTTTGTTACGACCCTGGGAAATTACACACAATTTGAATTGAAATTTTCTCTTATCAAAAAAACCCCGGTTTGTTAACAGTAACTTTTAGTTGTCTATGACAGTTTAAACTGTTCTGTGATTAAAATTCAAGAACGTGTCAACGTATTCAGAAATATCATTATGATATCAGAAAATCACTTTCTAAATTCAAGATTTGGATACTCCTTGAAAAACCAATAATAAATCAAGTCAACATGCAAAGACAAATTGATGGTTTGTTGTCTATTCGTTCGCTATTACATGTATGTAGGTATAAACCACAATGTGATTTGGATTCTCACATAAATCTTGTAATTATTTATAGATTTGGTTGATGTCGTATTTTTATTGACAGTTTAAAAAGTGTTGAACTCGAATTCTTTTCTGCAAAGAAAGATCCAAAATCGAGACATCAACCAATATACAGACTTTGTTCTTTGAGTGTACAGTGGGTATATATATGGTTCGGTAATGGGAAGTTTTTAAGAGTACTTTTACCGCTCGTGACGATAAGATAATTGGTTAGGTAGGTGAACATTTCACTGTATGGAATCCATGTTATAAATGACTCACGTCGTTTGTACCATTATCTTTGCTATTTTGACACCAACACATACATATACACCAAAATACGTAGAAAGACACAGAGAGAGAGAGAAGGAGAGGAAGAAAAAAAACGATGTCTCTCAAAGAGGTTAAAGGATAAACCCACAATTTTAAGGAGAAAATAATTTATTGAAATGTCTTTTAAATAAAATTGTCAAGTGGTATATCCTTTGAGTCCCAGGCTAGTCAATGAAGCTGTCCATAAGGATGATTTTGTCGCCAGAAGGATTTCGTGAGCTTAAGGGGCCCAAACGACCAACACAAATTACACTCTGAGCGTTGTTGACATCGATATTGAATCTTGAAAATGTTTTGCCTTGTTACAAAGGCTGTAGCTATATTGAATTCCCAAACCAAACAACGGTACTTGTACAAGGATCTTTTCATATAAATATGAAAAGATAATTAAACAGGCTAAGTGATCGTGGCCGTTTTATATCATTTTTATATTTTATAAAAATAAGAGTTGATGAATTCTAAATATAAATGATGTGCAATGAAAATAGTATTTTCGTCGTCAAATGCAAGTAAATTGTACTGTGCCAAAATATCAATTGTGTTTATTAAATTAAAACAAGTCAGAATAGAAGATGGTTGTATGTAACAGTTGCTAGTCACCTTTCATGTTAGTGTATAGCATAATTATTGTATAGTTTTGTTTCATTGTACATATTATTTTATGTAAGATGAATGCATTACTATTGCTCTTTTCTAATGCTGTAACACGCCTGGTGAATAAAAAAAGGAGAAACCTTAAATATTCATGCAATAGAACCTCTTCAGACGCGATGAAACAAATTGAAGAGCAATAAAAAAGCAATAGAATCAATCATTTGATCAATGCATTTTTCTTTATTATTACAAGTGATAAAATACATGGTTTATTTCTTTGATGGAGTTACATTAAATTTTTTCTGTTCAGTCGTAATATTTTTGTACGGAAACTAATTTTATCATCATATCATTGTGGAACATTTCCGAAATAATGATAATATCTTTAACCCCTATATTTTTTTATATTCTAAACTTGATGATGTAAAATCTACTTCTTTCTTATAAAGCTTAAAATTTCTCAAATTTCATTCTAAAATGAAAACACTAAAAATCGCTTAACGAGTAAAATCATTAATTATGAACCAAAATGTGACAAACAGTCACGTAATTATACCTGTACATGTAGTTGCTGTTACAGCTTCTGTAACTGCTTTATAGTGTCATCAGCACATACTGACGTAATTATTGATTCATTGACAGAGAAACTTGCTAAACTTCTTGCTTTGTTTCACAGGAAACGTGGAAAGATATTGTAACATCTTGACCGAGGTTTTTCCTTTCATCCAGGTTTCCAATTTAATGCATGCTCATTAGCCCAATGAAAGAAAACAGATCAGATTGCATGCGTTATTTTCTCAGTTTAGTAAGTAAGTAAGTAAGTAATTTATTTTTATAGTGACATGTGTATTTACAGTACATTGTAAAATTGACAAAAAGAAAAACTCGAAAAGGTCAACACCCGGCCCGTCGGGCCTATATGTCACTTTAAACACAATAATGTACACAATAATGTACAGAATACATAAAGAAAGAACGCAATGCAAGATGGGGAAAAAAAACCCCAAAAGGACAAAAAAGCAAAAAATACATGTTTAAATACATAATACAACAATAATAAGTTTATTTCAAAAGTATGTGAAAAAGACATCAAATATTCATATTGTGCAATGAAAAAACTTAATACTTTAAAACCAATAAGGTCCTCTCAATTTTCTTTATCACAATGAATAGATAGAAGAAAGCAAAGATAAAATTATGTCTTATAAATTAAAATATTCATACAAAATCTTAATCACCGAAAATAAAAATCAAAATTTGAATAAAAATCAAACGTAATGTAGAAAAGTTTTACGTCTTGAAAAATTTTACAACTATACAGTCATATGGTGTGTAGATATTATTTTTCAAACGTAAATGAATTTGAGTATTGATATCTAGTGATATTAAAACATAATAAAGTTTTTCAGAAAATAAAAATACCGAGAATCATCAATAACAATCGTTTTGTGTTATTTATTGCGGCTAGTAGGAGGAAATATACTCAGAAAATCAACAAAAATGTCCCACTCAAGTTGTAGCTGATGTAAACAAAAAGAACATCGGTTTTTACTATCACAGATGCATTTAATTGTTTTCCTATGAATAATGCAACGTTAAAGACCAGCAGAATTAATTAAGGTTCAAATGTGTAGTTTTAAACAACATTCAATGGAACAGTCTGCATTTTATTACTATCGATATAATTGCTTGCAGAATCATGGGCATGTTGGGGGTTTTTTTCGAAAAAAAAAAAAAAAAAAAAATAAAAAAGGACTAGTACTTTAAGAAATCAAGTTTTTATTGTTTGTTTTTTCGTTTTAGTCAAATGTATATGCACCTATTAACACTTTCATAAAAAAA
>WFKH01011581.1:38099220-38114220 GCA_016163765.1 Magallana hongkongensis | reverse complement strand
TATTTCTAAGTCGAACAACATAAGATTCTCCTAATTATGTTTAAGAATTCTATAACGTTCACTTCTTTTTTTTATCGAAATTATTAATATAAATCTTATTTCATATAGAAAATTGGTTTTCTTTAATTTTATCTGTTTTGGGTTGATTCAAATTTTTGAATAATAATAAGAGATCTTTATTTAAAAAAAAAAAAAATACATATATTTATCTCGTGTATGTGATGTTTATATAAAGAAAATCTCAGACTATAACAAATAGTTTACGCAGTTTGCTTTTTTAAGGTTTACATGGAATTTAACATTTACTAATAAATGTATTTGAAGTTATATGCTAGATATACCCGGTACTTATGAACCCATATAATTCTAATATATAAAACGGTCATAATACTGATAATAATACCATTTTGTAGAAAGATATAAAATGAATAGTAGTGTTCCTCCTGCATGTAATGATAGTAACAAAATTACATAACTTGAAATGAAATAAAAAAATCACAAGGAAATAGTGAAAATAAAGTTTTCCCGTGTTTTAAGAGGTCTTAGTCGTCCTCCATGGTTTATCGAAGTACTACACCTTGTAAGGTCAATGGTTATGTCGTCTGATTTTCTGCACAAGGCAAGCCTTCATTCGACCATCAACCAGCCCTCATTTATCATCCGTCTGTAGTTTTACTTTTTGTGCGACTGTCCGTGAAAACAAAAGAAACCCAATGGCTGGTTCTATACATGAGTTTGCGTTTCCTAGCGACTTTTCCTTAGACTAGATAAGCAACGAAGGAGCCTGTCGATTTGGTTAATCGGAATGAAATTTATTACATTTCGCCGCATTCTGCGCCCTGACGGTCTGTCATGAGAAATACGGGCGATAAATGGAATATTGGCAATAAGGACCGGGAAATATCGTGTATATCATTCTTAGAACCAGGAATCTGGCATCCGAGAATGGCCGTCCTTTTGTTACGTCCAAATGTCAATCAGAAGAGACGAAGAAAACAAAACATTTATTATTGTTGTATTTACATAAAGAAATTACCTGTATGCCAATTTTCATACCAACATTTCTGTATTACTAAGGCTCGCAAGAATTTAATTAATTATCTGAAGAGGGATAGCGAATGTACCAGCATTTGGAATCATTAGTATGATTACTAAATGATTATCTTTGAAGAGTTTTGGCGACTACACAAATCCATGTTAAACATATGCTTACTGAGCTTAACCAATCTTCTTTCATGAAACAAGTGAGAGAGAGAGAGACTTTTAAATATTTTAACCTTTACGACATAACATATTGGTTCATTTCATTTATTAATTCCAGATGCATATAAATTACTGCGAGAACAAAAATGACTCAATAATTCATTTGCGATTTGTGTATTTTTCCGAGGTTTTGGAAAATCTTACTTTGGGCGGCTCCCGGTTTAGTGTGCAGAATGAAATGAAATAATATATTCTAGGAAATTTACACTTGTTTTGCGGACTTAATCCTTATCTAAAAAGGAAGTTTTTTGTCATTAATTATTAATCGGCATTGAAAATAGTGATTTAAAGTTTTTCAAATATTTCATGTTTTATGGATAATATTTGTTTTTCCTTAATAAGTGACAGGGCATACGTGTAGCTGTACTAATCAGGAGAGGTTTTACTTTCAACAGTGCATTTATATGATCACTTCCTGTAGGCAAAATTTAGATAGCCACTTGAATTCTATTCTGTTTGCACAGATGTTTGAAATTAAGGAAATGTAGAAATTAAACGATTGTCTGCACACATAACACATTATTTCAACATGACAAATTTATAATGTTCCGTGTCAATTTTTTTGGGATGCAAAATATAGCTTTTATTAATTATTTGCTTAGTTTGTATTTCTAATTTCCCCAAACAATTGCACCACCAAATGTCTCTCTCTCTCTCTCTCTCTCTCTCTCTCTCTCTCTCTCTCTCTATTGTCTAATATCAATTTATTAATTGATTTTTAAATAAGATAATTCGACACCAATGTTCACTCTTAATTTCTAACCAATCTTTTAATTTTTTATTAAAATGCTTTATATTTCGGGATATGTTATAGTTTAAACATATTTTTATTGAATAGATTCAATATGGATTGGAAAACAGTCTATGCCTATGTTATTCCTCTCCTTGTATAAGCAGGTCAAGTTACAATTTATGAGTATACATAATAATATTCAAGGGATATGTTATAAAGGAAGGAAAAAGTTACAATAAAAATGCGAAAAAATCCACAGGAATTATATATAAAAAATCAAAGCCAACTTAAAAAGACATAAATGATATAAAGATAAACACGAAAGTTGAACCAAAAATAAAAATGAAAAAAGGCGTTTTTGAATTACATGATAAGATAATTGAATGTGCTAGCACATTCAGACATTGTCACACAACAGTGTTTGATGTACAGAATAATTATGTATGGCACTTAAAACTATGGAGAAAATTCCGGTTACGTAAAATTATAGTATGTTTTGATTAATTTACAGAATTGTCCCTTCACATGTCAAAAACCCCAACAACTTATATTTGCTTTATTTCTGTAAAATGTCTTGAAGACAACATCTTTACAAGCTTTGTACAATTTAATATCATAATTTGAAAACTTGGATTTTTTTTTTTTACATAGACATTGCAATGATTTTTTTGTTTTATATTAATATATTAATTGCTCTTTCTCAATCAAATTTAGCGAATATTATCCCTTTAATGAAAACATATTGTTGCACGATTTTTTTTTAAATGACAGACAATGGCAATGAATTTATTCTTACAAACTGACATAAACTACAGTGTAGAGGCAGATAAATGACAAGATACAATATAAGTATAGTTAACTGTTTGAAGGCGTGAGAAGAAACAATAAGTACACATATATACAATTTACCTACACACTTGGACAACACCAAGATACCTAGGCAGCTAACTTATGAACCGATTTATTGTTTAAGAGGAAACAGTTAAATACGATAGTCGTACATGTAAATACTGCAGTACATGGCAATGCTCAGATAGTATTTAACAAACAATGTTGCAATTTTCGGGGAAAAATGTTTTTTGTTTTTTTGTTTTTTTAAATTTGTAAATCAAAATGGGATTAAGTAGACAAAGAACCTACAGAACACAAAACTAGGCAATATATATATGATAAAGATTTTAAATAAAAAATGTTTTGAAAAGATGAACAAAAAATATATTTTAACACATACTAGAATAAAATTAGTAAGATTACAATTTGATGCTTGATCACGTGCATATTACGTTTATGCATAAATTCGCACAAGCTTTTAGCATTTCAAAGCAGAACAAAGTGCGAGTGTTTTGATCTGTTATCTCCTTATCAACAACTATTCACAATAGGAAAAAAACCGCAACAAACCCAGACGGGTCAAACGAAATTGTTTCAATGTCTATTCATAGCAGAAACGACGAGACATTTCCAAATTGCAGGAAGAGGAAGTTAAGTTTATTTATATCCATCTGTTTCTTTAAGGAGAACATTTGTAAATATCAGTATGATAATTGATGTTCTTTGTCGCAATTAACAACCTCTCTTCCCCCACCCCCACCCCAAGAAAGTTGAATACTTAACATATTGGTATAATTTATATTATTTTGTTTAAGAAATAAATTAAAGACTAGATATGACCAATTTTGAATTTTTACAACTCTTTGTAAAGAAGAGCCTTTCATGTATCAATATATGAAAATATGCTTATTAAATTAAATTTCAAAGCTAAAACATTTGAGTAATTTCGTTCTTAAACTATAGTTTATAGAGGTAATATACTAGTATTTCATCAATTTTTTTCAAGTTAATCTGATAGGTAAGTTGTTAACCATACAACCTCCTTAATATTTTGGACGTGACATACAGTATACAATATACATATGCATGTAAATAATTTTACTAGTAATTGATTTTTTAACTTTTATCTGAGTGACATTTCAGTACCATCAATTTTCATGCGTACATTGTATCAAAAGGACCTAAAATATTTTATGCTAAAGAATGATATCTAGCAGATGCTATTTAAAATGTGCTAATATTATATTGGTGGTGCCTGAAATTATATTTTTACAATTACACACTGAATAACCTTATATCATAAGGATCAATCTATTTATAGTTAAAAAATTATGTAGTTGACAGCACATTATCTTTACTATTTTTATGTCTTAAACAATTTCAAAACAAATATTAAAAAGCATAACGTTATGGAGAATTTTTTTTTCTTGTGCTAAGATTGTTTTCAATAAATTGTACAACGTATTCATAGCATCGATTGTAACTTCTATGTGTCCTCTCAATTTCAAAAGCGGTAAAATGAAAAAAAATAATTCAGCTTTCAAAATTTTGTTAACAATATTGTTTTAATTTCTTAAATGTAGACTGAAACAAATTTTAAAATTTTGAAAATTGAAATATAAAAAAAGAAACCAAAAAAATCTAAGCAAAAAAGAAGAATTAAATCAAACAAAAATCCAAAAACCAAACAAAATAAACATAAAAATCACTGCATTTGAAAGCACATTATTGATATAACAGACCTCAACATTTTTGTTCATTAACCTATTAGATAGAACTTTTTGAAAAGAAAAGTGCAGTATTCATAGTGAATACTATACAGGTTGCAAAAAAATATTTTGCACCCATTAACATTGTATACAAAATCATTTAAACTTGGATTGCAATTATAACTAGGACATTGTCCCCATTTTTGTCATATTTTGAACAGTATGACACTCATTCGGTGCATGTCATCTACTTGAAATCTCTTTCTTTCTCCGAAGAAGTCTCTATCTTTCTCTGGAGAATAACTGTTTAGAGGAGTTGTAACTTCAGCAGCGGTCAGACCGTCGTCTGGGACCGCACGCCGTGTAAAATATTTTGGCTTTGCCGGCTATCAACTATTTGTTAACAGTTCTGGGATACTGTAGTGGAATGTTTGTCCGTTATAGCAGATAATAATCAAATACACGATAAAGACACACAAAGAATCCTTTTGAAGCCATTAGAGAGAAATGATTAAGGAATGTTATCAGAATCTTCTACTTGTACATGTATAACTTTTGGAAGAACAACAATTTCAAAGTTAATTTTTCTTTGCAATTTCAGTATTGGATCTGTGTTGTGAATTCTCTCTCTCTCTCTCTCTCTCTCTCTCTCTCTCTCTCTCTCTCTCTCTCTCGTTTTTTTAAATTTTTATAGACGTGAGCAATAATAAAGCAATGAAATAAATGCAAAATGTAATTGATTTGTTTTGAATTTAAATAAGAACAGTATATACACGAATTACACGTCTCACTGACACGTTCATTTCACCGAAGCAAACAAGGACCCGCGGATGGTTTGGGATACGGAGTTGTTTGCTGGATCTTCAAAGCCAGCGACCAGTGGAAGTCTTTTATCTGTCTGTGTTTTAATAGGCGTGTATACATTTTCTGCACAAGTTTAAGTTTTGTTTATGGTATTGTTTGTATGCTCTGGAAATGAAATTTTCATTCTATGTTCGCTCGTGTTACAACGCGGTGAGTCTGGTTAATGTAGCAATGGTTGCAATGCAATGCAAAGCAAAGCAACATATACGCGAAGCAATAGGTGTCAAAAGTTCTGTTCTTCTCTGCACGTGCAAATAGTTGACTTGTTTGGCTTTTAATGAAGTGATAAAGAAATCATTCTTACCTTTATCGTTAAAGAACATAAGACTGCGCGTAGAATAAAGTACACAATTTTCTTTTTTGATTTATTTTATTTATTCATTTTTTATCATTTTTTTTTGTAATCAAACAAAAATTATACTGTAATTGTGGTGATTCTAATTTACTGAACCGTATTCTTCAAATTCTGTTCAAACTAACTTTATTTACTATACGATTTAATTTATAAGATAATGTACATATATGTAATTAACTGTGATGTTTTTTTACATGGTTTGTGTAATTTAAAAAAGTATATGTATTTGTTTTGTATGTTGTGATAAGCCTTTAGATTAGATCCAAGTGTACTCTTGTTTAGTTTAAATTAGATCAGGAAGGGATTATCATGTTAAATTCTAAGTTTAATTAATGTAAATAAATTCCTTTTGCGTGTTGGTATAAAGGCAAAATATACCGTATATTTACTGTGGAGACGGATGGTTTATCGTTGCTGGGGCAACCATAAAAATTGTACATTGGGTTCACTGTGGGTCCAGACGACAGACCGCGAAATCTCGCGAGATTTACTTGTGTCTCAATGCTCGTGCCATGCTTGCTAAGAGATGCACTTGGTTTCTCTGCACGCATTCAATAAGAATGCATCGTGTAAGAATACCATGCTTACTTGTTAGTGGCATTTTGTAAACATGCTGCGATGATGTACCAAACCGTAAATCTAATATTTAAAAGAGCAATAAATCCGCTATAAAGGGGTCGTAGCCCGTGTTATTTGTCTAGATATCAAAACGAAATAAAACGCTTTTAAATTGTAATATTGGAGGTGAAAGTTGATTGAAATGCATAAACATTGGTAATCCGTGCAGCCAACATCAAACATCCCTACTTCTAGCAACTTTGGTGTCGCTGATTCATAAGCAAGGCACTGCGTTGCTCCGTAGTTGGTTTTATCAAGACCGGTGTGTAAGACTAAATAAAGGGTTGATCCGTGACAGTGAGAAATTGCACAAACTTGAGGAGGGCCCCTAGTGACGTCGTAAAATCAGAAATTGGCGAATGATGATACAAGATGACGCAAATGAGGACTTGAACTCATAAATCATAATTTTTATATAGAATTTATGAAAAGGGACGTTATGGTGGGTGGGTGGGGGGACGTCTGCTGATGAAAAAAAAAACCGATTATCTGAACGTATACAAGAAACTTAAGACGTTTTTCCTTAAACGTAAAAAAAAGACCCTTCATGTAAGAAGCGAAATAAAAGGTGTCCACGAAAATGAGAGTTAATCGTTTTAATGACAAGTAAAATCCCGAAGTCTACGAGAAACTTTGTCCAAATAAAGCCCGTGTCACCTCATTAGCACGTGTGTGGACATTAAGGAAATTCCTCTATCGGCGTAGTGGTCAACCAACACGGCTTAGCGTGGTCAAGATTGAAAACTACACGACTGTACGCGTGACTTCTCAACATGACAGGGTTTAAGTTACCGTACCCGAATCGATCCGTTCGTTGCTCTGTAGTCCTTAGGTGTTGGGTTGTTTGAAACTGAGGCGGGAACACGTGCTAACACACATTAGTTCACGTAATGAATGCATAAGTTTTAACTTGAATAGTATAATCTGTGAGAAAAAACAAGTAATATCTATTTACAGTTAAAGTCATTAGAGTTGATTTAGTTTAAAAAGGAAATTTATAACTGATGAGTTTATTTTTTGAAAAAGAAGTGGTTTCATTTTGGTAAAAAATATGCTGTATATGTCTGTGCTTAATTGAATTTTATAGATAAATTTGGAGTAGTTTTTCTGTCATTATTTAATGACTTGCAATTAATAGGATTGAATATTTTGGCAGGACTAATAGATATTTTATATAATATGATAACATACAAAAGACATTTCTTATTACTTATAGTTGTAGATAAATTTACAGCATGGTATATGCTGGCTTACAGAAAAGCTATATGCATTTACCGGAATCATATTTCCACTTAATTAAAAGCAATTAAGTACAGATAAAGATAAAATGCATAAAAATATTGAAGCATAATTGGTGTCTTTATATATTCATATTGGACATCATTCAGGGGGCGGGGGGGGGGGGGGGACTAAATCCTAAAGCCCCTACCATTACCCCCAGCCAAACCACCTGCATGGAATCAAATGCTAGTATCGAGCAAACATTTTAAAAAACATTTTCTTGGTCATCTATTAAAACACGCTGCTAAAGTAACTTAATTTTGTTCAAATCTGCTTGGATTGAAAGTGGAAGCCGTGTAGAAGACGGGAGAGATTTCAACGAAAAGACCCCAGAGTGGATTTTAATAAGAAGAAAGAAAGTAAGCTTGAAAGAATGAAACTATTGCCCAGGGAAGTTTTACCGGAGCTTTGTTGCTATATCTTTAAACTGTAGACAAATATGAACAAAGCGCACATTGCATAACTAGTCGGAGTCTTTGGGTTCCCTCCTTGTCATCCATGGAGAAAACATTTCTTGAGGTGGAATTTTCCCCCAGCCGCATAAAGTAATCGTTTTATTTGCTGACAAGCGTTTCTTATCTCCCCCCTTTTTTCTTGTTTGGGAATTCCTATGTTGTTGACTTTTTTCCATCTGAAGAAAAATTCTTATTTTTAGGACGATTCATACCAAAAATTTAGCTTTGCATGGTTCTCAAGGTTAAGTGATGAAGGACATTTTTTTCTTCTTTTTTGATCCATGTGGATAATTCATGCAGTACATACATGTAACTTTTACTGGAAAATTTAAAGATGATGATCGCTTAACATGATTATGTGAATTTCATTAGCTGGTGTAAACATTTTAAAATTAGTATTACTAAAGAAGGAATCGTAAAAATTGATAAGAGATAAATTAACTTTGTGAAAAAAAACCCATGCAAATTAACTAGGGTGGTTATTTACTTTTGAATGATGAATATAATTTTACCAATTTTTAACAAATTGGAAGGAAAATAAAATTTTTAAAGGGAGAAGGCGCATATTTTTGCATTAAGATAAATAAATTCAAAACTATTTTTAAAAAATACTAGCTGTAGTCCTATTTACTAGTTCCCGCACGTTACAGATAAAAGTATAAAGAGTCCATCGCCAAACTCAAGACACGGAAATTTCTTTCGATCAATGCCACAAACATTCTCAACGAGAATTTAACAGTACTTGAGGCCTGCATAAGATTTCATATGCGCTAATTTTCACAATCTGTTCAAAACGGCTTGACAAAAAACTTGTTGAGCTAGGGAGGCGGGTGGCATGTTTACCTGAACCAACACTTACACAAGCGACCGTAATTGCAAAGTTGTGTCGGAATTGGTTCCCACCGCGCGAGTCGCAGTACCGGGGCCCGCTAAAGAACGCGAAGTGTGTATTGGGGGCGAGGAACACCTGGTTTTACCCCGTCTTGATTGGGGATTATCGATCCCAACGTGTTTTGACAGTTGGCTGAATTCTAAATAAATATTCAGATTGATCCCGATTGAACCCTTTTACACCCTGGGAAGCATACGTATCATTTCTGACCTTTCAAATATATATTTTGTGAGTACAAAAAAAAAAAAATTAATAAATAAATGAATTAAATTAATCCCTGAAATAATTTAAGTAAAAACATCTTGTATTTACAATTTGTGAAATTTGTAGTTAACTATCAAAAAAAAGTAAGAGATACAAAAAGAACAAAGAAAGAAAAAGTACAAATTAAATGGGTTTTTTTTAGAAAGAAAGAAAGAAAGAAAGTAAATTAAAATTAAAAATGTATACATGTATTATGAATTATCATAATGTTATCAATTGTTTCCAAATGAAGTTTGCCCCCTTCTCTCTAATCTAATGGTTTAAGACAGTAAGTGGTATGGCGGTAATCTTAGCGGGTAGAGGGGACAGCCTGCCAAGGATGACAGCAATATGGATTTTTATATGCCGGATTTTTATACCCGTCACTCGGTTTTAGTGTTTTCATCGGGGGGAGAGATCAACTTTTCTCAGGAGATCTGTCGAGCAACAAAAATCCTTAGAAAATATGGAATTTGTTGATAAAAAATAAATTGTCCGAGGATCTTTAAGATCCTCGTAAAATATCCCGTGAGAGAGAGAGAGAGAGAGAGAGAGAGAGAGAGAGAGAGAGATTAATAAATTATCTTAAGACAAATGAATAAACAGGTACTTAAATTTAATGTGTGTTCATACTAGTTGTGAACAAATTCATATCTTACTATAAAAAGCCGAAATAAAATCATTGTATGCCTTGCGTAAAAATTGTTGAATGAACTTACTTTAGTCACCGAAACAGCTGTTATTCATTATGACGTCATATTAGTGACGCAGTCATGATGTAAATATCAACAAACCGAGGTTTTCAAATTAAGTAGGAATTTATTGTAGAACGAGTGGTTTCTTGTTGGATTTTATTGTATTTCAATCATGTCTAAAAGAGAACATTGCCGAATTCGTCTTTCCATGGATCCCAAAGAGAGATTTCCTGAGAAACTCTACGATGTAGCTAATGATGGATACCTTGTTTCTTGGAACGGTTGTGGAGACGGTGTGATAGTAAACGAAGAGGAATTCGAAAACAAAGTAATGAAGTGTTACCCTGGTTTTGTGCAAATTTCGTCTTTTGCAAACTTCAGGCGTTTGTTTAGAGAATATGGATTCGACTGGGAAATCATAGATCGTTCTGAAAAACATTCCCATACGTTCGAATTTTCTCATCCAAGTTTTAAACACGGAAAAGGTGATTTGTTGTGCAATATACAGACCAGACGTAAATCATTCAGTAAACCTGTGCATGCTGTGTCAAACTTTAACAAGGAAGTGGCGGAGATATCAGCCCTATCGGGAAAGGAGTCGGAGGGAAGACTCACGAGAACTCGAGTAGGACGAGTGAAACATGTCAATTATGCAGACCTGGAGAAAACTAAGAGACGACTAGGCCTATCTTCTTCGCCAGAGGCAGAAGTCTTTACCCCTAGTACGATGGCCACTGAGGCTTCGTTTACAACAGACAGTGCAGACCGAGCTGATATTGATGACGTTTTGCTGAGCCATATACAAGAGCAACAGAGGAAATTCGAGTTCGATCTGCGTGCCAAAGACTTCATGAAAACGTTTATCAAGAATGAGTTCACTTTTGACGAGTTTTGTGTTTGGGTAGAGCGAAACCAACAAGTGTTTTTTGATCCAGCACTAGACAGCAATGAAAACTGTGCAGTGACTGCTTATGATAACACGAACAGTAGACAACCAGCGGTTTCTACACCGTGTGGACAATGTGCATGTTGCAATTCTCTAGGCTTTCACCTAGAATAATTATAAACTGTAAATTGAATTAAATTATTACCTGTATATTTATCAGCGATGTATGCAATTGATACCCAAATATTATAAATTATGAAACATTGTGAATACGTGTAAATTTTTGTTTTGTTTACTCTCTCCCTCTCTCTCTCTCTCTCTCTCTCTCTCTCTCTCTCTCTCTCTCTCTCTCATTTTTAAAACTGTTGTACATGTAAATTATAGACTTTTTTTTTATATCTAACGACATCAATCATCTTATGTAATTTCCTAGATCTTGAATACAGATTTAATTCAGTAGATGTTTTGAATAAGATGTAGTTACTGAGAGAGAAAATGATACATGTAATCTGGTTTCATCACAGTTACATGTACTAAGGGGATCGACTCTCTTAAAAAAAAACAAATTAAAGTGTATGAAAGATCTCCAATTACCTAAAACAATTGAGATAAAATAAAGAACAACAAAAATATTTTTTGAAAACCACACACACAAAAAACCCATCCAAAACAAACATCCCAAAAACAACAAATAAAACCCCAAAATAATAATAATGAAGTAAAAATCATTAAAATAGTATAAATATTTTCAACTAAAATATGAAATTATAAAACATAACTTACTAATATTGGGCTACTCGTACAGTCATAAATTAGGAAGAATGTTTTAACTTGTTTGATAAACTTGTTTGATTTGCTGAAGTATATAATTGACATTGAATATTCGCAAATACTGCATATATAATTTTATTAATTGCTTTTTCATCTTCACAATATTTCTTTATGTTTCTAATTTATTGATATAAGAAACATTCGAATACTGTGAGCATGACATTTAACTAGGTTTGCTGTTCAGTCAATAATTTCATCTGTACTTTTTAATTAATATTTTTCAGGTGCCCAGTTTCCGTTAGAGGACGACAACAAGCGCACGCGCACAGCCTACACAAGAGGCCAGCTACTGGAACTAGAGAAAGAGTTCCATTTTAACAAATACATTTCTCGACCTCGAAGAATAGAATTGGCCGCCATGTTGAATCTAACCGAACGTCATATAAAGATATGGTTCCAAAATAGAAGAATGAAATGGAAAAAGGATGAAGCAAAGCGGAGACCGCGTCCCCTAAATTCAAACATTAAAAACGCCGTTTCACCACCGGAATCTCCTGTCTTAACTGATTTATCTCCCGTGTCAAACGGAAGTGACGTATCCTCACCTAAAGACAACGAGGCCGGTGATATTTCCTCAATGAACAAAACCATTTTGAACAAAAACACTCTTTCGTCGCCAAAAGAGGAAGCTGCGACTTGATGAAGAGTTTGTACAGGGTATTCGTATGAAATACAACCCCCCCCCCCTTGAACGAAATCCAACATTTATGTGTTCTCTTGTAATTTCATGTTCCAGAGTGACATTGTCTTTATGTAGATGGTGACTGCGAGTAACTGTTGCATTTTATCGTCTGGAGAAATAGTGAAATGCGTAGAGAGATGAAATACACATAATATATTTTTCTTGAAAAATAGTTCAACTTGAAGGTCTGTTGTTTTGTTTTGACATGACTGTAAATTCTTCTTTTGAATTGTAACTGTTTCACTGTTCATTCATGTATGTATACATGTTTGTTGTGTTTAGTTTTAAATTGTCTTTTAAAAATGTTGAAATACATACCGGTTAGAATTACCGGTGTGTGTTTTAACTTTTATATAATATTCCTATCAAAACTTGCGAGTCTACGATGGTAGAAAAGCATAACAAAATGTGCATGACTGTGTATAGTAAAATGGACATTTGCAGACCGTTTTTTCACAGAAAAGAAAAACGGCATACATTATATCAATATTTATTATACATCGATATCAGTGAATAAAATATCAAAACCAATTTTACTTTGTTTACATCTTACATGCTCTAAACTTCAAGTACAGATTTGCACCTGTCTGTTCAGACTACACAGCGTTTGATTTTCAGACTTCACAGTGTTTGGTTTTCTAGATTTAAAAAAAAAATAGATGACATTAAAATTTCTAAATTTGTGGTTAAAAATAATTACATCAGTGATATCAAATCTTGTTTTATATATGTTTTAGCAAATTGATACATTTACAGTATATGCTTTCAACGTTAGAGTTTAAGAGATTTGATTGCAAATGTGTAAAATCCATGTCCTTTAACAAAAATATATAATAATGTTGGCATCTGCGAATTTTTCAATATTGCGAAGTATAATTATTTTCAAAAATTGTTCCAAATATTTTTATCTTTCACTATGATTCGACCTGACTACACGATAATGAAAACGTCTCCCCAAACGTAGTTACAAATTTTTTTTCATTTTAGTTGCGAAGATAATCAAACATCAAAATAAAAAAATTTACAGTGTGTTTTGCATATCTAGATATGTTTTTCCCATATTGTCATAATTTTATACACCATTAGATGTGTATGTGTGATGGCTGGTAGATGGGGACAATAGATATTTTAGTGAAGGATATACTGCAGAAATCGGAGAAAATGATTATTGCTATTACTGGAAATTCTAATGTTCTATACCCTGGTGGTTTACACCCAGTCTAGAGTGAATGTCACATAAGTAATTCAATTTGTTTTAGTTTTACCCTGTCTATCCAGAGAACCTACATGTATACACTGGTGGAAGAACCACCAGGAGTAGACCCCCGAAATGTTCTTATTTTATTTTCTTAATTCCTTATCCTGTAACAAATTTACATTCTCTCTCTCTCTCTCTCTCTCTCTCTCTCTCTCTCTCTCTCTCTCTCAAAATGGTTAGGCATCATTATGCCAAGAATTTATTTTACGTTTAGTAATAAGATCCTGATAGATTTCAACAGTATATATATTTTTTAAATTTTAAATTAATCTGAAAAATGATTCATTTTGTACAATGCAGAATAAGGTTTCAGTAAGTGGGTACTTGTTTATATTTTTTGACCGAAGACAACGAAATCAACAGTAAATGGGGTGCCATACAATACGTACATTATTTCTGAAGATATAAGTCTTGTGATATTATGTTTGGAGCACTGACAACAACTTAAAAAAAATAATTGCATGAAAAACCAATTGTACATAATTTATAGACATGTAAGACGATATATAATGATTCATATCTTCTAGTACATAGAAATATAACTTTTTTGTAATGATTTTTTTTATTTGTGGGCAGGCAATGCTATCAGATTTTTTAAAAATAGCACGATTATTCGTTCAACATCTATAAGGTAGAATTTTTCTTTTTAAAAAATATATAGAAACATTCTTCTACAGACATTTTTGAAGTAATTTAAATTTCATTTTACAATGTGATACTATATATCATTATTATTTTTGAAACAGTTATGACATTGTGATGTTTTTGTCTCAAAGAAGATGGACGCATAAGGTGGGTAAAATGCCTATAATAAATGGAGGACAGAAAACTGAAAAATGAAAATTACAATATAAATTATATGTAATGTCTTATATTACCATCAAAATATCGATTCACTATGTTAGAAGATGTATATATTGGCAAAATACCACTTTTTATAGTTTTTAAAAAATTTGATAAAGAACTCGAAACTTAATGAAAGTCTTGTACAAATATACATAACAAAGTCTTCAAATAGCATATTTTTTTAAAAACTTCAACGTTGCTTACTTTTAGAGTGGGTCTGCGTTCCATATTTTTGTTGAGGGTTAATTTTAATGTGATAAGAAGATTCTCGAGATTCAAAACCCCTCTCTCTCTCTCTCTCTCTCTCTCTCTCTCTCTCTCTCTCTCTCTCATTTTACTTCAATAACCATATACGTGTAATTTGAGCATAGATATGTGATTATTACACTTCTAAATAGTACATTTATTCGGTCATTTGATTTACATTGCTTATATCATGATTCGGTTATTAGTAGGTGCATGTATTTCGCAAGAAATATTTGAAAAGTACTCATGAAATAAATAAATTTCTAAATAAATTTAAAAAAAATTGAAGTTACTAGTTAACAATATCATTTT
>WFKH01011581.1:38038603-38079333 GCA_016163765.1 Magallana hongkongensis | reverse complement strand
GAATCCAACGAATTTGAATAACAGAGACATTGAAGTTGTGCACATCGGTTTTTGTTTTTGGATTACGTTCTTTATTTAGAAAAAGGTAGGGGGTCAAAAAACAGGGTTTCAAAAAGTGCGAAAATTTAGACATATTTTCCTTTGTATCTTTTAAACAAAAAATATTTTGTTAAGACATGTAGAATAAAAGTTGTGCAGAATTTCAAGGGCTCTCATTTGACACCAATAAAAAAGGGCTGGCCCCTTAAATTAAGGGCCAAGGGCCCTTGAAAGTTTTTGCTAAATAACTAAAAAACGGCTAGGATTTTGATATAGCTGTCGCTAGAAAAGTTGTTTGTTGGGATCCTATAAATGTCGTTACAATGTTATTTTGTTGGTGAGTTGTGTAGTATGAGTGTAAAAAGCTTTACATGTTAACATGTACCTGTGTTTATTTGGCAAGTTAACGAAAGTCATTGTGCGTACAACTGACATAAAGTTACCACGGAAAGTATGCTGGTTTATACAAGAGGCTTTAATTCATAAGAAAACATATTTTTTTTTAAAATACATGCTTTTAAGTGAGGGGTTAAAGTCATTTTTGTTAAGTCATTATACTGCACAATCATTAAAACGAGAACAGAAAATGTAAACATTCTTTTTCTTTTCTATTAAAACACAAATTACGGATTAAAAAAAAATTTATGTAATACATTTCAAATATCATACTGCATGCATTTAAAATCTATCTGAATCAGAGCTGTGTGCGTGTATGCAATTACGTAAGCTATCGCTCGCCCGCGGCCGAAAAATCGGTCGCCATGGTCGCGCCTGGACTACCTAGCGGTCAGCGGTTATCTAATACACAAGAGTTGCG
The DNA here is from genome assembly GCA_016163765.1 of Magallana hongkongensis. NCBI lineage: Eukaryota > Metazoa > Mollusca > Bivalvia > Ostreida > Ostreidae > Magallana > Magallana hongkongensis. The sequence continues at coordinate 38,078,477 of WFKH01011581.1, read as the reverse complement.
TCTCTCATATATGCATTTATTTAGCTGCAACCTTAGATATTTTTTAAAATTTTGATTACAAAGAAAAGATTATTCTTCTTAAATTGAAATAAACGGTAGAGGGTCAATTAAGAAATCTTTTTTTTTTAAAATAAAAACAATATCATTCTCAGTCTGAAGCAATAAGTAAGTAAGTAAAAAAAAAACTTTTATTTGATAGCGTTTAGTCATTGTACAGCAAACATTTCAAATCTTCCTGGGTTCTGAGCTGTGCGTGTGGTGTGTTGTATATTTACGTAACCTATCCCTCGCCCGCGGCCGAGGAGATAGGTCGCGCCTGCACTACCTAGCGGTCAGCGGTTATCAAATACACACGAGTCGCGTATTACATGAATATCTACTTGTTTGAGTTTATATAGCCGCAAATACAAAATTTATATTATTAAAGTTTGTCCATTGAATGTAAATTAAGGAAGTCGTTCTCAAAATTAAAATAAGCGATATTACTCAAAATCAGAAACATCGTCCGACATAAGTCAATTGTAGGTTTGTAAGTCTCAAATGTGTTTAAAACAGATCAACAACGACAAAAACCCCACAAATATTAAACATTTATATGATTATCATCCCTCACACATGGCCGAGGAAATCCTGCGTTAGTGGACAAATGACCTCCAGTAGGTTCGTGTTCTTCTACATTTATCTTATCACACGCGTACATGCATGTTTATTGATATTTTGTACGACCAATCTATTTTATATTATGTTTTCAACTATTATATTGCTTTAAGATGAAAAAATAATTTTTATCTTACTTAGTTTTGTACAGTTGATTTAGCATTGATTTATACGATAGTGCCTAAAATCTGATAGACAGGTACATGTTCATGTAAAATCGACTTGTGTTTCAACTTAGGATTCATTTATTTACCCATGGTTATTTTCGTTAATTAATGCTGAGAGTTTTTACAGACCTCGTAAAAAGTAATAGAAGTTTTCTTAGAGTTGCACGAGAGAGAGAGAGAGAGAGACAGAGAGAGAGAGAGAGAGAGAGAGAGAGAGAGAGAGAGATCAAAATTGAACGCATTAATTAGCAGCTAGTGTACAAGGTAAAAGTGAAAAAAGTTTAAAGATTCTCCAAGCGTACAAGGTAGTTTAAAATTCAAATCAAAGTTCCATGTGATAATAATACATGTCTGCGGTAGGTGCTGGCACGATAAAAGAATTGTCTGGAATTGAGAAGTTCAGTGATTATTTTAAAGAAATTCACCTGAGTTTTAAACAATTATCACGGAGTGATATTTCAATGAACTATTATTGAAGATATTTTGTATGAAACTTCAAATGTATATTCGTTTGTTATCAAATCGCTGTATATCTATTTCACATTTTATCGTTCAAAACATTAATTCAGAAACATGTGTTTACGTAAGGCGTAATTGCTTAATCGTTTTAAATTAACTCTTACTTTGTTGACTTGATATAATTGACTCACTCAATTTGAAGTTTTACTCCGTGTCATATGTCACTCATGCTTATAGTGCTAATTACTATTGTCTACAATTCTTATTTATATCATTTGTTCATCATTATTGTGAGTGAAGAATTAGTTTTCGGATTGTTCGGGTGTAGTTTTTGGATTCCCAGAATTCACCATACCGACCTAAAGTTAAATAAAGTGCATTTTACCATCTAGAGCATTTTAGTCTTATTGTCGCCGGATAAATAGAAACACCATATTTTCCCCGGTGGTACATTAGTTTGTTTGGAGTCTAGCGGTTACACTTAGAACTGTAGTTTTTCTACATTGTCGTTTGTTCATTGTGAAAACGAAATCATTGCTGTAACACCCCCCTGCCTACTGCTCGGGATGATTTTTTAATTGGCAAAAAGATATCCAAATCTGGCGAAATCATTTTTGGTGACCTCTCGTGTAACATTTTCTCCTTAACGCGTTTCTTTTTCCCACCCGTTCATTTATCTGTTTATTCGGTCAGTCTGTGTTAATTCAATCGCCACGTGCGACCAAACATTTCGTTTCACTTCAGCGCACACAGCTTTTAGCCCCAGGTTATTTATGGCTGAAGATCAACATTTGTTATGTAATTGAGTAACTCTTGGAAGGGTGCTTTTAATCATAATTGTTAAACAGTAAGTGTATTTTTCGAAGTCAATCATCTTGACATTACCTTTGCGAAATCGTAATCTGAGAATGTCTATAAATTAACCTGGTGAAAACGCCAAACTTCCATGGTTATGAACAGAATAGTATATATTAGATATTATAACTTAAAAGTTTTAAGTCAAAGATATGAAATAAAATTTGCTCTCGGGAAATACAACTATATTATGCAATGCAGTCGGTCGCCAAGAAATAATCAAAGTACTGCAAGTGTTAAGTGGGAGCGGTTAATTTACATAATCCTAAACAATGCTAAACCCAAGGATACAAACATGGATTCATGTAACAAACACCTCACCCTCTTTAAATCTGCACATTTTTGAGTTATGGAATTTTAATTTCTTAATATATATTTATGATAAAACAGAGGAAAGCATAAAACAAAAAACAAAAACAAACAAACAAACAAAAAACATGGAACGTGCGTCAAATTTACTTTATGTAAATGGTAACCCAAAAAATCCGTTTAGCCAAGGGTTTCTAATCCGCACCGTTCCTCACGGACCCTTGGCATATCGTGCTATCAAAAGTTGGGATTTTACCCCTGGAATTTGATTTGGGTTTACTAAAACCGTTCGACCAATCAAAAATATGCAAAACACATCTGATGTAATTAACAATGTTTTCGTACTGTTAACTCACGAGTGTCTCTAACACGCATAGCTCAAAACACTATTTTTTCTAGTTGTAGTTTGCAATGATGCAATTACAAGTTCCACCTAATCTGTGTATAAAAAGAGACATGCACTCATAGATGAAGGATTTACCGCTCCCAGTCTTACAACCTTCAAATAAATTCGATCTATTATATATATGTATGTAATATTTAACAATATTCCTATTAATTGAAAACACTGGATATTAAAACGTTCTTTCAACTTGTCAATATTAATGTCTATGGAGGCTGCCATTAATGCACCAGTAACGTTTAAAGTACGGTATCTGTCATCATTTGGACAATTTATAAGTAGGCTGGGAGTCACGTGACGAAAAAAATCCCGACTTTTGATAGCACGATATGCCAAAGGTTAGTGAGGAGCGGTGCAGATAAGAAACCTTTGGCTAGCAGAAATGCACATTTATTTACATTATTTGAAAACAAAAACCGATTTTCCGCCTATTTTATAGAATTTTATCCCGTTTTTTTCAAAATACATAAGTAAACTTTCTCAGAGAGAATTACATTTGATCTGATAAAGGAGAGAAAAAACTGACTTAAAAATAGGGATTTTGCATATTATTGCATCAACAAGAGAAGTAATATTCATTTCTGTAAATAAGGTTATTGAATTTCATGTTACATAGCGGTGTCTATGAAATAGCACCATCTGTTGTAAAATTTCGACGCTCAATTTTGCATAAATTCTCCCGCTGATCTTTGATAGTTGATTATAATTTTGAATGCCCAATTCTACACGTATCATTAGATAATATCAGACGACACACACTTCTTTGTAGAAATGTTCAGAGATGACATCAATTTTGACTAATAACTAAATTTTGACAGCACACAACTATTTCAAACTTGCACATAGTCCTCAAAATTTTAGAAAGATTAAAATACAGAAATTATCTAAAAGAAATTGTTTCGTGTTTTGTAGGCGGGTTCGTTTTTTTTAAAATACAATTCCTGACATGAATCATGAGTACATGTATATAACAATGCTTGCTACCCTTTAAAAATTTTGCTTCCAATAAACTTCAAATTGTTTATAGAATTTCTTAAACGGTTACACAAACTGTTTTCGACAAATAGTTTTCCTAAAGCACTTTCTTCCCATCTTTTTCAAAACACGTTTTCATACAAGCTTTCAGTCACAACACTTTTCTAAAACGAAAACAGAACTGAAAGTTTAGTCATTATAATCGTTTGACACCAAATCATATATATTTTTAACTCGCAGCAACAACGGAAGACCTACTCGTGGCTTTGCCACGAGCTCTGCTCTAGTATTATTCATATTATTGATGCTATAATGTTTATGTTTTCTTTACAGTTCACGCCGTAGTTGATCAACTGAAGCACCTCATCACCCCGGACATGACCGAGTCTGCCTGCACCACTGTCTGCGAGTCCGTTATTTCCGGAATAGGATTGTTGGTGTGTCCCAGTGCTTGTAACATGTAAGTTATCAAAACACCCCCCCCCCCCAACAAAAAAATATAGAAAAATAAAAAGCAAACACACCTTCTATAAACTGTTATTTTTAAATTTAAATATGACATCAGCGTATATTAACTGAATGCAATTTTAACTTAAACGTTCATTTATTCAGATGTTATATTTGTCATATTTGAAATACAAAATAGAATGTCAGAATATATTTTATCTTTTGTAGTTTGGTTTCTTCACTGAACGGGAAATAAACAGTAAAACCCAGCATTTGGTCTTGATTGGTGATTATCTTGTGCTGTAAAAGTTACAGCGAAGAGTGTTCACAAAAGATGTATGCCAAGCTTTATTTTTAAACAAAAAATTCGATCCACTGCAATGTTTACTAGTATTGTAATACCGTATGACGCGCGCCGGTGAATTCGAATTATTGCCCAGCTACATGTAGCTATCATTTGATAAAAACACAATACAAAGAAATAATTACTATTTATTCATTTTTTTTATAGACATGTCGATCTTGTTTTAATCTAATCTAATCTAATCTAATTAATCTATTTTTCTACCAACTATCTATTTTTTTATTAACTTTTTTTTCATCTGTCGTTTTTATTTTCCTCGTCGTCTATTATTACTTACCGTTCATTACATATATATTAACTTTATACTTGCCGAGTTGTTCTTATTTATATATGCTTTAAAATTTTCGGCTTTCGCTCCACAGAATACCTCTTTGTCGTCGCGCCGATCTACGATATGCAAATGTACATCTATATTACATAAATCTATAGAACAACAATCACAAAGAAAAAAATCGCGATTCGGTCAGCACGAATCGCCTAATAGATCATCAGGAGATTGTTGGCCATGGCATTAATATGAAATTAATACACTGGAAGGGCGATAGCTGCAGGTCTGTAGCTCGCGGTCTGAACAAATTCGTATGGACGTCTGACGACCAGGTCGTCCAACTGAATTTTTTTCAGACCGGGAGCTACAGACATTCAGCTAGAAGGGCGAGTGACAATATTGGTCAATAACAGCATCTTTATTATTTGGGAGATTTGAGTTGTCTTTCTTGTGATGTTAATCTTCTTATCGACATGTCTGATATGTACATGTAAAATGATTTTATAGTTTTATAGATTATGCATAAAAATCGATTAAAAACTGTTTATCAGTGAAGGTCCGATATCAGGACATAATGATGAATCAGTGACATGTGTTGACCTTACACATACTAGAAGGTTTTGCCCCCGCTCATTCAATAGTGAAATATCTGCAACATGATTACGATAAAGCAGAGGTCACGGGCTCTAAGACTGAGTACATATGTACTCAAGCATCGACTTCTACCAGGGGGGCTGGGAATTGAAAGATTCCTATGTAAATTTAATACACGTAGCTCTGAAATTCTCAGGTGACCTCTGTATCCGCACAAGTTACATGAATCATCTTAATAAATTTAAACAATTTTATTCAAAATTCAAATGGATTGGCTAACAGGCAAAGCCTATGTAAACCCCATCCAAAATACTGTCTTTTACTAATTAACAATTTTTAATTGTCAATGAGTCCATGACTAAATACCATTAGTAATGTGATGAATATATAACAGAAATAGGAAAGGATCAAGTGCGGAACCCTGTGAAACCCCACCATCTTTGCATTACTATCGCTAAAGATATAAATAAAAAGTAAAATATATACATCTGTATTATATATCTAACATCGACAAACTATAATCTGATCTAATATTTTCTATTAGCATTCAGATAATTTGTGTCATTTGAAATAAGATCACAAAGAAAATGCCAGGGAATGTTCCAGTAAAAGGCAGTGTGCATACAATGCATTTCCTTTTAATTAAATCATAATATATTTTAAAAGGGAGTTGGGGTGGGGAGACACAGCGTTTACTTAAATAAAATTCTATCTAAATCTGAACTTATGCAAACAACTATGACAATGAAAACTCTATTATATCGTAGGCATTTCAATAAATTTTAATCATTCATGAATTATTTATTTATATATACACAAAAGGACACATGACAATTTGATAAGAAAATACTGTCTGACAATTTTCCAAAGAATCACGTGTTTTTTCTTGCTTATTGACAAAAATAAGACCTAGTACAAATGCCGACTTAAGCTCTGGACAGATTTTGAAGACTTACTCTTATATTCAACTTATAAAACGCCAAAAATTATGTTTATTTATTAACAATAATCTCAAGTGAACGTGTAGATCTCTTTGATATTCAAGTTAAATTTGTCACCTTTTATGATATCATATTTATGTGTTATGTAGCTCTCAACCTATACAACTTTAGTGGAAAGTAAAGTCGTGCTTTTTGTGCTATTTCCAGACAAACCGGGGAAAAAAGGAGGATAATGTCCTTGACCCGATTTGTAGATACATGCATTTTGGTACATTAAATGACCTAGCACGGAACAGTAGATAAGAAACTTATATATAAGAAAGACTAAGCGGCGTACCATTAGGTCACTCATTGCAGATCTGAAGGTAGGTGAAAGCATTCAAATACGCCCTGCTCAGTGTGTTCTACACCAAACAAATCTTTTGGTGCCTCATAATGTCAATATTTTATGTGTACATATGTATTTTCAAAATGCATTTACATATCATAATTTAATTTTTAATAATAAATAGAAGAGAAAAAAGAAAGAAAATATATAATATTGCATTGAGGTTTCTAAAAAAATTAAGCGATCGTCCGAAATTTGGATGTACAACAACGTCAGTATAAAGAAAATAGGCGAATGGTATTCTTTGATGTGTTCAAGTAATGAATCTTTGTACATTTAGAATATTAATTCTAAATGCCAAAATAAGATGATATGAGATTAGATAAAAGTTAATCAAAATCATTTAAAAAAGGTTTTTTTAAAACATTGTGTTATTTGTTCTTCTATGCGTCGATCTGACCTTCACAAGTACTGGTTGATTTATTTTCATTGTTAATTGAAATACTAGAAAAAATAAACTTTCAAATGTATCCCCTCTCTTCCAAAAATAATAAATGCACCCCTACATTTATCTACAATATTGCAATTGATTTTGGTACGATTTTTGAAGATAATACGATTGTATCAATAGTTAAAAAATGTTAGAAATGGACGTATATCATGAACAAAATATTTTTTCCCATATAGATATCATGAAAGTCGCAGTATTTCTCCTTTGCTTACTTCCCTTGGTGTTCTGTGCTCCATCGGACATTGACAAGAGATGGATTGTTGACCGTAAGTGTTTACAAATCATATTTGTAAAAAAGAAAAAGAAAATCTTTTACAACAACAACAACAAAACCAAACAAATAAGCAAAAAAGAAAATAAAAACACCTCACACACATACAAAAACCCACTAAAAACCAAATCAAACGAACAACATCAAGGAACACAGATTTCACTCTTTGAAAGGTTTCTATTCACATTAGAACCATTTTAACAAGACCTTGGACTTTCGGTAGGACGAAACTATCTATTTCTTGCATCAAAACAAGTTAAAATGACGCTGGTTTTGAGTGAAATATGCACTACTTGTGTAGTCTTAGCTGAACAGCCAGAGAAATCGTGTTGATTTCAAAGAGCCATGGCTGAGTGGCCAGCAATGAAATAGACAGGCCCACGTCACATTGCTGTTTGACACAACTACCCAAAGTCCAAGCTCTTATTGAAATGGTTATAACAATAAAATTGATAACTATTGTCTGCTGTCATATCTAATAACCTCTTTGGAAAAAAAGATAATACTGATTCACTTAGTCTTATTAAATGTAGGTTATCTACCTTAACCATGAATAATGAAATACATTTACATGTAGACACCGTCGCGTTGCTTAGGTTACGGATTACGCAATGTACTGTATTGCCTTCAGAATGTTGAGGACACAATTTATTTGATGATTTCAGATTGTTTTTATAAAAAAAAGTATTATGACACAAAATCCAATTTTTCAAATTTTTTTTTAGTTACCAAACACTAGATCTTTTAAACTTCTGAAATATTAGAAATCCGCCATACTGTAACAAAAAATTATCGTTGATATTCATATGTAATATTTTTTAATACATTCAAGTGTTTTTCACGTATACATACGAGATAATATTTTTTCTTCTTTGAGGAGGCTGTATGGTCAACAAATTACCCAATGGCATCAGATCTGCCTTTTAAAATTTAAATACGATATATTTGGCCATAAACTGTTTTAAAGAATCCAAATATTTTAGATTCAATATTTGACAATTTTTCTATATTTTCATACAGAGCTTTTCGTCTAAAGGAGATAAATACAGTCTAAAATGGTACCATCCAACCCTCATAAAGCACTATTATCATAATCATCTTGACTTGACGTTGAAATAAAATGGCGGACTAATCGTAAACTTTTTTTTTTCGCCCAAACTAGTCCATCACGTGATTGAGCAGATCAAACACCTCGTGACCCCAGACATGGAACTTTCCGCCTGTGACACTGCCTGCAAATCCGTCGTGGCTGGACTCGGCTCCCTTGTCTGTCCCACAGCTTGCTCCACGTAGATATCTTTATTCATTGATCAAGTTTTAAATCCTTGTTTTATCCCCGACATTTCTAATGATGATCTACACTTTCGAGTGCATGCGTATTTGATAGTTATTCTACGATTTTTGTATTTCAATACAAGGATAACGGTCTTAATTGTTCAAAATCATGATTTTGTAAATTTTTCCTTCAATCCTGATTTGAATTATTTAAAAAAAAAACCCTGTATCTTGAAAAAACTATTTGTTTCCATATTGAATATTGTTATATATCGTTATTGTTCGATATGTTAATGGGGGGGGGGGGGGGGTGGTTAAAGAGGATTTTTTGTTTCTTTATTTCGATCATTCACCATCACTTTAATGTACATTTCTTTTTTATTTGTAGATTGATCAGCAGCCTTAACGGTTAATAAACATAAAACTCATTTCTTTGTTTTCTCATATTTTATTTGTTTGGTTTTTTTTTTGTGTGTTTGGCGCCGAATAAAAAATACCGTGGTGTGTTTCTGGATAAAACTAGGGGGTGAAGGACGAGGCGCGTGGGGTGGGCATTCATGGTTGATTCTTCTTCGTCCATCTCTCCATCACTCATTATAGGGATGGGGATGGCTCTGTTTTCTGTTTTTGAAAGCACAATTTGTACAAAAAGAATAAAGCGACTTAATTCTTTAAACAATTCAATCAAATTATTAGAGAAAACCACAGAGAACTATAATTTTAATGTTTATTGCCGAATAATTGCCATTGCTGCACTACAATTTTAGGTTACAGTAATTACAATTATTTACTGGTTACATTTGTAACTAAGGTTACCGACCCATGAAAATAGGGCAATTATGGCAACCCAAATGGCAAATATGTGTAAATGAACAATAATGAATCAAAATAAACAGATTTCAAACTGGATATGAGAGATCTCGTCTGCTCCTCCCAGTCGTTGAAAACGAAAAGGAAAAGGAAGTGTAGTGGGGTTTGACTAATAAACGTAAAAACTACTGGTGAATGCTAATGCCCCGAAAAAACCCAAGCAATGGCCTCTCTGATAATACAATATTTGGCTCCAATATAAATGTATGTCTTTAACAAGAGAGATAACTCTCACGTAAATTATCACAATCAATCTTCTCTATAATTGCCACGTTGAAAGGTGATTTCCGTGATATCTGACAAAAATTTATGACCCCAAACTGAGAGCTGCCAAAGGTGATCCCGTGTGGCATTTCACAAACGTTTGACCGTTCATTACCTTTGAAGTAAATAAATAGAAAGTTTAAAACACTACATATCATGAATCATTATAGATTTTTAAAAATATATTCGATCAGTGCCTACTATCTATTCAAGATATATTACTATAGTCAGGTACTCTTTACACAATTGCGCTGAAAAATATAGTTCTGTTCATGAACGGCAGATACAACATTACAATAAATGTTTAGAATATCGATGTATATGTAATACGTGGAAGAAAACAAAATTAACGTAAAATTATTTTGAAAAAACAAACCACCCCAAGAAATGTAAATGTGAAGTATTCATATTCCTACGCTAGCTGCCTCCTCAGTCTTTTTCACGAAAATATAGGTCATTCTTCGATTGACAATTTTTTCACTAATGAATATTGCTTATATTATTACAATAATTATATTACTTTCATGATTATTGTTCGTTAGTTATCACACAATCTCTTTTAATTATTTGTTGTGTATGAGTGTATGTTATATCTTTTCTTTTTTTTTAAACGACGGAATGGTTACGCATCACCTGCACCATATTCGTGTAGACTCTGTTTAAGCACAGATGTGTGCACTGTTTGCTAATGACGAGTGGCAGTATTTAATACGGACATGAAGAATTTTTGAACAAGTTCAGTGATTTTAACTTAGAGATCGGCTGAGCACAGTGAAAATTCAATTAATTTAAAAGTCGAATATCTTGGATATGGGGTAACCCATATCTATTCTTGTTTAGACCGTGTAACTGTTACATGTATACGATTAAATGAAATGCAGGTGCTGAATTTCAAATTTTCCGTTCAAAATTGCTTAAGCAATACACCAACCTACCGGTATTTGGTCAGTTATATCGCAAAATGGTAAACTAGACGAATGGAAATATTAAGAGAGCAATCTACATGTATGTGAATCGGAAGGCTTTCCGTGCTTTCATGCCCATAGATATTGAGAAAGAAGGACGTCATTCATATTCATGACAAGAGTTTTTGGAAGGTTGATTTCAGTGACAACAGGCGAAATGTTATAATTTTAAAAAACCCTCCAGAATACATAGTATGACATTAGTTGTGGCTGTTGCACGCAGAATACCAGTGTATACTACGGCGTCTTTTACCAAGATGAGTAATTTCTAATATTGTCAATAGCCTTTTTTTTAACAATGGAAGCTTGATTAACATTCGTGGGATTCATTAGACAAAACATAATTATGTTCATACAAAATAAAGACTACTCTAGTTGTGCGGAACCAAAAAAAGCTGTTTTGGTAATGTTATATTAGACGAAAATATGATAGATATAGGATATTTTGGTTCTACTGTACAAAATAAGGAAAATAAGAGCAGCTTACTGTTTCGGCTATATTGGGCAAAACTATGACAATTAAACGCTGTTAAATTTGCTTCCACTGGATAAAACAATTATAGTATATAACCAGGAATACTGTTTCAATTTACATTGGACAAAATTCTGCTATGCAATAACACAAATAACCTACTATTATTTAAACAATAAAATGCATTTTATTGTTTATATTTACATCTTTAATTTCTTTTAACAAATAAATAAATTGATTGTAAAAAATAAGTAAAATTAACTTAATTACTGTTAATGTACATCAGTACGTTAGCTAAGAGAAACAGCCAGTGAGAATTTGAGTCTGCATGACATCATCATGATTATTTCGTGCAGTCCGTGATTTTTCTTAGGTCGATGAAGGTTTCAACCAATCGATAAACGGAGGGGGGGGGGGGGGGCGTTTTTAATCCTTTCTGTGTATACAGAATTATGAATTACACTCGATGTCCGTAAGAAATAGGGGGAATCATACTTGGTGGATGTAAATATATCTGTATAAACGTAACATTTCCAATATATAGGCCTACTGCATTAATTTGTTCATTCAGTAACCCATTTTGTAATTCTTTTATAGAGATGGAGATCTACCCGAAATCAAAACAAGATAATCTTTACTGACACATGGACATACAAAATATTTACATTTTTATTTTTCTACCGCGTTTAGATAAGTTAACTCTCTGAAAAAGTTAACTACCACGTCCATTTAATGTCGTTTAAAACACTAATGAACAAACGCTTAAGATATAGATTGCTTATCTTTTAAGTTTATTTCATCGTTTATTCTATAAAACACTCATTCAATTGCAGTTTTAAGTAACTCAAACACTGTACCTGTCATTTTCTCAGTGATCGGCGTCTCGTATACAGTAATAAATCTCCGTGGAGGGACCATTCGGTAGAACTCGGCTAATTCCGTGGACGACCTAAAATAGTCAGATTAGGTACAAATCTATGGAGGGTAATCTTGTTCAAAAATCCAGACCTGTAAACTTGTAAATTCGAATATGCAATCGTGTTGGTGTGTGAGCCTGAGTATGAATGTGTGTAATTCTGATCGTGTAACCTATAAAAACTCGGGCATAAACACTTCTCTGTTCCTTCGAATGATGCACATTTTGCAGCTTAATTGTTTTGTTAGTTAATTTAACCTTCAACTTTGCACATTTTTGATCCATAGTTTCTGCATTTGTATCTTCATCCTCGGATATAGCACATCTGACATGTTACAAATTGACAAATGTAAAGTCTACATGTTTGTCGAATTTTGACATGACCTTATATGGCAAATGCTTGCTGCGGGAAAAGGCATGCCATAATCGCCGGAATGGACCAAAATAAACATAATATTCAGTTAAACTGTTATAATGAACAATACTTTTTTATTTAGATCGAGAATATTGTTTGTAGAAAAAGATATTGAGGTTTGATTGAAGCTGGACCAAACAAGAAGAGGTGAATGTATGTAAAAATGGGTGCCGGTGTGACGAATGCACGAGAAAGAATTTGTATTTCTTAGCTCTCCTACTTTTCTTTCATACTGTATATTGTACATTGATAAAAATCATATTCCAACAGAACACAAGGGATATCCTTATCCATGCCAGGATACGAGGGATATCCTTATCCATGTCAATAAACAAGGGATATCCTTCTCCATTTCAAGATACATGGATTTCCTTCGTCATTTTCATATTCCTTTGAACTGTCCTATAATTACAATAATGTTAGTCTGTTTTAAAATGAACTTGGATTTTATTTCAGTATTAATTATCGGTGGACTGCTTATCAAAGAATGTTTATTTTTTTTTTTAAATTATCTCCATTTGTTCGACTGGAGAAATAGTAATACACATTTTATGAATTACCTGTAATTTATTGAAGCTATTCTCGTTATTGGGTTTGGAGAAAACCGATATAGTAATAAACGTTTTATTCAATAGAATAAAATAGGTAAAATATTCGGGAATTCCCTATCTTGTATCACACAGTATCTTTACAGGCCGATTTACGTATGATATAAACTCAAATAATATTGAATTCATTCAAATGAGCATCTGATGAACGAATCTTTGTCTGATATACCGATCCAATATAACATTTCTAACCAACCACTGCAGTGTCACTCTAAAATCTGAAACGTAAATTTAAAGATCCCAAAGAAAATTAAAAGTCGAAACATTCTTGTTAACATTATGCAAAATTAATCTAGATGAAATTGCTAGGGAATTCTGGAAAATGCTTACTTTTGAAAACCGTTTCACATTTCATTCGCATTTATTTCTTCAAAAGAAAATATAAAAAATAAACAATGTCTAAAGGTTTTATACTGTCTCTATGATTATTCTTTAAAATCCGTCACAATGTTTATGGGGCATAAACGGCAATGTTTCTCAAAGTCGGAACTAATTAATAATTGACCACTCTTCCCTGTCATTTCATCACGCGCACTTCATCTTCATATTAATGCTGCGAGACACATCTAGCGAGTAGCCATTACTTAGATACGTCACGCTTTTCTTAAAAAAGAAAAAAAGGGTTATCTAATTAATTTAACATATGTCTTTAATGGTGGAAATATTTCATTGGCTCCTAACAAAGTACCATGCTCGAGGTGTTGCTAAAATGGTGTTTTGCCCCTCTTAAATTGTACATTTAATGGTAGGATCATGCTTAAGGTGTTGCTTGAATATGCTTTTCTTCATTTACCGGTGCGTAAAGGTGTGAAATGGACATTCTCGTAAACCTAATGTCCATGTACCATACTATTTTACAATTTTTTGAAAACAATGGCGTCATTGATTAATAATATAGGATGGCTGACCACAGCTTGTGCAAACTCACACGTCACAGAACGAAGACGTTACTCTGGTATTTGAGTTCTAATGTTTTATGGCCAAACGTGACGTGATCTGTCCCTTGAAGGGGAGTAAGAACCAGATTTTTCCATAAATTCTAATGACAAGTGATGATAATATTAACGACACCTCAATCCCCCATTGTCAAATCAAATGTTGCCCAACACCTACTTAACCTGTCGTGCGTGCCAATTAGCTGACACCCGTTGTATAAATTCTTTCTTCGGAGGCAGATTCCGGCATTTTGAAAATTGAGGTTGCAACGCTAAGCCATCTCCCCGCAAATAGCTAAACCATGAACGGATTGATAATTGTCGTAGTAGCACTTTTAGGTTGTGCATGTAAGTATTCAGTGCATTTCTCTTTCTTTCTTTATACCTCTAACTTTCTCTCTCTTGCATTTGTTTTATTTCTCCTCTTTTAGATTAAAATTCTTTGTTGCAATGACTTTACTGGCATTAAAAGATATAATTTTTAAATGAAAGCGACCAAAAAAAAAAAAAAAGAGGAAAAATTTAACGAAACAAAAACTGTCTTTCTTTGTGATAAAGTTTGAAATTTTATATTCTCTGCTCTATAGATGCTCAGATGGATTCTCCAATGGCCTTGGCTATGCTTAGCGGGGGGCTACGTGGCAGTAGCAGCTCAGGAATGTCCGGTGGCATGGACCCAATGAGCCTGGCCCTCCTGGGTGGAGCCGGAAACAGTAAGATGTTGAGGATGATGACCTTCATGAACATGATGACGCCCCAAGAACCCACCCCCGCCGAGGCCACTGCCACCGACCCTGCCCAGCCACGAGCCACCCAGGACAATACCAGCGTTAACCCAATGATGAACACTCTCATGACCCTCAGTCTGTGCAAGATCAGCGAGACCGCCGGGGACCAGAGATTCTGTACTCCATTCACCTGCAAACTGGAATCTCTGCGCCGATACGCTAACCCCAGCCTCCTGCAATGCCAACAGATGATGGGATGCTGCTTCAAGGATATGAGATCTATGTACATTGCCAACATGATGAAGGGATTGTAAAAGTACGTGTCTCACTTTTTTTTGTTCTAACCCCTCTTCCCAAAGCTACTGTCGGAATTTATTGGGTGTTTTAATGTACTGAAAAAAAAACCCCTGAAATGACAAAAAATTAGTTTACAGTTCAGTATACACTTAAAGAGCTTTCAGAACAGTATTTTGATAAATTGATGCGGATGTGATAAATTGATATGATTTTGATATTTTGTATAATAATGTGATGATTGATTTTGAAAACAAGTAACCATCCGGTATTCCGCTTAGAAAACCCCCCACATGTACTATTATCTTTTCTGCAATCAAAATGAGACAATAGTATTTGTTTACTATAAAAGTATATATATTTTCCCGATTAAGAACAATCAAGATCAATAACAATATTAATCATTCTGGGACATTAATTATTGTCCTTCTGCAATAAATCTTTGGGATAGAGACTATCTACAAATGTCACTTTCGTCGGGTTTTACGTTAGACGTCAGGTGTATCGGCGCTCAAGGTGCGCAAAGTGCCCAGCCTGTACTTAACACTGACCGCTTGTATATTAAGACAAATTTACATAGACTGCCCCTGGGGGCAAAGACTTGTAACTACAACGTGACAATTATAGGCTCTCTGCATGCTAAAAACATGTATTTGATGTTAAGTGTCGTAATTTATGACTGATGTTTAAAAAAAAATTGTTGTTCTCTTTGCAGATATTTTTTTTCTTGGAGATAGAAGAATATCACAAGGTTCATTTTTCATTCCTCCATTTTTTGTTCTGACGGACGATTAACCGGTGATGCCAGCGTCTGGTCAACAAAGACTGAACATCTAGGTGCCTCTCGTTTCTCATCTGATGGTCTTCAAAAGACTTGTTGTCACTGTACATGTAATTTATTACAGCATAAATTATTGTTTTTGTTTATTAAAAAACAACCAACATTAAAGCTATTTTTGTTTTATGATATGAATTCATTGTTTTCAAGGTCGAAGCCTTACAAGACACCAATTAAGAACAAAAGGTGCAAAAATAGAGTTGAATTATAAATGCACTTCTGTTTCGTGTATTTTTGTAGTTTGGCGATTAATCCGCGTGCAACCGTTGCAAAATACAACGTGCTAAGTATAAAGTACACAAAGGCAAGGAGAAAAACAGTACATGTAGCTAAGGCCAAAGCTTTCTCTTTAGCGTATTTAATATTTTTTCAAAGTAAAAGAAAAACAACATTTTGAATTGTTTTCGTTGTTCTGGGATCCAAATATCACATGACTGTAGAAAACAGAGTTACAGCCTATTAGGATGTATACACGAGTACGTGAATAAAAAAAAGTCAGGACCTCACTAGGTGTATCAAAACTCTAGCAACACTTGATTTAAAGTGTATGATGATGAACTTGATTTAAACTGTTAGGTAAAAACTAACAAATTACTTGATGTGCCTTTTTTGGCAACCATATAAAATTGTGTCTTTGTTTAAAAATTCATAGGCATTTATTTTTTAAAATGATCATAAGCATGATAATTTAAATTTGTCAGTTGTCAGTTTGTTATACATATACTTGTAATTGATATACATCATTCATTGCTAAATATTATATTCTCTTATTACGTAAGCATTTCGTGTCGTTTTCATCTCTTAAAGCGGACGTATCTAATCGTTTGCAAAAATTGAAAAAAAAAATAAAAATAAGAACAAAAACAAACAAACAAATAAAAAAAAACCAAAAACAAAAAAAACCAAAACAAAATCAAACAAAACACACGAAAAACTACCGCCCCACCCCCACCCCCCACCCCAAAAATAACAACAATCATTTGATATTTTTCTGTAATTGACCTTACTATTTCCATTTATGACGTCTGTTGTTCTGTCTTCTTTCTATTATTAATTTTTAAATATGAAATTTGTTTGGCACTTTTACTATCTTTCTTTCTCTTACACACTCACTCTTGCTCTCTTTCTTTCATAATACATATGTACAAGTCTAGGGATATTTTAAACTACTTTTCTTCTTAAATACTTTTGACAAATTCATTTAGAAATGTCCGGTCTGATGTCACTGCCATCTATCTACCAATATGTTTTGTTTGTGAATTGTGGAGTAATTCGAATGACGTAATTGCTATTCATCCAATCAAAATCATTCACTTTCAACCCAAGTTTTTCTAGCTGAATCTGACTAAATGTGTCAATTGTTGTGAAGTAACTTGGTAAGGTGCTTTTAGAAGAAAGGTTCAGTAAAGGAATACGACTATGATTGCTTGAAATTGATATTCTTTTACGCCATTTTTCAAGATATGTCGAATCCAAGTAACCGAATGCTACAGCACCATATAAATCCCTATTTAAAAAAAAGAAAAGAAAACAACACAAAGCATTCTTGAGAAAAAAAATCACATTTATTAGAAAACAATCAACGAAGAAGACAACAACAACGACGACATGAATTATCCCCTGGCGGGTGTGGCGCCCTGAGATCCGCCACCTCCGGCGTTATTGAGGAGACTGAGCATCATGAGCTTGTCCATCTTTGCGCCGCCGCTGTTACCCAGAAGTGACATCATCAGGAATGGGCTTATGCCTCCTCCGGCTCCGCCCCCTTTGTTGTTTCCTAATAAGGACATCATCATCATATTCTGAGCCATATTTTCTGAGAATTGTGCTTGGACATCTATAGGGAAACCAAGAAAGACAATTGAGTTAAATATGTCGACAATCTGTTCTGTTTATAGAAGGTTAAACATTTCATCTGAAAATGAATGAAGCTTACCAATATAAATTATTTCTTTACACAATTGTCAATTTGAATTTATCTCATATCTGTTTCCATTCTGAATTTGAGCGCATTTTTTTGGGTATTACAGTTTATATTTTTTCACATTTAACACTAAAGCGGATTTAAGGAACGTTTAAATACGGAAGTCGCATCATATAATATGTATGCATGATCTGTGTATTTTTATTTTTCAAAACTATTTTGCAGATAAAATGCTAAGAAAGGATTTGAAATTCGGAAATGTATAACGATGGCCTTGGTTTTCAGTGCAACATTTATCGCGTATGTTCTAAATGATATGAAAATTAATAATATGCATTTTCACTGGACATCTTGGGAGGAATATTTTTGAGTTTACACACACACACAAAATGCTTTAAAATGGAGCGCTTACATAGAATTAAAGTAATCCTTTGAAAAGTCTTTTATACAATCATGCAAAATTGATCAAAAATATAAAAACTCCTGATTTTTACTTATATTTGAATTAATTGCGTATTTTTGATTCGTTACTTCAAAATTTTCAGCGGAAATTGCTAAGAAAAGGAAATTATATTCAATTAAAACAAAAAGGTTTTGTAATTTAATTTTCTAAAAATAAATATGACATAACTTATAAAGATACTTACATGTAACGGTGAATATTAATGCTAAAATAAATAGTCCTTTCATTTTGACTGTTTCTATAGCATCAAACTATGCGCACAGTGTTGAGGTGATGTGTGTCCGATGAAAATCCTGTCATACAACTGTGACCTTCTGCTTATATAGCGGCATCAAAAGCGTCAAGAGCCTCTGGTTTTGCCCAGTGGGCAGTAGACGGATGACCATAGACAGTAACTTATGTGTAAGAGACCCCCCTATTTCTCGACGTGTAATAAAGATATATCATTGTTTTCCAGAGTTTTTCAGATAGGGGAAAATGTCAAAATTATTTTGATTACAAGATGAATGACGTCTATTATAGCACGGCTCCTTGACAACCGTTCGGTCTGTACTGTCATATTTTTCTTTCATCACGCATTCGTATTTTAAGAAATAAAAGTGATATCAGCCGTGTAAAGCTCTACAGAATTTTATTTTCATATTTAGGCTACAAAAAGAACTCACCGACCTAACCAATGCCTTTTATGTTTATTTCTATATTGATTAAAACCAAAGCGTAAGCTTTTCTAACGTTTATGGTTTTGTACACCGGGGTGCTTGGGCTTTAGAACGTAAAGGAGGACAGGAATGCTTTATTTAGAGACATCAAAGCACAAACCTAAGGTAGTGTTATCGCGAAATGTATTGTTTTTACAATACGTGTAACTATGCTATCAAACCTCAATTCTTACAGAAACATTTTTTGTGGCGTAAAATGAAAATTCTGTAAAAAAAAAAAAAAAAGTGAACAGTTGCAGAAATATATTTTGTTTTATGATAAAAGATTTTAACAAGCAAACACCACTTATATGAAATTTCACTGTCAGATTCTTCTATCTGTCAAATCATGCTGCATTACTTGCACGTGCTAGAGCTGAAGCGTCAACTTAACCTTTTAGGTCACCTGAGTCATTCTGGTGACCTAAATTTTTTGCAATCAGGGGTCGGTTGACAGCGGTCATCCTTTGAACATTTTACTTCTTGGTCTATCTTGTATAAATTGTAAGGTTCCAAACTTGCTTATTAAGCATTTTAGAATATCACCCAAACTAAGTGAACAAATGACCATTAATAACTAAAGGCCCACGGGCCACATAGCTCACGTGAACAAATGACGGACTCGAACCTAGCTCTAACACAAGTAGCTAATAAGCTTTACAAAATCAACTTCAATATTATATAATATAGACTTCATAGTGTTTCAATCCTCATTCCCTTCTAGGGTCATATTTGAAAAAAATATCTGAGTAAAAATTGATTCCCCATCCCCCGAAAAAAATCTCATTTACCCTCATCTGAACAAAAGGGATTATGATATGAACAAAATGAAACGTTATAAATACTAGCTTGCTCTCATATCTATTTCACAAAGTCTTTTGGAAAGATTTCTTATCTATGCATTACTATGTAAATATTACACCCCCACACACTCACCAAAATGACCTCAGAAGTGTTCTTTACTTTCACAAATATTAGCCTCGATTTCCTTCAGGGTTTTTTTTTATATACATTGTAAAATGTTTCTATCTATCTACGACTGTTTATTGTCTGTTGAAGATGGGCAGAGTTAGTGTTTTCCCACCGTTGCAAGCCACAGGTTTTGTGTTTACTCTACTTCCTCAATGGACATAGAACCCGTGGCTTGTGACGATGGTGATTTCCCTTTTTTTTCTGGTCATGGTGTTGAAGAAGTTAAGATGGGTCTTCCTCCCCCCTCCTTCCCGCCATCGCTGTCTGGTCACCACTGTAAATATCATAATCATAACGTATCATGGAGAATTTGAGTGGTTATTTACAATATTTCTCGCGTTCTTTGCTATAAATCAAATTATACTTCCCTTTTCTGCTTATTGATGCAGAACAGCATCCTTAAATCGCTTGGACACTTTGTTTACCTCGAAAACACTGCTCTTATTAAACATTATATTAAAAAAGAACACGTTTTACGGGATAAAACTCCCAGTTGAAAAAAAAAATCAAGAAAGGTAACTGTAATTTACTGTATCAAAAAAATGAAGGTAGGATTTTTTATACCAGGAGCACTTCGTAGCCAATGCCCATAAATGCAAATCTATCGTAAACCTCAAACGAGATCCCCTCCGGACCCAACAGTGCCATGTTTACTTTATTTTATATAAAACAAAGTTATTTTTTGCTGGGAAAGATTTTTGGAAGATTGGATCAAGTAATGAAAAAAAATCACTCTCTAAATGACTTCATACTTTATACTTTATGTGTACTTTATTTTTGATTCTTTTTAATGCTTTGATTCAATAAGTTTGGTTATGATTTTACTATGCTAATGTATATATTTTTCAGCAATGTCCGGTACCTTCAAACCCGTAAAACTTAGTTACATATGTAACAAGCAGTTTTAGGTAACAAATGTCAAGGCCAATTCTTCTACATGAGAAGATAATGTAGTAAATAAAATTATATGTGTTTGTAAAATAGAATCTTAAAGATACGCTAACTCCTGCATTATACCTTTTTTCCCTTGTTACATTATAAAAGGCCATTTTTCAACGGTCATTTTTAAATACGGTTAACACACGTAAAAATCATAGAAACCCTTTTCTATAGAATGTAGGTTTTAAGGGGGGGGGGCATTATTGACTGTCATTAACTATGATATTTTGGAGGGGTATCATAATTCGTCTCTACATGAAATAATTATAGTCGGTTTTGTAAACAAATTACAAATTTCCATTTTCAGACGTATTTTTTTTTCGAAATAAGCAATAGAATTAACGCTAAAGGATACAATTTGTATGATTCATCCGTATTTTCTAACAGCTCATATGCAACTTAAGAGTCAGCTTCTGTCTGTGTCAAATACAGCGAAAATAAAACACTTCAGAATCCAGTATCTACTTTCTACAATTTGTTCAAAAATGTTTAATATTGAGAATTATCATCATTGACAACGCATTTTGAGTAAAAGGTGTAATATTATCGGCTTTCGTTTTCATGAAAATTATGACAAAGTGATCCTTTCTAAGCGGTAAGCGTTTTATACTAAACACTTACACGTAAGACGACATGTATCAAACACTATCATGCAACCGGATGTATCGTCTATGTGCTACCTATGACGAATCAAAGTATTGTGAGCACTAAAATCCGGACTACTTTGTGACTAAGTTCGACGTAAATACACACTTTCTATAATCCTAATATAATGAGTGTTCTTTTTAATGATATATGCATAATTTTTCTATAATTGATCCAGAGTGGGGTAGATAAACGACGGTTGATAACTCCAAAAATTAACTAGATCCGTAAAAAAAAATATTTCCACGAATGCAAAGACTACGTTTTCTGGTTATGTACTGTATACATAAGAGTTAAATAAATGTTCGCAATGAAAATATCAGTGATTTTGTGATGATAAAATGCATACCCGATGATGAATATTCAAATTTCATGGTAAGAAACACAAGCAATTATATGCAATTTACTGTAGTCTGTCCCAAGATATTTATGTCATACTTTTTCTTAAATTATTCAATATTTATAAATACCTCAGGGATCAAACTATGTTCATTCAATAGTATGAAAAAATCCCAAGATTTCACCTTTAAAACGCCCCCTCTAGCTTGTCAGGTTTCATTACACGGCTTAAAAATGTGATGTCTACGGGGATTTTGTATTTGAACAGACCCGGATGATAACGTTGAAAAATTGTGCTAGGTATTCCGAGTGACTTTCGAATGGAGAAAAGATGTCAACATCTCCCATTATAAATCTCCGTAAGAAAATTTGTTTTCGTTCCATTGAATTTTTCCGAGTGAAAATGACAACGTGTGAATAAAGTTATCTATTTCAATTGTACTTCTTTCACAGGTACGTGTATTTTTATTAAAATTCGTCCAAATGTGCGGCATAAATATTTTGGGACAGACTATATATATAGTGTATTTTGCGCTTAAATGAAAAATATTTTCTAATGAATGTTGTATATTTTGCACTCGACTTCTGTTTTAAATTGATCATTGATTTATAAATATATTGTTTTATTGAAAATCGATAAATTATTTAAAGACGGAGGGTTGGGTCGGTCATCTTTTTTTGGTTCAGGTTGAGACTTACCACACAGGAAATAATGTGTGCAATATATTTTCAACAATGTTATAATTACAGAAAAACCAGTTAAAGAATTTGATAATTGTTCTTGAACAACTTTGACGTTTTTGAAGAACATTTTGTACTTTCATAATATTTCTAACCTTTTTTTGAATTTTTATTACTATATTAAATTAAATCGCCAAATACTGTAAGATTTTAAACGTCTAAAACCGTAATCTATTATATTAAATGAGATGTACACAAGTACCCTCTTCAAATTAATATTTTAAAGTGTTTCAAAACTCTAATAAAGATCAATAATTTCTTTTTTTGTTATTTTCACATTCCCTTATTGAAATATAGGGAAAGGTGGGAATCCGATGTTAAATAACCAAATTTAACAAAGTGTATGCCAAAAATTAGGCAAAAATATTTGAAATGAATCACATACATGTATATGGATTGTGGAATAAAAACAAACAAAGCAAACCCATCGTATATTTTCGTATTTTATTGGCAACAATCATACACGACGTAAATGTGGATCCCATCACATTCTCACATGAAACGAAGGAGAGACATTTGGTCTTGCGAACAATTGGTTATCAAACGTGGCTCTGAATTTCTCTTTACCCGCGATAACAAAGTGTTGAAGTACCGTTTAGGATGAAATTGGTATTAAGTGAAATGATAAAGAAAAACTGCACAACGGAGAGAAAATAAATAGTTGTTCTTTTTCAGGCGTTGGTGCATCCTTTTGTGTGTTTGGTATGCAGAAAGATAACCTGTAATAGAAACACAAATACAAATTGTTATTTTTATTCAGTAAGTTTGGCCCGAAAATGTTTGTTTAGGAGAGAAGTCCTTAAAGGTAGCCATTTTATTTATAGCCTATCTTTCTCTTTTGATGGATAGTTTGGATAGAGTAAAACAATTTGATCTTTTTTTGTCCTTTTTGATATCCACGTGTCTCAAAACGTTGATGTTCTATTCCGGAAAAAGTATATGTGCGCATATAAACTTGTCATTTATTCATCACATCAAACGACAATGACCAACAGTGGTCAGGTACGCGCATCGCGTCACCAGCTGTAAAGGTGTCAAGGTAAAAATCCCTCTGCAGTAAAAGGGCTCATTTTTCGACACTGACGATAAAGTTGTCAGGTTTTTTTTTTCGTAAGGTGTCTATACCTAGCTTATAATGCGTGATAGGTCATTTTGTGGTCAGTAAAATGTCTCATTTAATTGTCATTGCGTCATACTGACGCAATAAAAGACATGAATAGTCTAAGAATTAGGATATTGTCTATTTCCATTAGAATTAAGGTTGCAACAATTTATACTAAACCTGTATAGTTTGAAAATTTAACACCATACATGGTTGAAAATTTTATCGAATTACTTGCAAAGACCATCTAATACTAAAACATTCTCCAACATATGATATTTTTATTCTTATAAAATGGCCTAATTTTATTTTCTAGTAAAACAATAAGTAATTTAATATCCTAGCTTACCTCTGATTTTCTCAGTTCATCATTTTGCTAAGTTGTAGTGACATATAGTCCTTCAGACAACAACCAATACCAGCAGGACTACATTTCATCAGGTTGGGCATACGGTATTGTCTGATCGAAAGCAAGTTGCAGATGTTTCCGCTTCGGCAAGGGATGGCTTTAACTCCTTCTGTTTCTTTGCAAAGAGTATATGGATTGTTAAGGAGGCGCATCATCATGGAACCAACTCCACCGCCACCGGCACCGCCGGCTCCGGATAAAGCCATCAAAGCCATGGGGTTTCCTTGTACATCTGAAAAGATACAGGATCCGTTCAAAAAATGTGAAACTGCTTACATTGTAACTCAATACTCTTTGCAATGAATACAAATGAATTGAAATTCCATTAACTCGCTTTGATATCAATTTAGATATAAAAAAATATATAAATGACTCTATGTATATCAACAATTTATCATTAAAATCATGGCAATACAAGTTTTATATTTAGCATAATTCTCAATTTGTAAAAAAAGCAGAATGAACAAAGACAGCTTATGATTTAGAGAAAACTGGTTAGATGTATGATATGTACACATTGATATGCATTCGACAAATATGGAAAGAGACATAACGAATCCCGCCACCTAAAAATGACGACATTTTACAGTACATGGAACCTGCCTCAAGACGCCACATAAACGCCACATGAATAAAATATGTGCAATATTAAAAGGGAAAAATCAAGAAATCATATAAATTTATGTAAATACTACATTTAAAAAGAAACTTGGGAATAACAGCAAAATTTTTTAAGGGTCCAAAGAAAAAGTTTTGAAACAATTTGACTTTCTATAGGAGAAAATCTACGGTTTATCGTTTCTATAACAAATTTTAAGCTATCAGTAAATATATTTAGCTGTCACCAAACACTGGTCTTACCGCCAGAGCTAAGAGCCAATAGAAGGCCTAAATTTTGTTGGGCGGCTGTAAATAAAATGATGACCTTTCCCGACATTAAATGTGCAAACATTGATCCAATAAAAAAATAACAAAACGAAATAATTAAAAACAGTTTCTGCCAAAAATATTAGTATCCTCATATTAACGACATACGGAATTTCACAGATTAAGAATGTCCCAGAGATTAAAAAAAAACGGAAAAAAATAATCCGGGGAAGAAATAAAAACCGGTGTTAATGTTGATATCCAAATTGTGAAACTTACAAGTACAACTGAAAACAGCCAAAGCGAGGACAATTTCCTTGATCATGGTGTCTGAGGTTGAGAGAGTGGAGGGTGAATGGTTCGTTACCGCCGACTGTACGTGACCCACAGTGCCCGGTGATTAGTTGGTCCGTCTTTTTATACATCCATTGTCTCCCGTCCCATTTATGACACTTTATTGCAAAGGTTGGTCACATCAGCTACAGGGTCAGAGGTCAAAGTTCGAACTCTTACCACGTTTTTATATAGGGTTATTATTTTTTTTTGTGTGGAGAATTGGCATAATTATTTTGTACTTGTCAGCGTCAAATGTTATAGTATATGCCAGCATTTCCTCGCGAAATGTATATAAAAGATGAAGAGTATTTGATGTGGTAGTGAATATGATTTTTTTGCTCATAAGGTATGTGCGGATAAACAATAAAGATGAACATTACAGTGACATTAAATTGAAAAAAAAACACACCACACAACAATTTTACATTATATATCTAATATAATAAAATTTATTATTAAAACTGAATAAATATAGTTTATTCAAGAATAGATTGAACCTTTTTCGTGTTTATGTAAACTGTTATCTATAATATTTGTGATATCTTCCTTTCAATATCGATTATTCACAACACTGGTATCTGTTCAATGTTTAATAAATACCAATGGTAATGTACCATTTGAGAACAGAATTTTGTTAATTTGATTTATTCGTAAGCTTATTAAACAAATTAAAATTAAAATTTGAATTCAAACTAAGCCACGTACCGGTATTTATATAAGAGACCAATAAATCTGGTTTTTCTATTAAGATAGTTCTAAAATCTATACACAATTTAATATATTAAAAGTTGACGATTTTCTTCTTGCTTCTTTATTTTTGTTTTCTTCATTTTTATTGTTGTAAGCTAAACACCATCTCTTAAAAACCATTCAGACAAAATTGGTGTATGAAAATGTTTCAAAGAAAATGGAAAATTTTTGAAGATGTTAATTTAAACATCTGTTAACTAAAAGTATCTACTTCTTTCTATCAGGCTGTCCATAAACCGCCATATTAAATCAATGTGTCTAGTTAGCAAAATTGGGGGGTGGGGGGGGGGGGTGTCATGGGTGTGGAGAAGGAATTGGCTGTAAATTATACATAGAAAATACACCTTTCATGTATCGACAGAATCTGACAGAATCTCTTTATTTCAGTCACCATTTAAGTTTTTTACAAAAGAACTTTGAAAGTGGGAATTCTATAAATAAAACTCAAGGGGCAGGGGGAGGGGGGTGTACTTTGCAAACTGCTCGGGAGGACTCTTCTGGGGAAGAAGATTTATTTTTATGACACTGATGTATATGAAAGCTCTAATTCGTTTTATGGCGATTCCGTGTGATTTGCGCAAAAGTTGTGCATGCGCTGTCATGCGCGCACGATGCTCAAAATGATTGATATTGTCATGAATCTGTCACTCCCCCTTCCACCATATTTAATCTTTACGGCCAGTTTTCAGAATTACTTAATAATCACTGTCCATATGGTCTTCTTTATTCTTTACATGCGGCATGCTGTGGGTCTTGTTTTTTCTCATCTCGAACATGATCTACTTCGAAAGTGATGTAATGATTGTATTTACATGTATATACATGTACGTTATTGCTTTACATCCCCCTTTCCTGGCATGATCAAAATTTTAAAACTTTGAAGTAGTTTAAAAGGCATGCATATAGTTTTCTGCTTCAAAATGTATTCAAGAATAAGCTTAAAATGTATGAGTAGTTTGATTTTTTGGTGCTTTTTTAAAGCATGATTGGTCCAGAACTATTACATGAAATGAGCTAAGAGAGTTCGTCCCTTTTGGTATTCCCTATGAAAAACTAATTTGATGCCTCTAATTCATGCGCTATTCCAGAAAAAAAAAATTCCAGAGGATTTTTTAGTTTGTTTGCCCGGGGGGTGGGGGTGCCTATTTACCAGTAAATTTTAAATGTTCGAATTTTCCAGAAGGGTGGGGGTGGGTGGCTGTAGATTTCCGCACGTAGTTTGCACCACGACGAAAACAAAAACCGTTATTGCAAATTTACATATATCACCAATCAAATTCCAGGTGCATGGTGATTAAACTACAAAGTTAAATTGTTTCAAGACTGTAGGAAAATATCTAGGAGCAAGAAAGCTAAGCACACGTGCATGTAAACAGCAATACACAAAACATGAATATTCCAAAGTCATTTCATTTAGGTTTTTATCTGAATAACTGGATTTACGAAAATTTACAGATTAAAGTGTAAAATTTACACATCAAAAAGTGTAAATTTTACACATTAAAGTGTGCAAAGCAAAAAATAAAAAGTTTCAATGTGACACTAATACATGTACGCTTCCGTACGAAGTAAAAAAGAAGAACGCTTTTGGATAGATAATATTTCATTGAGTTTGGTACTTCAATGAGTTCGAAATTTGAAAGTATCTAAACTTCAAATCCTCTCTATATCTAAAATATCACGTTCTTTGTACATCGTATTTAATTAAAGCATGCAGTAGACAATGAAACTACTTGTAGAATGTCCTCCAGTAACGAAATGACAAACATTATACCTCAGCAACTATTATGGTGCGTTACGGCACCTTAACACGGCGGCAATAAACGACGAATGCTGCATGTTCGAGCTGACAAGGAATAGCAAAGAATAAACGGACCTACGTTCAAGATGACCAATGGAATGAGATAATGGATGTTAATAGCTTGATGGAGCGTGAGGTGGGACAAGTGATAAAATGGGCTGCTTAAACAGAGTCTGTATATATATAAACATCTGCCGTGGTCGTGTTTCAATTAATTCATAATTAATATACATGCATGATCCCCAAAATTAGAGGACGAAGAGCACGCGCAGTGAAGGTCAAGTTAATGACATTTGAACTTACATGTACCTGTATAGGGAACTCTAAACACTGAAAAAAAGCCCAAAATCTATTTATTGCGAACATTTCTTTTAAAACCAGCCGAGTGTGTTTAAATTAACAGGTGAAATTCGAATTCATTGAGTTTCTTTCATTTTTATAAGTGACATATTAAAGAATTTCAAGATTCTTGTGACAGGGCTTTGATTACTTTGGTTTTTCTACATGGTTTCTTGCATTTAAGCCATGGATTTAAAAAAAAGATCAATGTAAAATTAGGAAAATGTTTAAATAGATATGGCCACATACCCATCTCACCATTTCTTCTTTGGGAATCTAAAAAAATGCATGTAAGGACAATATCAGTTATCGCGTTAAACAATTTTTCCCGATTGAATTATATTAATAATAATAAAATATCTGTTAACATATTGAAAACAAAATTTGAATTATGGGTAAATATTTGTCAGAGTAAGGTATGTTATAAGACTGGGCATACACCATTTTTTGGTGGTTTGACTCCAATTTAGTGGTCATTTGCCAATAAGTTGCCTCTTTAATTCTACAAACCAAACCTTTCATTGTGGTTTCTATTTTCCGTACAAGTGAGAAATAATGTCATCCTATGACGATAGGTCCATGGGCCAAATCGCTCACTTGAAAACAATGTCCAGCTCAGAAACAACCCCGACCAAAGTATATGCAATTGAATTCTGAAATCGAATACAATGCATACTTATCAAATTTAAAAGAAAAGAAGTCGTGATGATAATAAGCTGAAGAATTATTTTCTACTTTTTAAGTATATAAATACTTCCTCCAAGTTATGAAATAAAATATTCTTCATGCAGTAACGTTTGATACTAAGAAAGTCGTTGGGACAAATTTTACTTGAAAAACTGAAAATCTCTACATGTACATATACATTTAATAATATTCCTTTAGGAAAAGAAAAAGGAAAAAAGGAAAGGAAAAGTCCTAACTTCCTTTTTACCAAAATTTTATTCTTTCCCTGTTCCTTATAAACAACTTTTACTATTTTTAGAATTATTGAATGTTGATTTCTCAACAATTTGTATCCAATATTTTCATAATAAAGGTTTTGTTTATTAATTTTATGGTGTTTATGTACATGTATATTGTAGATCTTCCATTTTGTTCCCACTCTGATCTGAATTCTAAATGCATATTACGCGTTTAGTAAAGATATTAGACTTAATCTTTCTAGTATAATATTTCTCTCATAATAATTGCACAGATTTAAATATACGGATAAATGAAAAATAAAAAAAAAACACCTCTTTTTCACAGAGCGTTGACTTGGTCCCAAATTTCACGCTTTTTCATCTTGTCTTTTACTAATTAATTATTTAATTAATTAACCAAAAATTCTTAATTAGTAAAAGACAATCTGTTTAAACGCGCTTAAGTTTCAAACTGCATTGTACATATAATACACCTTACACATCACTCGATACTTTTTTGAAGTTGTCGTAGACAGTTCATTTATTTAACCGTGTCCTTGAATATTACAAGATCCTTGAAAGTCACAAGACAGAGGGAGAGTATTATAAAAAGACAATCTGGGATAATTTCGTATTCTAGAGAATCTTGATTGAACTCTGATGCATTTGTGCATATCGAATAATTTGGGTCAAATTATTATTTTAGTTGACACGGTAGATATGGTTGATGAACAGTACGGAATATTAGTGTTTGCGATCCATTTCAATTTTGATCCGGATTTGTAAATTATTTAAGAAGAAGTCAGCTAATTGATTATGTTTTCTCAACTGACAGATTACGACTGTAGGCTTTCAGTGACGGTTCAAAATGATGTTAACTCATAAACATTATTTTACGTGATTTTGAATCACGTAAAATTTGATTTTTTTTTTCAAAATATCACGACTATCCAGTCCTCTTAATATAGATCTAACTGTATATCTCTCCACTCTGATCTGTATCAGATTATTAGCAATTTAAATGAAATTAAACTAATTTTACACAAGCTGATACCGCTATAATAAATTACTCTAGGGACTGAAGTGATCACTGTATGCACTGACAAACATTCATGCATTGCTACAATCAACGATAATTCATATGTTAAAAAAAAATCACTGTGGCATTGATCAATATCCCGCAGTCTTACTTGCATTTAAGTACGGTATGTCAGGCTACAAATAATGAACAAAGTATTTCCTGTATATACATGTACGTTTAACCTATGAACTGTATTGTTCTTGGTAATTAACAAATAATAAACAATACAATACAATTAAACTATTTACACTGTTCACTATATAACAAAGATTTACAACATATATACTACATGTATATGTACAATTGCACGTTGCCTTTAATATGGAGAAATCGACAGGCAGCGGGACCGATTTGGTACAATCATGTACATTCAAATTCGACGAACATAAAATTATACATGAATATCAATCATAAATTAAATTTTAAAAAAAGCAGACTTTTGCATATCCAACAAAAATTTTACACTGACTGTTTTGCATTTCAAATGGTTTTATTATATACTATGCAGAATACAGTGCATATATTGTACTTCAATTCATGTTACATTCGTCTGTACAAAGTTATAAGTAATTTCTGCAGGAAAACAATAAATTATCTTAGACTGAATATCCGGAAAAGTGCGTATGACATTGAAACGAACGTAGAACAAATGAATCAATGAATAAGGAAAGAAATAATTCAGAATTAGTTTTTTCTATCAAATTTCTATGTGTAGTTTTATATGCGGGTAGTGCGGCATCTGCAAAAATCCACTAATTGGTTTGGGGCACAAGGCCTATATGTGTACATGCACTGCCATTGAAAGAATAGAAAAAGTACATACAACCGACCTCACACGGCCATACACATGTATATTTATTAAAACAAAACTTGATTTACAGGAAATCATGATTAATTTTATCGTCTATCTTTTACACTAATTCACTCTTCTTTGACATACGGAAATGGAAATATGTATTTAATAATAATTTTAAGGAGAGTTCGTTAAATGGTTAAATAAAACCATTTAACCGAAATTCCCCTAAATGGAAACGTGCCCCTTGATAAGGTGTATTACTTTGAACATGTGGTATATTACTTAGAACTTGTGATCTAATACTATTTATCTCTTCATTGCAATTGACTTCACGACTTTGGGGAGATAACAGCTTGAGTAACAATCGTGATTTTACACGTGATCTCTCTAAAGAAAGGCTTGTGTAACTAACATATTGTCGTATAAATATTCACTGAAAATATTTCAATTCTTATTGAACACTTCAACATGATCAAATTATTGTCTATTCTCTCCTGTGTGCAATTTGCCTTGAGTGGGAACTTGGTAGAAGTTCTCCAACAACAGAACTTGACGACACTGATTTCTCTTGTCCAGAAGGCAGGACTCGTTGATGCGCTACTTGGAGGTAGAATTTTAAACTCTTCTCTATAGAAATTCTGTACATTTATAAACATGTAATTATATTAATCAAGAGGATATATAAACCTTAACATGCATACATATAGTAAATTTCTACATATAAATTCTAAAAATGTTGAAATATTAACTAAACAGTAAAATTTGATGTAATTAAATTTGAAGATCGACGGATAGGAAGAATATCATGCCAACTATTTCTGAATGAACTCACAATTTTTGTATTCCATTATGGTGAAGTACTTTTGACAACTTCTCTATTCCAGGAACATTTACCGTTTTTGCTCCAACAAACCAAGCGTTTGAGCGTCTTCCGTCTACAACGCTATCCTATCTCTCCAGCAACACACAAGCTCTCGCCGATGTGCTGAAGTACCACGTGGTCTCGGGAACTGTGATGAAGTCAGATGCCTCCAATGAGTTACAAGTACCCAGTCTGACCGGCAACAAAATCAGATTCAACATTTACCCATTTAACAGCATGGTAAATAGATTCTTGAAAAGTAACTTTTTAGAATTTTAGCTCAGTTCCCCCTCTTTTACATAAAATCAGATTGAAGTTACATTTTTGAGCTGTGCGTTTAAAAAATCACAAATGTGAATTCATTATTACAGGTTGGCTCTCATTTAATCATTTTAGTTAGTTTTAATACTGCAAATGTTGCTCTGCTCGACCTGCAGATCTGTGGCTCTAAGGAAAAAATTCGGTTTGACAGACCGTAAGCTACATGTTTTTCGTAGAGCTATAGATCTGCAGTTAGGTCTACTAATATAAATACTACATGTACAACCGTTGACATAAATTGTGAAATAATAACTGCATTACCGGTTTACACTGTTTAAGGACATACAAACAACGTATAGGAATTTTACGTTTTTGTTCTTCTTTGACTCAATACCTCTTTTCATTGTGTTGAATTAAATCAAAATTATCTCATTAATTTTGCATATATAAGGCTTGCACATAGAGAACACCTTACGTTTTGTTCTTAATTCTAAGTATTGTTGTTTTCAAGAATATACTGCACAGCACCCGTTTAAAAAATGATTTTAGATTCAATGTTATTAATGTGTATAATTTCCATTAAAGATGACAGATGACAGATGACGTAATCTTGAATCTCATTTTAGTCAGTGACTGTCGACGGCGCTAAGGTGAGAACCTTTGACCTGATGACGTCAAATGGCGTGGTTCACGTCATTGATTCAGTGATGATCCCCCCTGCCGGCGATATAGTTACGCAGCTGAACGATAACTTTGATTTCACCACCCTGGTCTCCAAGGTCACACAGGCAGGGCTTGCTACTGCACTACAGGGTAGGAATCGTCGTCTTACACATTAATACATGTACACATTATGAACGGTACACACTATTTCAGAGTCATACTTTTTTGTGGGTGTGGTATAATGGGGTGTTTTGGTGACTGTTTGTTTATTCATTGTCTAATTGGTTTGATTGTTTTCTTTCAAAATATGTAATTTGGTTTTATCTGATGGTTTGGCATGCTTTTTTCAGGTAATAATTTGACGGTGTTTGCCCCCACCAATGCTGCTTTTGCGAAACTCAGTGCTTCAACTCTACAGAAATTAGAAAATGATCCAAATATGCTTAGAGGTAAAATATTGCATTATTACTTAAACAAATTGTTAATTTGTTAATTTAATTTACCCCTATTTACCCTGGTATTTGAAATAAGAGTTCAATACAGATTTGTAATGGAATCGTTATTTTTCAGAGGTCTTGTTATATCACGTTGTTCCACACACCGTGTATTCCGCTGGATTATTCAACAAAGAGAGGCTACGAACTCTGGATTCCAATGGGGATCCTATTCAAGTCACAATTACCGGTAAGCAAAGTCAATTTATCATTATCAATTATACATGTAATTTAACAGTTATGTATCATTATACCACTTCAATGTTTTTGTGAAGTCTTCCGTTGCAAACCAAGTAAAACAGTCCCCTTCTTCGTAGAAAAAACCAAAACAAAGCAACAACAACAAAAAGTGCAAAAATGCCAAAAAAATATAAATAAATTAAAAAAAAAATAAAAACAAATAGATAAAAACCAGAGCAAAGCAAAGTAAAAAATGGACCGTCTGCCTTTAGAACACTGCATGAAGTGATAAGAGCTGTTTATAATTATGTCTTTTTCGTAAATATCGGATCCAAACGCACTTCCTGTGTCTTTTCGGCAGAGCTCGGAAAACAAGTTGTTTTAAGTTTCCGCTCGTCAGAAAGTCCCGAGAAATTGTGTTTGGATAGGATCTTGCCCAGAATTAATATCTTCACACATTACTTGTACACACATAATTGGCCAGATTTTTCTTTATATTATATAAACTGTTAATATCAATTAGCAAAATGAAAGATA
Organism: Magallana hongkongensis; assembly: GCA_016163765.1. NCBI lineage: Eukaryota > Metazoa > Mollusca > Bivalvia > Ostreida > Ostreidae > Magallana > Magallana hongkongensis. The sequence goes on along the minus strand of WFKH01011581.1, from coordinate 38,044,244 downwards.
TATTTTAAGGCGCTTGTAGATACATGGACATTTTATAAATGTTGCAGGTGATAAAGTGTATCTTGACCTCTATTCTCAAGTGACGGAAGCTGATGTTACGGCAACTAATGGCGCTATCCACGTCATAGACCACGTGATCGTCCCAGATCGCTATTACTTAAACCTCGTCGTGGGTTAAAAGTGTTTCATATAATGTTTATTTGTATATTCGTGACTTATTTACCTCTGTCATTCTTTATATGTCCATTACTTATACATATTACACGACGTACATCGTTTTATTTGATACATGTTTCAGAACTTACATTAAGCTCCTATTTACCATGTGTTTCAAACTCATTTGATGATGATCTCTAACAAAAACATTAATTATGATCACTTTTGATATAATAAAATTAAAACTTGATATCTTTGCTGTTTGTTTAATTGCTTGAATAATGAAAATACCTATACAGGTAGACAAGCACGAATTTTCAAACAATGTACAGCTTTTTATAAATAAAACAACGACCCCCAAATATGTCTTATGAATAATTTATTATATTTTATGACCATAGCATTGACTGCATGTGGAAAGCTCCATCCAGTTATAACCAGTTCTTGGTAACGCCTGCGTCACCGGTTGCCACAAAAAGAATAAAACGGCCACAATATTCAAGCAGGTGTGCCCTATTACAGTTATTTGCAGTACTTTACCCTTTACCATTACCATTTGTGAAACTTTTACTGACAATTTAATGTGTGTTTTTTTGGCTAAGGTGCCATACGATGACAAGGATCAAAAAGCGTTAATTCGACCGGAATTTACAAAAACAAAGCAATAATTCTCATGATATGCTTACCAAACGAGATGCAAGCGTGATGACCATTAATAAAATGTGTTGTACACAACTATCTGTTGTCTTTTATTTAACCTAAAAATTTACATGAAAATATTAAACGTGAGTATAATAAAAAATAAATAACATTTTTATCACCAAAACAACTGTAAGAGTAGAAGAAATATTTGAAGCACTACTAAATGGATTGTTCACAAAATCAATTAATATATTTATCTTTAATTTTTTTTACAGAAATCACAAATATCACTTTATTGCTAAACACATGTTAACATTGGATTAGATATCAATACATTTACAGAATGGTCGTCTAGTATCCACGAAGACAACTGTAGATTTTTTGGGGGGAAAATACAGCAGTTCAGATGAAAGCCGCAATGGAAATGGCAAAGTCATCTCCTATTTCAGGAACTGTATCCCACCTTGTACTTAAGCATACATGCACCAGCCAGGGCGCTCAGAACTCCGCAGACGATATTAAAATAGTAGGGCACGTACAGATAATGTGCTAGATTCACTGTGGAGGGGATGGAATCCACCCGGGACCCAAATATAATGGAACCAATTAGAATGAACACCGCTAAAAATAAAAAAAAAATCCAAGATAAAATTGTCAAAAAATGAAGTAGATTAAGGGAAATGTACGGTCATCTTGTACATTTGAGGACAAAAATGTAAACCATTCTAAGCAACTTCGTAATGAGTCAAATTCTTTCACTGGAATTTCGTAAGTTTCCTGTCAGATTCAATTCCTTAAAAATTCATACCTGTTAGCGAGTTGTTTGAGAACGTTCATAAGCGCGTTCATTCCTTTAACCGCAAAATTTTTACTCTCTAAACTGTTTTTCTAAGATATAGTCTCGTGTTCCATCCTTCTCTATATCCTCCATAATTTATACGTTGATTGATATTAAATAAAGCTAGTGTTCTAAATACACAACCGTTGCGTAGGTTACCACCCCCCCCCCCTTACTGAGATACATATCACTGTTTGGCGCTATTTTTTAATTATTATTTTTTAATTTTCAGCAATAAATAAAAATATTCCGACGTGTAATGTGATGTTTTATAGTATTTCGTATTCTATCGTTATTTCACAAACTAGCCTTAATAAAAACAGGGGTATTGGGAAATTTATGATTTTAAATTTAAGGGCAATACACCCCCTTGACGACGGGCTGAGACAGAAAAATATCGCCCTGAGGGCGATATAACCCTAGCTTCCTGTTGCTGTCTCACCTAGTCCAAAACACGTGTATCAGGGCTGATACACTACTAGGTATATGATATATGCTTACATTTTGGTCCACATGTGTACAAGATGGCCGTACATCCCCCTTAAGAATGCTTTTGCAAATTATTCTTTTACATGTATGTTTAGCTGCTATTTTTGTTTGGTTATGTACAGAACGCTTGCTAATGTTTATTCTATGAGCGCAGAGCTAATGTATAAAACACGAAAAATGTATGGCTACGGTTACCTTCTACTGTGAACCAGAGGGAGATCAAATCAGTTTGACTAAACAGTATGTTTATCACCCATTTACATGACTTGTACCCATCACAGTAGTAACCTAGAAGGCGTAAAAACCTCACATAACCAAACAGGAGGCAATATACGTAAGTACGGCATAATGATAATACATACCTGCTGTGTTCATAAGGATTATTGTTGCCATGTTTAAGACGCGTCCATGAATTGACAAAAATATAGATATAAAACTGCAGACGGCAGCAGCTAGAATCACGATCAGACTCAGACATTCCAGGGCTTGAACGGCCTGATACCAGCCTGTAACAGAGTAGACATAATACCAGAAATGAACTCATACACTACATGTAGATAGTGATCCATAAATATTTCCAAGGGGGGGGGGGGGGGGGGTAAGAGAATTTGAGGCCTTTTTTGGGGTAGTTTTACCATGTGAACTAAATAAGTCTAGATCCACGCATGCATTTTATAATGTCATTTGAGTGATTAGTTTTGAGTAATTCTGATGTTTGAATATACGACCTTAATTAAAATCTTTACTTATTGATACCGTTTGAAAAGAAAAATGCGGCACAAACGTTGACTACACAATAAAGATTTCTCTATATTTCCGTATTTGATCTCGCTCATTCATGTACCTCAGTGGCTGGTATCAATGATTGGTTAATGGTTAGAAAAACAAAAGTTGAGTTATATCGAGATTGAAAAAATAGATAAGTAAAATTGATATTCACTTTCCAAATGTACTCTAAAAAATAAATTTAAAAAACCCAAAGAAATCAATTGTGTGAAATTTAGAAAATTTCGATAGTAATGCTATTCGTCAGTTCAAATATTTGACAGTTTTTCCATTGGCAAAAAAAGAGCTGAGATTTTTGTTAAATAAGGTTGTCCAAATACTTTTACAGGAATCAAATATCGGGGCTCGATGATTGGAGGGATATAGTGCATGTATCGAAAGGTTATATTTTTTAAATATAAAATTGGATTTAAAGAACTATTTATGATATGGGTCTAAAATGGCCCCCTAAAATGAACAGTTATTCTTTGTTTTCTTTGAACAGATATACATGTGAAGTTTTTTCATTATTTTCATTTTTATCCGAACACCCACAATTTAGCATCATAAAGTTAACCTTTTCCTGCCATTTTCGCAGTTTTAGCTTAAAACGGCTTGTTTTAAACAGTTTTCTTTCTGAAAACATTTAGCGCATGTTTGAACCAAAAAAAAAAATGTTTTCATCAGAGATGTATTTACATGTATCCAAGACTAATAAGTGCCAAAAAAATTTCCTTGTTCAAAGTGTTGCTCTATATTACCCATTCGAAAAAAGAAAAAGGAAAGAAAATGTCAATTATTGACTAATTTTGATTGAATTATAAAAAAAAGCGTCACTTCTGATGTCATATACTGCCAGTAAGTGCAAATAAACCAAATAAATAGGTGAAAAATATCTCTTATATCAACTCTTCTTAAAAATAACATAACAATTTAATGTACCTGAACCACTTTAAAAAATGGCGAATTATGGGGGCCAAATTTGACTCATTTCATATATAATACTTTCAAATTCAGATATTCTCATCCGCTGTCATTTAAAATTGTTTGAATAAACATTGACTTGATGTTATGTATCTTTGCTGATATTTTTTTCTGAATATATCCACTAAATTTTACCGCACATCAATGCCGAATAATTTAATTCTGGTTAGAACGCGGCATTTGATTGGAGAGAAAATTTTAGTTAAATTTGTATAACCTGGTTTGCACGTCACAAGACACGTCACAATGCACCAACGTCAAAAACGTATTAATCCGCTTGACGTTATTTGAATTTTGAACAGATTAATAACATTTTTAAAAGTCAAACGCACTCAGTTTGTACAGTAAATTACAGAAAATTAAATTATAAGGAATGAACTCAATATCTACCCAAGTTATACTCGTATAACCTGGATTGGAGCAATTTACGCTTTTTTATAATCCGCTTCGCGGATTATAAAGCGTAAACTGCCCCAACCCAGGTTATACTCGTATAGCTTGGGTAGACATTGAGTTCATTTCTCAAATATACCACGAATATTACGTGACCTTTGTCATACCTTGAGAAGAAAAAGACGGATGACCTATGGTTGAGACGCACGTCTCTCTCCCAACGTTTCCAGAACAGAATCTCCACAATCCAAAATACGAGCTGTACACGCCATTGGAATACAGAACCCACGACGGAACACTCAAAACCACGATGTGTATAATCAAACACAAGACAATCAAAGAAAAAGACAAATATGCTATCTTTGCTGCCCGCATCAACATCTTTCTTTCCCTGTGAAGTGAATGGGAGGGGGGAGGGCGGTATTTTGCCATGCTGTTATGACCCAAATGATTATTACTTCCCGGATCTAGCAAGTTATGCTTTCATTTGTAATTCCGGATTTGTTATTGTTCATTTAAACTGACAGTACATGTAATAATTATATTCGATATACGTATATCAACCCGGAAATACATGAGTTTTCAATACTATCACAAACCGTTCTGTGTAATAGATTTAAATATAAAAAAACAGAACGAAAATACAATGCAATCATGAAATTTGCTTAAGGCCTAAGAAATAAAATATATAATATATAAACAAGCAGAAATCGTCGGGAAACAATATTAATAACACGATTCTGTTTAGTACAAGTAAACTGTACGTACATATGTACTAAATAACTTAAAACCTCTTTCATGTTCAAGTTCTATATTTTCCTCTCTTATATTTATGTTTTGTTATTTTCTCAAATCTTTAGAAACCCTTAAACGACACAAGTTCAACAGCTTACATAACATAAGTTTTGCTCGAAATATGAATATTTCGTAGTTGGTTTTTGATCTCAGTTAAATTAATGACAAGATACAAATTCTGTAATTTTTTTTTAAACAACAACACATCGAAAAAAAAAGAAGTTTTAATTTATGAAGTAGTGCGTGTTTGAGGGGGCGGGTGAGGTGAATACCACAAATACATAAAAAGAAAGGCAACTCTGCGAACGATTCATTGGGTAAAAAATATATAAATAAACCATAAATACACATGTAATAAAAAAATATAATATACGTGTAAAATGGACCCTGCAGTATTGATTCGTTTACTATATATGACGTTTGTAACAAGCATCGTTTTTGAAAGTGAAATAAGAGCAGACTGACTCGAAATCTTGCGAAGGCGAAAAAAATATTTTAAAAACCTTCTCCAATCTTCAAATCCATGGAGGGGGTGCGTAGTACTAAAAATTTCATTACGATAATGTTTAGTTAACCTAC
>WFKH01011581.1:38028413-38038593 GCA_016163765.1 Magallana hongkongensis | reverse complement strand
GTTCACATACAAGATCAATATTTTGTTTGACAGTTATGAATATTTAGTTTAAGTCACAAAGTGATTCTTACTTGTTTTTAAAAATTAACTAATTTCAATGCAACCTATATAATTAAATTGATCTTTTGAAATTATTTTTAATTTTTTTTTTTAATTTTAAATTACTCTTATTGGTTCTTCTACACTATATTGGAATTTTCAAACGTTTGGTGCTTTGATAATTTTTTTGCGAAACAAATGACATAGGACGGTAAAACAAGAAACTTGAGAGAGAGAGAGAGAGAGAGAGAGAGAGAGAGAGAGAGAGAGAGAGAGAGAGAGAATAAATGGCCATACAATCTCAGTCAATCCCTTTTTAATGTTCATTAATACATACGATAATCAAGAATTATTTAGTAAATTGGATTTTTCTTTCAATTAATGATACGATTTCCTTTAAAAAACAAAATAACTGCTTCTTTAAATATGGGGTCAAAGGAAAATATCTACTATAGGAATTTAGGGCGATAATGATATTATGAACTCAAGGTAGGTGCATGTGTGGTCATTTCGTCTAAAGATAAATGTCCTCAACTTACGAAAGACGATTCCACCTCAAGAGGTCCTTGGGGGACTTCTGTCAAATTTGAAATATTAAAAACACTCGATATCAAATAAAATCGTCATTAACTATATCAAATAAATGATTTTTATTTTCATGAACATGCAATATCCATGAAATTTGTACTTGGATAAGAAATTAAACCATTTAAGACCCTCTCGGAACCCACAGGGTGTCCTTTAGAGTTATGAAAACATTCGTGGACACATTTCAACGACGGGTGCTAAGATGGTTACATAAACTGTAGTACTATAAATATATCGAAAATTTACTTGTCTTCACATAAAACCTTCCTGACAAACCTAAACCACAACTTCAAGCCACCGATGATGCTCGCCTTTGTAGCTTTGACCGTGTTTGTGCAAAGCGTTTTGGGAGGAAACCTGGTAGAGGTTTTACAAAACGACGGGGAGACGACTTTAATAGCACTTGTAAAACAAGCGGGTCTGGCCGACGCTCTACTGTCAGGTAAGGTCTTTGCAATAATTTTAATGCTAGTATACATTAGACAAATTATTGATTAAAATGGTTCGTCTAAGTGAAAGTACCAGAAAACAAGATAATGAAAGAATTTCTTTCATTTAAATAATTCATTTATTCAAAATAATAAACAATATCAATTCGAGCGATGTTTCATCTATTTGCCTTCAAATGACAAAACCTTGCAATTGTTCATTCAAAATTATACACTATGTATGTTCTTTTGCGGTTTTCTACACCATTGGCCATTATAATGCCACAGTACATATTCGTGACATTTCACCTTCTATAAAATAAATCATATAATTGAATTCAAATCTAAAAAAAGTTAATCATGATCTATCATGAGAACTCAAAATATCATTATATTATTTTATGACTACCCGCTCGATCTCTAATGACGGTAAAAAATGACTGGAAATAGAATTAGTTTATATTACACATATTTGAAATAAAGATAAATAAATAAACAAATTGGCCTCCTGAATAAGAAAAACAATCTGCATAGAAATTAAACACTCTGTATTCACTCATATGTTTTAAAATCATCAATCATAATATTGTAAAAGATAATAAAGCACTAAAGGTATTCGAGATATTTCAGCTTGATTTAATGGAAATTGTGATACAAGTCGTAGTTTATCACAACGTTTTTAATCTCTAAAAGCAAAAATCTCAACGGGAAGTGATTGCTAATTTGAGTTCTGTTTAAATAATTAGGGTCACTTATTCAAAATTAAAAAAAAAACTATATCATTTCGAGCAATGTTTCATCCATTTGCCTTCAAAATGATGAAACCTTGCAATTGTTTTTTCAACATTATACCTTATGTATACACTTTTTTCTAAAATATTGGCCATTTTAACAGCCATAAAACACTGCGTATTCGAGACATTTGACCTATTACAAAATAAATCATATAACTGAATTCCATCCAAAAAAGTTATTCTTGATTTATTGATTTATAACAATTTATAACAATCAGAATTTTATCTCTTTACTTTATAACTACCCACTCGATCTCTAATGACAGTAAAAGTTGATTGGATATAGAATTGGTTAAAATTATACATGGTTAAAATTATACATGGTTAAAATAAAGAGAGTTTTTGTACTGTATTATTTTGGCAAAAAAAAACCCCCAAAACTAATCGACCTTCTGAATTCGAAAAAAACCCCAATATGCATACAAAATTATACACCCTGTATTCACTTTTACATTTTTTATTTCATTGATCATAATAGTGTATGAATATAAAGTACCACACATATTCGAGGTATTTCACCTGGATTTAAGAGAAACATTAAGTTGTGATTCAAGTCATAGTTTATAACTACGTGCTGAAACTCTAATAGCAAAAATCTCAACGGGAAGTGATTGCTTATTTGAGTTCTGTTTACTATTACAGGAGAGTACACCATATTTGCTCCAACAAATGCTGCTTTCTCCAAACTTCCCCAGTCCGTCCTTGATGGTCTACAGAGAGATACCACCGCTTTGGCAAATATACTGAAGTACCACGTGGTCAAAGGCTCCATTCACAAGGCCGATGCATCCAATGAGCTTCAATTAGAGACTTTGGCTGGAACCAAAATCAGATTTAACATCTATAATCACAATAACGTAAGTGTTCTTTTTTGTGATATCCTGCATGATCAAATGTATCTTCTTGCATACAAATAATCAGACATAATAGATCGTGTTTGTTGGTATATGTAGGTGGTGACAGTGGAAGGATCTAAAATCACACACTTTGATCTGACCGCCTCAAATGGAATGGTGCACGTCATCGACACCGTGATGATGCCTCCTACAGGAAGCATTGTGGATTTGGTGGCCGGCAACAGCGACCTGAGCACTCTTCTGTCTCAGGTGCAATCAGCAGGATTGGCAGGGGCACTACAGGGTTAGTTATTCTTCTTGTCTTATATTTATTTTCCAATGTTATTTTCTAGTATTTTTTCTCAATATTTTTCATTTTTTAATATCCTCACTATTTAATAAAGGAGATGCTCTCACAGTGTTTGCACCAACCAATGCTGCGTTCAATAGACTTGGCAGTCATGTTTTGGACAATCTTAAAAGAAACCCACAGCTTCTTAAAGGTAAACATTTGTCAATGAAGATCTTACTCACGTACAATAACAAGTAAAATTTCAAAGGCAGGTAAGATACCTCTTTCTCTCTCTTTTCCAGAAATTCTAGAGTACCACGTCGTTCCTCACACTGAATACTCAGCTGGATTGTACAACCGAGAATACCTCAGAACTCTTGATACTCACCATGACGTCATCAGACTAGGAGTCAGCAGTAAGTATTTAAGATTTTTTAATTGTCTCAAATTCTTTTATCTGTATATGTATAAATCGTGCATCCTTAATACGATATTTTATCTTATTCCAGGCACAAATGGTGTTGTTATTAATCACCGTTCCCACGTGACACACGCCGACATTAGCGCCACCAACGGTGTTGTACACATCATTGATCACGTACTTATTCCATCCCGTTATCTTTTCTCTGCGATATTGGGGAAAAAGTAATCATCTGAACAAATCATTTTTACATTTTTGAAGCCATGTCTCCATTTAATCACACGTTGCAATCGTATATATTTGTTATTGAATATGCTTGTTATTGCTTATTGACAGAAACCGTTATAAATTTGCAATAAACATTGACAAAAAGGAAAATATCGTTTTGGTTTTGACTACTGGTAATGTGATTTATACTAAGCAAAAAGATTTTATGAAAAATTTTTAGTTCTAATATATATAAATGGCTACAACGGTGTATAAGAATTAACGTAATTTCAACAAATATTTTTAGAATCTAATAACCAATGACATTTAATCATTATTTTTATTGACACAGATAACTAATACAAATTTTAGTTATGTTATACTACATAGATTTTCTTCTGACAAGTTTATGATGAACTCTTTTTGATCTTTTGACCAGTATCGGCTATGACACATTTAAATCAATTTTTACAAGCGTCTTGTTTTATTTGACAAATACACGCGTTGCAGTTTTAGTCTAAACCTGAAATGTAAGTGATTATTATGAAGTAGATATATCTCTTTTTATCAGCAGTTTAGCTGCAGTCTACCTTCACTCCATTAAAAATTATCTTGCAATGCTTCAGTTTCAGAAACTTATCAAGTTTAGCACCTTCGGCGAATTAACCAATTTTGCCCAGCATCCCCCCCCCCCCCCCCCCTCCGTTTCAATGCCTGATTTTTAAACATGTAATCTATTAGACTTATTGTGTGAAAAAGGAACAAAAATCGAGGCAAATTTTAAGATTATAATATATCATATATCTTAATCTTATATTTTAAGATTATAATATATGAATTAATTTTTCACACATATATATGTTAAAAAAAACCTAATTTGTTTCTTTGTTGATCTCCTTTAATGTTTCGATAGACAATCGGTATTCTGTTGTATTAATCTTAACTTAAAAATTTAGTTATAAAAAAGTTCATAAATCGACAAGCCAAATAACAAAAAATGCAACAAGTCCCGTGATAGTTATATGTGATCAATATAGTTGTCAAAATTTTAATGAAAATAGTTTTGTATGGAAGGAAATTACAGAGGTCTATGATCAAAGGGTGTGCAGTGACCTAGAATGAAGTTTGTAGGTCAAGGGCAATGTCATATCGGACCACAAAAAAATCCTTTTCTCAGAGCATACCGGGGTATATACTTTCCACTTAGCCCTATTTGGCTCACACTTCACATAAACAGAGCTTTTGAGTAAAGGGTGTGTAGTGACCTTGAACCAATGTTTAAGGTCAAATGGAAGGTCATATCAGATTTATATGAAAAATCCTTGTCAGGAGCATTTCTTCTCTTTCCGTTTAATCCAATCTGGCTCATACTTCACCCACATGGTGCCTTTGATCAATGAATATGCAGTGACCTTGAATGATGTTTGTAGGTCAAGTGTCAAGGTCATATCGGATCACACAAAAATCCTTTTTTAAGAGCACATATATGCTCTCCACTTAGCCCTAAAACTTTACTTAAACAGAGCTTTTTGGGTAATGGCGTGCAGTGACCTTCAATCAAGTCAATGTGAAGGTCATAGCGGATCTCTTTATAATCAGTTTTAGACCATAGATTAATTCCCATTTGCTAAATCAGTTTTCTACTGCATAATTATTCTTATCTCTATTACAAACATGAATTCAATCACGCAAACCATGAAGCGCTTTCAATGAAGACGAATACAATTTGTGTGAATTTAATGCTGAATTATGACGCCAGGCGGCAGTGTCTTCGCTACAATTTCTGCTCCTGAAGATTCATGAATACGAAACTAACCTTGAAAATTATATTCCATTATTAAAATAAAAAATCCTCTATATATACATGTACAATGCATCCATGCTCGGAAAAATTTCCATGGTGGCGGAAGGGGGGGGGGGGGGGGCTCCGAAGGATAATTTATATATAGAGTCCGAGGCCTATTTTCACTATGTTTTCTATGCGAATTAAAAATATTGAGTTTTTCATGCAGGGCGAGGGGTGGCTGGATTCCCGCCCCCAGTTCTCACAATCAGCACCCATATCATTATCATTATCATCGCAATCTTGACATCGAAGTCTGTAAATTACGGTAGCTTATACACCTTCAAAGCTAAACGGTGACACTTGAATTCAAGTTAGTATATGATTGAAAAATAAACAAGAGGCCCATAGGCCTTAATTCATGAAAATGGGGGGGGGGGGGGGGTTAAAGAGTTGGAGGGATCTTAAATTATCTATTCCTTAGCTCCAGGGTGCAAAAATTGTAAACTTTTGGTAATAAAAGACCTGCAGGCCTTTAAATGTCAATCATTAGTTATATTCACATTCACAGTTTCATTTATAATGCACACAAAATGCATACAGCTTTTTCTTCAAGTATACAATGCTCAGGATATTGAAGTAGATTTCCTAAAACAGAACACATATTAAATTCAATATTGCCGGGTGACAATTTGCTGTATTATACTTTCATGTTAAATACTAAAATCTGATTGGTTTAGACGCAGTTTACAATCCGTTCTATTACCTTCAGCATTAGCAACACACTTGCAACAGGAAAAACAACGAATTATTACATGCGCGTAAATTATGCGCGTACGGTTCGCCGTAAATTCAGTGGAGTTAAGCTGTTATAGATAACAAACACCAATTACCCTAGGTAAAAATACATGTTCAATATATGGTCATATTTATCATTACCCCCCCCCCCTTCCCCCGATACCCGATAAAAAGCCTCAACTTCTGTCCCATGGCCTGAGCAGTGAATTTCACAATTTAACATGAGAACATTATAAACATAATAACAATGCATGACTTTTTCTTCCACGACTGTGATAGTACAAATAAAAATTTTAAAATCCAATACATTTTCACGACGTGGCCATATTGACCCCACCCTAGGGCCTGAACCCCTGGCCCAGGCACCATGAATTTCACAGTTTAGGTAAAGGACCTCATTGACATCATAACCATGCATTTAGTTTTTCTCTAAAATGTATGGGAGTAGAGACGAAGATTTTCAAAGATTTCATACATTTTTTCATATGGCCATATTGGCCCTGCCCTATGGCCTGAACCTCTGACCCTTGGGCCCTGAATTTCACAATCGTAACCATGCATTTTGTTTTTTCCCCACTTGTGTGGAAGTAGAGAAAAAGATGTTTGAAATTTTTTTTTTCAACTTTTTTGCATATTTGGCCCCGCTCTAACGCCACGGGGGTGGTAGAGCCATGAATTTCACAATTTAGATTTCTCTTACCGTAGAGATGATTCACACCAAAAATGGTAACAATTGGCCTTGTAGTTTTCAAGAAGTTAAAAATGTAAAATTGTTAACGGACGTCGCACGACGCCGGACGAAGACCAATTGCAATAGGTCACCTGAGTGACTCAGGTGACCTAACAAATTTACAATTAGCCAAGGTATGCGTATCGCAATTTTTCACGGATATTAATTCTTTACGTTTAATTAGGAATATACAGTACTGTAGCCTAATGACAGTCAGATAGCGGTTCATGCAGTTGGTAATTTTCACAAGTACCAGTGGAGAGGACAAGCTATTGCTATTAGCATTACTGTGACCCCCTTTATTGTCTTTCAAAAGTATCTTTAAATTTAATTTACTTTTATTTCTACTTCATCTATACATGTATGATCCACAAGTACCTGCGGACAGGAGAATGCACCACCACCCCCACATTCACTTTAGTCTTTATTCCATTTTTTTTTCATTTTTTGTCACCTTATTTTAACGTCTTATATTTTAAAAAAATAGAAATTCACGAGTTATTAGCAGTTTCTAATTATACTTGTTTCGAGTATCTATCATTTTTTCAATTGAGAAAAAGAGTGGGTTCACGGTCCTGTCCACAAGTAAATGTGACATGTTCCTGTTAAAACACCGCCCTTGTAAATTGAATCACTGAATTGACTCTTACAGTAAACGTACGGTACATTATAATACAGATCTAGAAGGGGGTCAGGCCCACACATCTTGAAAAAATACAAGTTATTAAATTAAGCGATAAAATAATCAATAAAATCAACCCTTCTGCAAATAAAATTATCTTTCGGATCCCCACCCCCGCCCCATTGGATTTTTTTGGAACCAAAGAATGCATTGTACAGATTCATTAAAGAGTATCTTTTTGCGACTCCATATATTATTTCATACTCTTTATACTGAGTCCTTGTTTGTTTGTTTATTTTTAATCAATTCAGGATATTGTATGGTAGTTTCGTATTCACGAATTTTCGGGAGCAGCAATTGTAGCGAACACACTGCCACCTGGAGTTATAATTCAGCATTAAATTCACACAAATTCTATTTGTCTTAATTGAAAGCGCTTCATGGTTTAATTGTGTTTGTAATCGATATAAGATTAATAATTTAGTAGAAAACCGTAATGAATTTAGAAGACAGAATAAGAATTGACACGGATAAGAGAAGGAATTAAGCACAACATAACGAATAAAAAAGAATCGAAGTAAAATTTGATAAGTATGGATACGAAAACAATAAAGTGGCATACATATGAAAATGTATGGAAAATAAAGAAGCAGAATAAGAATAAAAGTAAGAAAATAGACTTTTGGTGGTAATTCCCTTCCATAGTTCTGAGAGTTATTATAGGGAGTTCGTTATATTCGCTAAATTACACGTTAAATGAAAGACAGAACAACGTTTACAATGTTGTAGATCTGTAGCGTAACAGTTAATAAAGTTTTTCAAAAGTAAATCGATTTTCAGTGCTATTACTAGGATAAATTTCTTCGTTGCTGCGTTCGGGGGGGGGGGGGGGGGGAGGGGGGGGTGTTTTCCTTAAGTCTTTATTGCCCTAGGATTTACATGTATGTACAGTTAATGCAATGTTGTAGATTAGCAAATGTGGAGTAAAACAAAGTCTACCATGATTTATTTTATTTTAATATGTTTTCTTCTTTCAAGGATTTGAAAAAAAAAGTTAAACAACTTTTATAACCGTTACTGTTCACGCATCATGCACACAATTCCGGGTCAAGAATTTGTCATATAAATGTAGTAAGAACTGATTCTACTTACAGGCATTACGAACATCTTCACAGTAATAGCAAGTAAAAACAAAGATTACAAATAAAAGCAAACACAACATGAATGGTTGTAAACATCTAAACTGTTCATTAACTTAAAAAGTGTTCTTCATCACTTATTTTATTCTAAAGAGTGAAAGGGTGTGATTAGCTCATCAGCAAATTTATTCCTGATCATACACACTGCCTACCCTGCCATTTGGACTAGTGACTATATCCATCTTCTTCATATATACTGAAGAAATACAGATATCAGGTCTCTAAAAGATATTATTTTTGGGTTTTTTTTTTTTATAATCAAACACTGGTAAATGGTTAGAAATAAAAAGTTGAGCCATATTAATATGAAAAAATGCATACAAATTTAAAGTAAAATTTGATAATTCGTAATTGTAGTCACTTTCCAAATTTACCCTTAAAAAGAGTAAAAAGATAAGAAAAGAAACGAATGGGCCATGGGCAAAGAAGCACATTTTTGGGTAAAAAAGAATATAATAATTATGATAATATTTAGATTACCTACAGTTTTTAACATGCTGCAAAAAAGGGGGTCACTTCATTCAAGCACCCCCACCTCCCGTGCCCCATCATTTTTCTCCAAAGCTTTTAATGGTACTTAAAAAAAATCTAAAAAGTTGATGAACTCCCTAAATAATTTGGGAGTATATACCCCAGGTACAATATGTTGTGTACACACCATGTACAACATCAGTTTTATGTCAATAACTTTGTATACCATTGTTTTTATTAACGGGTAATCTATGCGTAAACATATACCGATGACATATATTTGTAAATAATATAAAAATTATAATAAATCGAAGCTTTGTCCTGATATTTGATCATAAACATACGTCATGGTCAAATTCGCTCTGGTCGTCGGAATTTTGTTGAGGTGTTTGAGAAAAACAGAATCAGAAGGGTCTATATATTCTTAAATAAATGCTTTCTTCCCTAAGAAAATTCTGACCGGTGAAATAAGTCCATAAGGTTAAGAAGGTAGACAAATCTCATCGCTTCACCTCCTTTCCACCGCTTCAAAAGCATACACCCCGTGTAAACATAGTATACACCCCACATGTTGTGGTATAGGTATTGAATCATGCTGCGACAATTTTATTTATTAAATCATCTAATACATTTTTGACTAAGGAGCATTATTATGAAGTATTTTCCTAGCGATGCAAACATTAAGTTAATTAATATCGTTTTGTGTGTAAGAATTTCATTCGGTGTAAAGTTTCTCTTTAGTTAGTTTATTTCAATAGTACAATTAAAACAGTTTAACTTTACAGTACTTGAGAACGTTTCAATACAACATGAATATGTTATTAAAATATATTACAATGCTTTAATAAACAAACAGAAATTAATATTTTGATGATATTGATACAAAATACGCGTAGTGTCCTTGTGATTTGACCATGGATAACAGACAGGCACGTAGCATCCCTTTGAAAGTGAAAGAGGGACAAACTAACT
>WFKH01011581.1:37968821-37980153 GCA_016163765.1 Magallana hongkongensis | reverse complement strand
GGGGGGGGTATTTGTTTGTTCAGTTTTTTGCTCATACGTAGTATTTTATTACAAGAATTCGCAAAAAATATATGCCTGTGGTCACTAACAATGCTCAAAAATTTATCTTTTTGAAAATATGGGTGTATTTTTCTTGTAATTATAATGAAATATATTTTTACCTTAAACAAAAGGTTATGATGCATTCAACAGTTCTGCAGTCCTCCTGAGGTACGTAGTTCAACTATTCACTAAAATAGTATTACTAATCTTTACGCTAAAAAATGTACGGTGTTCCGATCAAAATATAATCTCTTTTATATTTCTGTAATCTAAAGAAAATTGTTGTCTTTCAAACATCATTTTTTTTCCTTCTAAATTTAGCCTACGCCGATTTTCCTTCTATTTTTATTGGAACCAAATCGATCCCATCATTCTGCCAAATGAATTGTAAGTTATTAGTGAAAGGCATAAACATTTTGAATTGAAGTGTTAAATTCCGTCAAAGCATTGTACGATAATAAACAAATTGTTTTTCGGTTCTCTATTTCTTAAAACATGAAGCGAACCATATAGAACGACGCATGGGCCGATTCCTTGATAATCCCGCGAATCTAGCCTATAGCCAACCTCATCAGGGACATCAAACAACCAGCAAGTTGTTTTATCTCCAAACTATAATTCAGTGTGAACAAAGAAAAAGAAAATGCGTGTTTCAACGTATGTAAAGGAATTAAAGTCTACCAGAGTGAGAGAGTAAAAAAAAAATCAAACAAACAAAAAATCAATCCAACTTTGTTTTCTATAGGCCAAACGTTTTATTTTTTGCTCTTCTTTCAAATTAGTTTTCCTGTCAAACAGACACTTTCAGACATATCTGAAAAGACATTAATTTGTTTCTAACAGTTCGTACCAGATTAAAACAAGCGATTGTTCAGCTATTGAAGTCTTCGTTTTAATCATATTTTTTTTCAACCTTGCGTTACTAATCGTAGGAGAAATCGATATTAATCAGTCCTGTGGTTTTTCTTGAAAACTTTTTATAGATTGATCTCATTCGCCTTACTTACAAGAAAAATTACACGTACGTTAAGAAGGCAAAGAAAGCATTTTCTAGCAAACGCATTACTCAGTATTGTTAATAATATTCACTATCTTTCATGCCGTTCATGAAAATGTACTGTATATAATTACCGGGGTATTACCAGCATTAATTCCATTTTATATCAATTGATATCATTAAAATATTTATCAGAAGATTTAACGCAGTAAGTATCGGACGATTCTTTAGATCCAAAAACGACAGGAAAGAGCAAGTGTTCCAAAATATGGATAAAGGTGTGGTCTATTTGCCAGAACTCCTGAAATTTCAATTACATGTACGTACATGTACAGCGCATGATTTAAAATCGCACTAATGAACGGATGATACAAAATTCTTTATTTTATTGACGAATTACAATTTTGCATTAAGGCTGTTCAATGGTTGTTGACATCAATAATGTCACTTAATTAATTAATAAAATTACTCGTACCGTAAATAAATCTACTTCTAGTCACAAGTACAATGTGAAATGTCTTGATAATGAACTACGAAGCACTGTGCAAACCCATTAACAGCTCGAGAAATCTCAGAATACCCATTGTCAATATTTCCGGGCATTAGGTCACCTTGTCATTTTCAGTCATTCTTGCGTTCAATGGGAAATCTAGTCTACTTTAACAGTAGCCATTAGCTCTATGTTACAGTGTTTGAGGTATCACGTCTGACATTAGTCTTAACGTACTTATGGAGTCTGATTGATCAACATATTACATTTACGGTACCCTGCAGATCCACCTTAAAATTCTAAATATATTTTTTTAGCCGTAAACTGTTATGCAAAACCCAAAAATTTAAAGTTTTGAAATTTTTTTTAATTCTAATAAGTTGAGCTCTTATTTCCAGAAAGTTTAATTAATGTCTTAAAATGGTCATGACCACCCCAAGACCATTCAAGAAGCAGTATATATGAGGTCGCCGAATATTGTTTTAATTTCAGAAAAAAAACTCTTTATCTTTGAATACAGCAATGCAGCTAGCATGTAGTCATAATCTCAATATGCCTATACTGAACAAACGTCGATGGTCGTGGCCGTTTTATAGTTATATCATTACCTCCGAATATAAGGATTTTTGTATGGACCATACTCCTTCTCTCTCTCTCTCTCTCTCTCTCTCTCTCTCTCTATATATATATATATATATATATATATATATATATAAACACCACACACACACACACACAATGACATTTTTGCGATCATGCATCGTATACTTTTTATTTCCTCTATATACTTAATATAGTAAAGTAGTTAACGAGTAGTAAATTCAGACATTAAAGAAAAATAGTTTAATCATTTGATATTTTTATTTATCTCAAAGCCATGATATCTATAAACACGCAGCATGAATTAAGAGGAAATTCGGATGTTGTAAACATTAATTTTTCTGTAACTATTAGACAAAAAAAAAATCTTTTTTTTATTGCTGTTTTTAATCATCATGAGACTATTTTTCTCTGCTATGCAGAGACATCACCTGCAAAAATAATCTTTGATTTGGAGGCGGCTTTTTTTAAAACGCATTGCATTTGCAAATGTATTCTTTCTTCTTTTTTTTAGATGGTTCTTGCATTTTGTATTAATTGAAGCGCTTGGCGAGGATGCAGTTGCTGAGCAGTTAATCCATTTAATCGATCACGACGGAGAATTAGCATGTTATACTCTTCATTTCACATGATAAATTTACGAGACTCATGATTGATAGTGGGTGAACATAACTTTTTATCGGCGTGCAAGGATATAATAATTGAACAGTAATTGTTTTAATTTTATTTTTTTAATATGTTTTAATCATATTTGCAAACAAAACAATACATATGATAACAACAATTTTAAAGAATGTGATTTACACAAGAAAAACAACGTCACTTTGATATAAGAATTTTAAAAAATTAAACATTTTATCTTTATTAAAGTTCACCATCTAAACAGTAAAGGAGATAAGTTTAAGTTGGTAAAATAACTAGTAATCCTTACACATTTTTTAGTTGTTAGCAAAAGAGTAATCGATTTCTGAAAGAATTTTGGGAAAGCTGGATAAAATCGTGTGAAATATAATAATATATTAATGATATGAAAATGAAAACTCTTTTTGAAGTGTAAACATGAAATAAAAATGTAAGTATGAGTGAACAGAAGGATGCTGCACGTTAAGCCGGAGTTTCGCCCGTGACCTCTTTGCTCGGATTCTGTGGCGAGACGTCTGTGTGTTTTCTGATAAACATGTACACACCAAGATTGACCACTCCTCCAAGATTGTTAAAAATTGTGACCAACTGAAACAGAATTTGTGGAACGTCGTCTACCAGCGCCCAAACGCCGTATATCGCAAAAGCCCACCACTGTACGAAGAACGCCGCAACAAAAAACGTCATGTTGCGCGCTGCATTGTGGGCCATTCGCATGGTGAGTGATTTTTGACCAATCGTGTTCTTGATTCTGCGCGTGTCGGATCTGATGCGTGTCCAGGTGAGGAGGTACAGGACGGTGTTGATGACCAGGATGAGGGTGAGGGGTACCGTGGTGAAGCAGATGTTGGCGATCACTCCCTTAACACCGTCAAAGTAGCAACTGAAAATGTACACGAGTCATTGTGAACTTCTTTAATTATTAAATGCCATGAGGAAATATCAGATATATACGTATGTATGTACGTTTTTTAATTAAACATGTTCAATTACTTGTCAATTAGTAGTTAATGGTAATGACATTTAAGACAAAGACTATAAACAACCATTAACCAGTTGTTCGACTTTTCTTTCTTTTCTTTTTTCTCTTTTTTTTTGGGGGGGGGGGGGTCTTTAAAAACGTAATGATGATGATAATCGTTATCTGCCATTTCATACAAAAGGTATAATTGGAAAAAAAAATTGTATGTGGTCAATATTTAAGAACGTTATATTAATTGATTTTACATTAAAATCTTATCAACTATCTACATGTACACGTTTGTTCTCAATATGAAAAAACTTTACGTACATGTATAATTTATGAATGTAAAGTTTTTCTCGAAAATTAAAAAAGAGCTGTTGAAAATTTCTTTAAAATTAAACTTCAAAAATACTGCTACTAAATGTATTAATATTTGTTTTTAACAGAGAATAAATGTTTAATCTTTTGTTAAAAAACAAACAAAACGGCAGATGTATTTCATATAGAATAACTTACAATGCCCCCGCTGGGCCAAGCTGACCCGAAATGGCTGCAGACGTGACCCCAATAAAAGGAACTCCAAATATCCAGATCAGAATTTTCCAATCGTATTTTCCGAAATTGATATTCTTGTTGAAATAAATCAACAAAAAAGCATTAATCGCTACAACGTTGACCATAAGATTCTGAGCGGTAATAAACTCGACCAACATAAATGCGTAAAGCTCGCAAAGTTCCTTCGGATGAACGTGATTTCGAGATATTACGATATGGAGATGGTCAAAACTGTGCGCGATGTTGAACATGCCATCACAGATGGCCATATATACCACAAAACGCTCACTTTTCGACCATGTAAAAAAAGTTTGCTTTCTCCGCTTCTTAAAAGATAGAACCAAAACGAACGTTGCGCATATCAAGCTCAGAAAAATGCACACAAGAGCAGGCACGTGAATAATCAAAAACTGACCATTATCCACTCCATAGACTGGCAAATCGTAGCCACTGGTCTTTACAATTTCACTTTGGTTCATTTTGCCTTTATATTTAATTTCTTCCGATCCGTGCCCATTCAGTGTTCTCGCTGAATTAATACGTTCGCTACCTGCCAATAACAGCTAAATACCAGTTCCGATACCGTAGAGCTCACGGAAGGTTCCATTCTGCATGACGCGAACTCTGTATTATTATACTCTGTAAAATAGCAATATTTGATTTGGTTGGCGGTGTGCGATCTCACCTTATATTTTATTAACTTATATGTTGTAAATAATCATTATTTTTGTAACTTGATATTAATCCGAGCGTGAACGATTTACAAGAAAATCGAGTTCATAGTTATTATATTTTAGTAAACGTAAAAAACACTATCTGGATAAAAAAATTAAATTTTATATTCACTATTCCTCCAAAGGTATTTGAAAGTTTGCTTGGAAAGATTGTATTCATATCAATATCATTAATCGAAGAAAATTATTATTGATATGTGTACATTCATCGCGATTTTTTTTATCGTTTTGTTCATTTATAATATATATTAATTTAATGTACCGTAACATTTTGATTGAATCAAGACACCCTTTTGCTCAAATATATTTTTAGTAAGATACTGAAGATAGTGAATGCGGTTTAACCTTATAAACCATAAATGAGATTCAAGGAGTATTGGTCTCTTCATGACCAAGGTCAATATTTGACTTCTATATAAATTATTTTTTTAAAGTGTTTCAGGAAAATATGTCAGATTGTTTTGTTATTCTATAGAAAAGTTGACAATTCAATCCTGCTGTCTCGTTTATTTGCATCCACTAGAAGCGTTTGACAACCCAAATTATGCAGTTTAAATTTTTTTGCAACGTAATACCGGTAAAAGTAAGTGAAAATGTAAATTTTCTTGATTTTTTGATGGTAAATATAAAGATTTGACGGTAAATATTATTGCAGAAGAAAAATTTTATTTAAAAATGCATTGGTTTCTACCTTCACTAATCATTGAGAGTTATTCTTCACTGGCCATGTCCGATGTATTGTTTTCATTTCAAATAAAATGATTACGTATTTCCTGTATTAGTTACATGTAGACAAGTACCGGCTTTCACAGAAACTGTGATATAGACCGAAAATGTCACGTGTTTATCATTATTATACATGTACATGACTGTTCATTTAGTACCATAACAGAAATACATGTAACTGACCATATAAAAAAAAATTCTTTTTTATACTTCGTATGAAATAGCACAGGTGTTTGAGGACAGGACCGAAAAAAATATCATGTCTGTTTTTAATTATATTTCATATTGTAATAGTGTACAAGCTACTATTAATTTCATTTAGAAGTCGAAACCGAAAAAAAATCTGCTATTTTCAGTCTTTAACATCAAGGTACCACATAGCCCCAGATACGAACGATTTTATACAATAAAGTTTTACGATGTGAAATCTCAAATGAGACCAATGGCATACTATTGAAGAGGGGGTAACAATTTATTCTATCATATACTACATGTGAAACAAATAAGAGTAAACTCTGGAAAAAATTTTGATTATAAATGTATTAATTTGTTTGTATTAGAGGAAATTAAAGAGAGAATGAATTATATTAAAAATTTTAAAAAGAAGGTGACTAAATGTGACTAGATGACTAAAAAAAAAAAAAAAAGCTCTTTTGTGCACTTTTTCGGAGGGGTGTTTGTTTACTCTCTCTCTCTCTGTTTCTATTTTATTTTCGATTTTTTATATTTGTTTGTTTTGGTTTTTTCAATTCGATTCGTTAAAAGAGATTCAAGAAAAAGTACAGGGCCTTCTCTTACCTGACCAATTTTTGTGTTTGACCAGCTTGTACGAACAAAAGATTTTCGCTTTCCCCAGCTCGTGTAAATTGTGCTTCCCTACCAGTATACCTACAAAATATGTAATAGATTTTCCAAAATACGTCTATCATTATATTGACGGACGTGTAGTTTATGAAATGAAAAATTACGCAAATTTCCACTTTTTATAAAGAAAAGCCGAGGATTTTATTGAATTTCTTGAACTAGCTTAGCTGGTAGGAAAGTGTTATGATGCGTAGATATAGATCTGCGTAGAAGTTCTTAGGATTTTGGACAAAGGATTGGTCTGTTTCCATCATGTAAAATATAAAATAAATCACAGTTTTGTATCTAGCGTCATGTTTGTCTCCTATCCATTCCCTGGAAAAGATTTGCTCAGGTGTTAGAGGATATCTTCTTGACACTCGTTATTCAATGCCTTACCTGAAAATCCTCATAAAAATCAACCCAAATAATTCACCCCGAATGTGATGACATAGGAAATTATTCCTTTAGAAGTGTATAGTATCGTTTGGTTCGGGTTACTTAAACATTGAACGCCATTTTAGCTCACATGAGCTGAACGTTCAAATGAGTCTTTTCATCACATTTCGTTCAAGGTCCGTCTGTCTGTACATCTATAGATAAATTTGTATCCATTGTCTTTAAAGATCACCAGGCTAAAATTAATTAAACTTGCCACAAAGCACGCTGGGTTAAAGGGTTTTCATAATTTTAACTATGAACGGTCAGACCCTTTGGCAAAGGGAAGGACATTCGCAATTTTTGAAAAATCTTAAAATTTTAAGAGCTGTCATGTTGTACACATTGAAAATGCTATATATCTGTATTCTCCCGATAAAATTAATTCGAATGAAATGGGGCACAAGCAGGGTTAACATGATGAAAAACGCGTAAATGTGAAAGATTTTAATTGCATGTACAATAGTACATGCGATAGACAGTTTGTAAAAGTATATATGTCATACTTTAACAAACTGTCTATTGCATGTCTTACAAGTCCTTCACAACTTTGGGAAAAAATGTCATAAACCAGCACAAAATGATTTACCATTTAAAGATTTGAGATATTCTTTCAAATGACACAGAAATAAAATCAATATCTTTTAAATATGAATTTACCATGAAAACAAAAATCCCTGAATAATTGAACTTGGCATCTGCAGGTTAGTTGTCTGATGTTATATCATATGAGGTACATATACAAAGTAAAACAAACAAGTCATCAATATAAAAAAATCACAATGTAGCCATATTGTGACATGGTGTCACATATGTCAGGGTATCAATGCTGTCATGTGTACCTCCCTGTGGTGATAAATAAGATTATGGAAGAAATTGCAGAGGTCCTTCATTTTTATTGCATTTTTTTTTTTTGACCAACCGACCCAATTTTTGAATTTTTAAATCCGTAATCCAATAAATAAAAAACTTTCGCCTTATGGGATTCGATCACGTGACCGACCGTATTTACATCACCCATAAAAAAACAACAAATGATTTCTTATTCTTTTACTAAAATTTTTTAGAATATTATACCGTATATCCGCTTTTTCGCGTGTCACGAAAGCGAAATGGGGAAAATATGTTTTTTATTTGCGTCAGTCGTTTTTTTTTTTGCGATTTAAAATTTCTAATAGCAAACAATACCGGATATAATTTCTGCGTATTGAATATTTTGCGATGTAAAAGTGATCGCAAAAAAGCGAAAATTTTATCAACGCGAAAATAACCGGATATACAGCAAATGTCACAAAGTAAATATACATCGAAATTATTACTTATTAATTGTCGTATAATCATAAACATCCAGATGGGAACATCATGTATGCAATTTCTTATCGTGAATTTATTAATTATATGTCAAAGTGTACCGAGCATATATAAATGTACATACCGGTATATACGAGTCATACATGTTTGTTTTGAATGCGTAATTTACATGCGCGGATATATAGGAAAGGGGGGGGGGGGTGTTCCGGAAAATTAAAACTTGTTAAATTTGCATAGTAATATTGCAGAAAAAAGGCATTCAACTTTCCCCGTAGACAAAATAACCTCTCTGACCACCCCTTTCCCCAGATGGAAAAATTTTCTGGATCCGCGCCTGATATTCGTATTGATTTTCCTAATTTAATCATGATTACATGTTGGCACAGTGACGTCAAGATATGTTCAGCAACACCTTTAAGTTACCTTACACCAGTAATATCAAACTCGCACTTGCACTATAATTGACACCCATTGATTAACACTAGTTTTTTTTAACGGTAATAAAGCGCTATTGAATTTTTCAGACGTCAGAAAAGTCAGCTTAATATCCACTGACAAAAAGATTATTGTTTATACACGTGCATGTACATGTACGTGTACTAAAACAGACGAGATTATTTTTATTTAGATAACAACTATTCGGTTTTTGTTGTCATATATTGGAGTGTGTTAATCAATTTATTGTCAATGGTCCAGATTTGTCTGGTTCCATAAAACCTTTTTTCCCCTTTAAGTTTGTTTATTACCCCACAGTCGGGGTTTGCAGCCAGGGTTGGGGAGCCCTGGAATCTACAAACTAATCTATAAACAGTAAATGTTTTACCCTACTCTCCCCCAGAAAATGTAATAAAGATATTTTCTTGTGTGAAAAAGACACACACATAACAATCATTCATCAGAAATTCGTACGGTTTACATCTAAATAAATAACAAATAAAAATTTTAAAAATAAATATTATGACATATAACACAGCTTAACTTAGTCAAGTAAAAATTCCTATTTGACGGACTTTTATTTATTTATTTATTTTCATACTAGTATATTAATTGTTTAAGTACACAAAATTCCTCTCCTAGCACCTTCAAAAGTAGTTAATTGTTTGCTGTATTTTCTCTTATATATTATGTATTTTTCAACAATAAGAATAACAAGATTTATAATACTAGTATTGTAAAATTTAAAGTTTTTGCCAAACTATTCTAATATCAAAATTAACAATTGAGATCTAGTAAAATCAATTTCAATAAAATTTCCATTGTGATATACATTAACTATCAAATTAATAAAGGTGTTTAAACATATCATTTTGAGACAACCATTTTCATTTCCAAAGTTCTGTATAATATCATTCTTTGCTACCCTGTGTGTTTTAAATTTAAAACCAATGTATAAAAAATATATATCCTCTAGTAAAGGGTAACTATTTTTATTATGAGAAAAATATATAACGTCAGGTGCCTGTGATACATGTGTATGGAAAAAATAATGTATTCTATTGTTTTAAAAAAAATAAATGTTGTGGATTTAAAAAGATCAACTTTAGGGATAGTTATATTGTTTTTACTACGGTGATTCTTCCTGCCATTGATATACATATACAAGTCGTCTTCTGTTCCAGGAAGAGATCCTAAAACTGTCAGTAAGCTCAGTTTTGATCAAAGTCTCATATTTCCAAAAGGAATATATAGCCTAATGGAAAATTTTGACTGGGATCAAAAATGCGCCTCTAAGTTTTATTGGACTCGTCTTTTGATTCTGTAGTTGGCATAAAATACGTGATTGCGAAATTGGAAAAAAGAGGCTCTTTTTGGTGAGAGTTGATGTTAAAAGTGCTCTTACATAGTAGATTAATACCCTTGTAGCCTGAAGATTTGGATGTACTAGTTTTCCCATTGATTGCTTATTCTATCTAGTTTAGATATATCTTAGGCTCTTATAGTTATCAACATACAAAAAACATTTGCTGCATTGGTTAACTATATACAAATGTATATGAATGTATTGAATCTGGGTTAGATACTTTGAATCAAAATCTTGATGAAGTCGTTTTTGCCGGAAGAAAGTTCACAGATAACTCTCCAAATCTTACTCAGCATTTTAAGATTTTGACATTTCTGGATGGGTCTGATAGAAGATAAAACAGCTAGTCCAGCAAATATAGGCTTTAAAATAGATTCCGAATAGATATGGTCATTATGGCCATTAATAGCGCTCTATCCATGATGAACACCTAAACCCGAACAATTCTTGACCCTTTTCAGTAGAAAAATTACACTCAAGCAATTGCAACAGCAGTCATTAGTTGAGAGTTTAATTTTTTTCTTCACGACTAAGGAAAGTTCTGGCTAGTTTATTTTTTTCCCGGATAAAGTCATTATGGCCACTCAATGAATATTTAAGATCGGGGTAATACTTCTCACTTTTGTCATGACAATATTGTAGCATAAACCAGTAAAATCAAAAAGAAAATGTTATATGTTTATTTTTCAGATATATGAGGTAGCCTTTCCTCCTAAATATATTGTTTATTTCCCTGCAGTAATTGCAGCACACTGCCATTATTTTGACAATGCAAGCCAAACATTTAGGTAACGTGATCCGTGTCCATAATTCCCACCTGTTAGATCTATCAGTCATTTGAACCCCCGCTCCCCTAGTGAACACAACTAACGTGTTATGTTCTACTGGATAGATACAGCCCATCGGAGAAAAATACTTCCCCCATGGTTCCACTCCAATGAACATTATTAGATTTTCATTACGTTACCTGTGGTATAACACGGATGATTACACGGGTCCTTTTAAATGTTAGTGTTCATTAAATAATTATTGGTCCAATCAACGTCCGCTAGTATAACTAAACAATTTAAAAGTCAATTAGCTTATGACTAATGACTAAATGACAGTCGATTGTTAAACAATACTCCCTAGGCTAGAAGATCCCGATCGGTGAACACTACTCACTAGGCTAGGGAGACCCCGATCGGTG
>WFKH01011581.1:37907455-37938084 GCA_016163765.1 Magallana hongkongensis | reverse complement strand
GTCAACAACTGCACATTTCTCTTGATTTATTTTTCTCAGATTTATTTTGATTTTTAAAATTTTAACTTTAAACTGACATGCATAATGTTTGATTCGAATACACTCTAACACATGTATCTCAGTAAGACTCCTATGATACGCACATCCTTTTTTACTTGGATTATGGGCTATACACATGTAACATCAGAGTGCATTCCATATTCAACAGTGGGAGCTCCATGATCAGCTAATACTGTATATCCATACTTTACTTGATTTTTTTCAACCATTAATTCAAAAGTGTTATTAGCTAGTACATGTATGTACAGAATGCATACTTTGTGTGTCCTTGACTTCCAAGACACTAAGACAATACAATTTAGTCATAATATGTTTTCAAACACATTATAATGTCTGTATAATTAGTATTATAACCACAGTTTTTGTTCATTCATATAAACTGATTAATTTTTCCTATTTAAGCTGATGTACCAGTAAATAAACAATGAAAATGATGTCAGCCTTGCTTATTCAAATAATTGTGCTTGAGCAGATTTTAGCAACAATTACATCCTACTGGTGTTACATACAGAATTCCCATCATTCAATATGACCAGCAATTTCCGTCATTCAATAATGACCAGCACTCTGACATGCATGTATTGACCTTTCATATCTAAATAAAAAGAAGGGTTTAATATGCGTAAAAAAGGACTTACACGATTTAAAGTGCTAGGGGAGAATCCAAATGCAAATTCTGCAAGCATGTTTTAATAAGGGTTTCAAAACATTTAGAATTTAATAGATATATGATATACATGTATATACTCAGAGTG
Organism: Magallana hongkongensis; assembly: GCA_016163765.1. Taxonomy (NCBI): domain Eukaryota; kingdom Metazoa; phylum Mollusca; class Bivalvia; order Ostreida; family Ostreidae; genus Magallana; species Magallana hongkongensis. The sequence continues at coordinate 37,937,269 of WFKH01011581.1, read as the reverse complement.
AAACAAAAGCAAATTCCATAATTTCAAAAAGCATGAATATGTATTTTTGTAGAAAATGTTTCCTTTTTTTCTGATTTAATTCAGAATTTTCTTCCCTCTGTAAGATGAAACAGGTGGTAGTTTTTGGGCTGCATGGTCAATGGACTCCATGCGGGAATGAACACTTAGTCAATTTAAAGTCCACATGTAGTGTACTATGTCCCTTGCAACATGGAAAAAAATGTTAATGTAGGATTCAAAAGTGTTATTTATGTAAGTGCATTATTCACTGGAGCTCACAGATTCACAAAAATCAACATTATTTAAATAAAGATTTTTTATTTATTGAATGTATGTTGCCAATTTAAACATTCACTGCTTTTAATTAATATCAAACTTTTCTAAATTAATTCAACAATTGTAAAATTTATCTAAAGGATTCTGAAAATGCATTAAATCTGATCCTAATCAAAGTTTATTGCATAAGAAAAGATGTGAACTCAAGTGAACAAAAAAATGGCTGAACTCTAAAGTTGCTAGATCACACAATTATAAGAGGCACCTAACACAGCAGGTATATACCTCTACGATCAAAGTACGGTATTCCATCCACATCTACAACGAAAGCAGTGGTCATCAAGCTACAATTAGGCCCCACTATAATTGCCGGCATCATTGAATTTGATCATTTATGTCACTTTTCATCTTTGTATTTGAACTGTCATCCACAGAAATATATTTAAAAAATCTAGCACAGTTTATGGTGTATATTTGAGATAAGGGTATATTAACATGGAATTTCAATCATATTCATGCAAATACAATGTATACTTAAAACCAAGTTTATAACTTTTGTACTGTTTTTGATTAGATCTTAGAGCTTCCTGACAATTCACTGACAGAGACAGAGAGTACATGTATAAGACGGGCATCGTAGTCTCTGACATGCTCTGCTCATGTGAAAATAAAACATTTACTTGGACTCTATGTAAGCTATCGCCCAGAAAGTGCATGCAAATTTTACAACATGCATGTAAGTTCTCTTCTAATGATGGTACTAATTATTTCTCTATACCGATTAAGCCAATCACAAAAATCCAGTTTGTTATGTTTGCATGTTCATACTCATGTACATGTGCTTTACATGTTTATGTGTACTAAAATTAAAGAATGACAATGCATTAACATTTTCTCAAAATTTTTAAACTACCAAAATTTAATGGGAAGTATAGAACAATAAAGAATAGAATACTATGCAGCAAAAAATAAAGACTTAAATATTAAAACAAACTTTCAACAAAAAGAGTCTTAAAACTACAAATACCTGCAGTAATCAAATGAAATCAATACACAGAGAAAGTACCGGTAATTCAAAATTAAGAGTTGTATATAATTGTATACCTGAGCCCTTTCCAAAGCCCTCCTTCATTCCCTGGAATTCCTCTTTATCCTCCAGATTTTGGAGGAAGCGGGCAGTAATCTTAGGGAAAGACTGATGCGACATGGCCATGTATTTCTCACGAATCATCAGAGCCTGTACCAAACTTTTGGATGCCTCTTTCAGGTCATGCATGGGTACCTACAGTGAAAACATCTACCATAACATGAACAAATGAATATGGAAGCTGTAGAATCTCTTGAGGGTTTTTTTCTTCCACTTTTCTTCCACTCAATTTTTGAAAAAAATATGGTAGTTTGTAATTATATATCCTGATGTAATCTAACTTGCTCCTATCGCTGAAAATATATTGCATGTTACTGTAAATGAGAATAAGATTATATATTGTAATATTTCTTTTCTGTTTGTAACACACTTTCTGATTGGTTTAGAAATATACTTTCCATACACATGTATAAAAAAAAATTTGCCTAAGCCACACTGACTTGCACCTAGAGTAAAGTTATGTTTAAATATGTTCGTACAATCTTTTTTTTAGGAGCATAATTGTTTTTGATATCTGTACTTTTTGATAGAAAAATTAAATTTTTATATGGACTTCATTTATTCAATAGCTATGAAATTTGTTAAATGTTAACTTGAAAGAAGTTTTGTAATTTATCACAGAAAGGCTAGGGTATTTTTAATGCCTCTATATAGTTGCAACATCAGTTTAAATTGATTATACACAAAAATTCATTTGTAACCCTCATACAGTCAAATTTCAATGTTCTACCGACTCCATCAAATGATGTACATCAATTGATGAAATAACGAAATCAAGCTACATGTATATACCTCTATACTTTTTATTTTGTCGACAAAATTATGCTAGGCAGGTTGATCTAAATCCCATAGAGACATTCAGTCTCTGGGAATGATCAATACGGCTAGTACATGTACATTTTGTAGACAGTCGATCTCTACATCACAAATGATCTAGCTAAAGGAATGATTACAATGTGAAATTAAAGTACATTTATATATTGATCAGAAGAGAATTAATAAGGTGCACAAATACAACATGATCACAAGTAGATATATATAAGTACCAATATCATAAATTATGGGTATAGGAAATTCTCACATCAAACAGTTATACAATAGACCCAGCGCTTCACATTAATTTTCAATACAGCTAAATAAATACCGGTATATTATGTAAAATTCTACTACAGTTATTGCCGAGATCAAAGAGATGCCGCAGACATTATTCTCCAATATACCACGGTCATCAGTAAATTATCAGATCAGAAATACCTATTTGTCTCGCACTGATCATGAAAGTACAACTTCAAACCGTAAAAAGTTTTAAAACCATGTCAATTTCACATGTTAGTTCCAGTCAAAACGATGTGTATTGCCTCAAATGTTTATTTTTAAGAGATCAATGCGGCTGTTCCTAGGACCTCCCTAGCACATTTTCACTGAGTATTTTTATATAAAATATATAACGTGTAGTAGTAATAATCGTATTAAATTGCCCCTAAAATATTTGGAATATGATTCAAAGATATTTTATAAATAAGTGAAGAGTATTAAATATCTAAAGAAAAATTCTGTCGTCTGCATGTGATTCCTTTGATTGATACACATGTAAACATTACTAACAAAACCGTTGGGGTTACACGGAACAGCCGTCAAAATGACCTAGATCGTCTCTCTATAGTAGAAACGATCTGTGGAAATACTGGGCTATTAGTAGAATAGAAATAAAGTTCTTGTTATCGTGAATGTTGCAGGATAACCTCCTCGGTCTCGAAATGTTGTTTGAAATATAAAAGCCTCGGCTAACGCCATGGCTTTTATATTTCAAAACCACATTTCTCTACCTCGGAGGTTATTCTGCAACAGTCACGAAAACTCATACTTTATTTCTTAAATAACTTATTTGCAAGTTTCCATATTTTTATCCATTTCTTTCAGTTTTGTATGATCCGATATTTTTCAAATTGTACGTAACACTTTTAGTATAAAGAACATATTGAGTACATGTATTTTCATAACGATAGGTAGATTGAAAACAAAGTACATATGAGATCCAATGGCATAATCTACAATGAGAGGTATAGGGTTTCTTTTCACACTCACCCCAAGGCTTGCAATCTAAAGTAAGAGGAGAGGATCAACACATGCATAACATTTTGATACTAATTAAAGGCTAGAATTCAAATGACTCTCCATCCAGGTCGACCCTGAAGTCTGAAGACTAATTTCACGTAATTACAAATTTTTTTTGTTTCGTCATAATTATATTCAAATCAACACTGAAATGCTAAGTGCTACTGTGTAAAATAACTGTTTTGCATTGGGTTGTTCATTATTTCTATGTTATACCAATGAAATAATCTTTTTTATCAAAATGGCTAATAAGAATTCTTAATACGTGCCCCCTCCCCCTTCCAATATTGAGCATGCTTATCAAAACAGTTGACAATTCATCCCAAATCCATTACTTTGAATTCCACTTGCTACTTATTTATTGAAACATGATTTTAGAAGGACATGCATAAGGTTGCAAGCTTTTGTGAAGCAAGTTTCAATCTGAATAAAATTAGATACCACATTCTGAATAATATCAACTGCATGTTTCTGCAAGATCAAGGCAGCATGCAAGTAGCATATTCAAAACAATTATCAAATTCTAATCAGATTTGGAGAACTTTGAACCTCCCTAATACATGAATTTCCAGCTTATATATTGACTGGAGAATGTTACATGTATTTACCCCACTAATTTCTTGTCCAGCGATGTAAATTCGCTGGAAGTCGGGCGCTAGGTCATATTCCTCCTTGACCTCAGGGATTTCATCGTACACGTCGGTGGAGGACATTCTCTGGTACGACTCACTGTCCATGGCACTTGGTTTGCCAACAGAGCTAGCACTAAAATAAAATTAAAGATATTGATATAATTATAGATTTTTTTTTCCTTTTTCAAATATCAACATTAAGGATTTGATAATTAGAATAAGACTTATAGACACAACATGATCTTGGTACATGATTGTGGAACATACAAAATTTATCAAATAAAATAATTTTAATGTTAAAATACATGACTGAATATTAATCACATATATAAAATTATATTATATACATATACAATGTTCACCCATATTAATTAATATTTCTGATTAAAAAATCAACTCCCCCTTTTTTTATTTGGCTAAAATTGGCATTTTTAAAATCAAGTTCTTTACAGTGATCTAAATGAATAGAGACATCGAAAGACTGAAAATGAAACAATTTTTGTTGACTTACAAATATCATGTATGATTTACATGAATATGCTCTTTTTTTTTTTTTTTTTACATGTTTAACACTGATAAGATGATCCTGATATGTATCTAACAGGAGAAGTATATTTTGATGGTCTCATTTATTTGACCTCTTATCTTAATAATTTCTTCTTTTTCCATGCAAAACTCGCTCTGCAATTTTTCTTGTATGTGGCATGCAATGATTTTATTTCTTTCAAATGTTACTCATGCAATAACATGCCAGATATATATACATATTGTATCTTTTTCGATGAATACTGTACATGTAATTGAATCAGCCATATCTTATTAGCCTTTAAAGCCATCATGTTGCCCTGAATATATTGAATCTAAAGCCAATTCTACAACGAAAAACTAATATACAATTATTTACCCATGCTTCCACATTACTTGATAATACTACATAATTAATTCATAATATAAAAGAATGAATGGCAATTTTTGCTTACATATATAAAATAATTATATAAAACTGGGCACAACTCCTAGAAGAAATGGAATCAGAATATTTCCTGAAAATATGAACATCTATTATTACGTTTTTAACTACATTGTACAAAGTTAGAAGAAATTCTGTTGAGTGCTTTATGAGGAGTTGTTTTTAGAAAAAAAGTAACGGACTTACTTACTGACTGATAAACAGTTCAAAAACAATTACCAGTAATATGTCCTCCGCAACTTGTTGCCTGGGGTATAATTAGAACTTGATAAGAATAGTCATTTTCACACCAAAACTTCTGCTTTATTTATGAACCATGGACAACTAAAGAGCACTGAGACCTGACAATCTAATTTGTTTTCTTTCTTCAATTGATCAAACTCTCTTACCCTTATATCTATAATGATCATATAAATACAGTGTATATGCACCAAAGAAAAATGTCAAATTCACACCTGTATGATCCTCTTGTCACCAAATGACATCACGTTCACATATACCATTATGATCACAAGTACATGCATGGTTATTTACATGTATTTCCAAGGATTCCATTCAACACAGGATCAGCAAAATTTTACTGATTACTGTCTAGCTTGGATATAAAAAATTCCAGTACACGTGTTCCAGTTATAGCATCGTACTAGGGTGAATCAATAATCAATTACCATCAACATTATCAAACTGCAGACTTCATCATTCATCCTTCATGTAATATTGTTTTTCGCTCAGTTTTTTTTCTTTTCTTCATGCCTATATAATCTTAGAATTACGCTGGCAAAGATCTCATTGCTGTTTCAATTCAGTGATAGCAAGCAAGTACCTGGAGATTGCTCAGCATCCACTGCATGACCATTGATCTAATAACATTGCTGCTCATTTCAACTGATGCTGCCACCAGAGAGTACAAGGGGAAAGACTAGCACTCAATATAGATGTACAGATTATTGATTTAATCCATGATACTATTTAGTACAGTCACACAGCCTCAAATATATATTTCTACCAGTTATACCATACAAGTGTATATTATATACTGTATACAGGGAAATATTCACTCCCGTTTTATTTTCGCCCCTTTCGCCCTCGTTGTCAGCTGGCGGATTTAAGACTGAGCGAACTCCAATGTCTAAAAAAATATCTCTTCAAAATTCATTTACGTACTAAATTTACCGATTTAGGTACTGACCAAAAAATCATAATGTTTATACTTTATGTGTTTCTCTCATTGCTCTTTTTTTTTTTTTTTTAATTTCTTTTCATTTTAAGAGTGGAAAAGAGCTACCCTACTGCAATTTTCTTGCTAAACATGACACTTATATTATTACTACATAAAAACAATGATAAAACCACCGTATATTGTATGTTCTCTCCATAAAAAGTAATAAACCAAAAAGTTATGCAAATAATTTTTCATTAAAAATGTATGCAAATTATCAAAAACTGTATACTGGTGCATCTACTTAATAATGCTACACAAATATTGTATGATAAAAATCTGAACTTTATATTTCATTTTTTACATTACAACATACATTGAATTATTAACTTAATTAATGACTGTGTCAGGTGGGCGGTTAGAAGAAAACAATCTAAATCTACATAACACATATATCAAAAAGCATTAAATAAAGATATGCCATGCTGTATCATACTTAATCAAATGTTACATATTCTAAAACCCTTCCCCTGAACATCAAGCTTATGCATGCTTTTGCAGTGCACCATGGTTAAATGTCACTCACTTATTTCTTTCATGATCTGTGGATGCTTGATCACCGGTGTTAAAAAATCTGAAAATGGAGGCTGCAAACATGAAGGTTTGTATCACACCGCAGGACATGCACTCAGTCGAGTGAATTAAAAAAAAAAAACATTTAATTTTTGAACTAGTTTTAAAAAGAGTAGGTATTTCAAAGGTTACAGTCTTCACTGCAAAATGAAATGATACTTGCTCACATTTCATGAAAATAATAGAAACAAGACTGATGTAGATAGATGGTGATCATTGGAGAATATTTTCTATACTTGTACTAATAATGTACTAATTGCGATGATTATAGATGTATGTTACACTTTTCTATGAATTCACACTGCTATTATGACTTTACTATTGCATGATTTTGAAATATCATCTTCATTGATGGATATATATACATTCTAAAGAAAACTACCAGCAAATTTTACTCTGAATCTACTCTACATCCAACATAATTTAAAGTCTTAAGCTCATATAATTACATTCATGACGTACATAACAATTACATGTGATTCACAATTACATGTATCAAAGTCATAATTAAAATGTATGCATCTTTAAAACTCTAACTACTATTACCAAGTAAAGAAATTAATACATGTATGTATCTACATGTATGTACTTACAACATTTGATATCAATATCTAATGGCATCCAGACTTCATCACTGAATCATTGTCCATTCACGCAAATATCTTACATAAATTGGTACATGTCTATCTATGTACTATAATTCATCGTGACCCTAACTGGTGGTCATACAGAATACATGTATGTAACCATTATCATATAGTTACATGATGAAATCGACATGCAGATCACAAACATGTAATCCGTGTAAAGGATCTGCTTATAAATATTGACAGAGAAATCTGGTGTTATTATTGCTGTCAATAGATTGATCAATAAATTGTCCATCTGATCTCCCTTCACTCAATCTTTCTCTCTGAGATGAATCTGTGACATGACATTACGGATCATTATTTAAAGGTATCATATCCATATGATATTCATGATTTTATATATAATTACAGTATACCTCAACATTAGATAGGACAATTGAATTGTACATGCATGCATACATAATCCTTCAAGTAATTTGATGTGCAATTCCCTATAAACAAGTTAGCAGTGTGTGTTTGAGATGAACGTATTCCTGATTGCCAGTATCAAAATAGCACAAACAGTCACAAAATAGCCTTAGTGAAATTTGAGCAATAAGATTTTTTTATTATTGATCATATCAAATGTAGAAAAAAAAACTAAATAATTTCAAACAGATATGCAGTCACCTGTCAGTCAGAATGTCTGATATTCCTACAGTATTATAGAAACATCATTAACATTTTTGGATAATCTGATAACAGATATATAATTACATGTACAAATGAATAATATAAGACTACATAAATTGAATTATTGCACATCGTTGACATCTGAAGTACCTGGCAGTGCTTTACCTAACCAGAACTGTTATACAGAACATAAATTATAAATCATTAAACTATTAACATAACTTAGTTTAAAAGCAGTTTGGGCATCTGTTTTTATTCTCATACATGTAGATACAGTGTATTCTAAAACAGTATGTGTATATACGCATACATGTATTTGGCACGCTGTTCGTGGTTATGAGGAAATGCGATTCTTTTGCAAGCAATTACAGTGTAAAGACAAGATTTATGTAAAGACCATGCAGTTTTATCTCATTAGCTAAAGATAACAATTAGGTTATTACATGTACCTAGTCCAATTTTATTCAAACACTTTGATATTCATGAAAATTTTATGAAATTTCAGAAAGCATATTACAAAGCTTAATCAGATACCCAGGTGATTGTTTCATTAAAATTCTGAATCTAGATCATCAAAAAATCAAAAATTGTCATTTACTTGAGCAAAGTTTTTAGACAAGGTCAGGAATCTATAATATGGCAGCAAGTAAATGCTTGCCTTGTTGATTTTTTAATTATAGGGGTACATTTTATTTTTAGTATATAGTTACAGTGATTCAGATAGGGGCTGCTATTAGGGGCGCCTTGCAGTAATGATAGTGGTTAGACATTATTAAACATGGTTATGTAGATATCATTTGTAAATCTTGTGACATTTGATTTGAAATTATATAAATCATTCAGAGATCTGACAATATGGACTAAACATGACCCCTAACAAATATGGTAACATGCCCAAAGCAATATACAATGTAACCCCTAATAAAGGAATCTATTACATTGGTACAATAAAATTTCAATAATAATGAATAGCTAGGGAATGTTGGTGCTTTTTCAGTTTGGGAGAAGGATAGAAATCATGGATACAAACTTTTTTTTTTTCAAAAAAAAAATTGGGAACGCTAAATGCTAACTCCTTATGCAATCAAGAAAAGAAGGCACTCAAGACATAAATCTTGCCCTTGGATCATGACATGTCTCGCTGTTACTATGAAGCATTCATAGGAACAAATTAATTCATGGCTCCAATCGAAATCTCAAAATATCTTACCTGGAACGGTTTCTAGAAATAAACAGCACATGCAAGTCACTTGCTTATCTCTTTTTATAATTAAAATTATTTGACATTTAATAACAACACTATTGTCTTCATAATAATTACTTAGCTAGTCATGCAGATAATATTTGGATACAAAATTATGAACTGTGCTCATTAGACACTTACTGGTACATGGCTGCAGGTCTGTAACTCCCGGTCTGAAAAAAATCGGATGGACGACCTGGGAGCTACAGTGCCGCCCATTGAAAAATTGTATATTTATTGCGCAGAAAAACGTGCGCTAGTTTTGGACTGATTAACCTTATTTATACGCAAATTCTGTAAAAACAATTAGTACCATTAAATTCTTCATGCAATTTACTACTGGTATCGTCTCTTTACTTGCCTCAGACTTTCTCCGAAACACGCTACCGACCTCGGAAAATGAACTGTGTTAAATTTACATCGAGATCGAGAGTCGCCATTATTACATGTAAACAAACTGCACCACTTCAGTTTACGGAGCTGGTGATGGTGTTTAAAAGACTATCTGAGGCAAGTAAAGAGACGATATCAGTAGTAAATTGCATGAAGAATTCTTTTCACAGAATTTGCGTATAAATAAGGTTAATCAGTCCAAAACTAGCGCACGTTTTTTTCTGTGCAATAAATACACAATTTTTTCAATGGGTGGCACTGTAGCTCCCAGGTCGTCCATCCGATTTTTTTCAGACCGGGAGCTACAGACCTGCAGCTAACTGGTACACCAAACATATTCAGTAAATGTTAACCTCAACACATATCTTAAATAACTCAAAAAGATACACATCAACTATACTGTATATATTGTATAGAGTAAATCAAAAGATACTCCAATTCTGAGTCCACTTTTCACCTTAACAAAATATATGCAGTTTTTAGCTCTTAAAAAATTATGTGAAAAAATGAGTTACCAATCAAAGTGGAAGATGAAGATCAAACATAAAGATTTTGTGGGAATCGGATGTTGCTTCAAAGCTGGTTCATTGATTTTTTTCGAGCTAGTAGATTGTATGCATTATGAGCTACTTTGCAGAGCTAAAAAAATTTTTTTAAAGCTAGTACATTGTATGCATTATGAGCATCCTTGCAGAGCTAAAAAACTTTTTAAAGCTAGTACATTGTACGCATTATGAGCTTATTTGTAGAGCTAAAAATTTTTGTTAACAAAAATTTGGATAAAAAAAGACCATACCCATTATAAATGGCATCATTATCATTAAGAGTAATACCAACTGTAATTGATATAATTACTATTTCATTTAGTATCCACAGAAAACAAAGTCAAGATAGCTATATACCAGTATATAAATGTATTTGTATTAGAGTTTTATGTATAAGTACCAGTAAATACATGAATTGTGCATTTCACTAACCTTGAGCTAAGTTGCTTCTCAAAATAAAATTTCCTTTCATTTTCTTCTATGGGGTATTCCGGGATCTCATAAGGAGCGGACCCTTCTTTGCCACTAATCTCCTTGCTTCTGCTCAAAATGGTGTCGGCCAGTTGTTGAAATTTTTCATCCATTTCTGTGTGGATGTGGTTAGGGAATTTAAGTTTGGTAGGCGCAAAAGTTGGCGACAGGATTTCATCTAGAAATGAACAATTGATCAAAAATGATTTATTAATAGAATGCTATGCATACACAAGCATACCTTGGTAGAGAATATTTCAACAACTTGCCCCTGAAGAACTGTCAACAAATTTTGTTGTATATATTTCACATTATGTTTACTTAAAGAGGGATTGGTGATTTACTAACATTGAAATCCCTGCATACAAGTTGGTATTTAAAAACTCTGACGTATGCAACAAGACTCATAAATGATAACTAGTTAACGAGGCTGAGTACAGTTTAAGTGTGCATGACTGCGCATCTTTTTATTTTCATGCAACTGTAGGTGCAAAGGCATATATAACTTTCTTTTATATTGTGATTTTATACAAAATTAACATTATATGTAATGTTTCTAATTTGAGAAATTGTGATTTTATTACCTTGATAGGGTGAAATGCTAAAACGGCACTTCTGCGTCATCGTTTCTCGGTATTGTAAACTATGCATAAAGCCAAGAAAAAAGTATGATTCACTCATTTTTTCGAGGCAGTGATGGGTTTTTGAAATAAGAATTTGACAGAGCATCAAAAGAAACATATTAGCATTTTTAAAATGTTCATTTGTTAAAAATTATTTTTTCTAAGCCAATTTATACCCCAATATGCCAAACTTTTGGGGAAAAAAAAAATCAACTTTGATATAATCCGTGGACCAAACCACGAGGACAACATTTTTTTAAATTTCACCACTTGGTGACTTTTTACAATAGTTTTCATATATTTGAAAGAAAAGAAATCCCTAGGGCAAAAAATACAAAAAATAAGGGGAAAATGTAAAAATTTAGTGCATTTTCAACAAATTCCCATAGGGTCCCATAGTAAAAATAGATAACTTTTGAGACTACTCCCTAGGAAATGGGGGTAGTAAATAAATATTTTTTTATCTAAAAATAATTGATACAGAAGTAAAACTACATGCAAGAAATTTCATCAATATAAAAATTAGAAAAGAAATAATTAGACTCAGCCTCGATAAAACACAATTGTCTCTTGATTTTTTACTTCACAGTTTCACACATAAATAAAATCCTTATTTACGAAATAAAATGTTAAAAAGTTCATTGGAGTATGAACTTGGTTGGTCACAAGAAGATTTGATCACATACCAACCAAGTTCATATCCCGGTGAACTTTTTGACATGCTGTTTATTACTTATATTTACATTTGAAAAAGGCAAATTGTTCAGAATCATTAAGGTAATGATCCATACCCCACTACATAAATAAAATACCTACAGAATTTTTTCAAATTTCTCAAACATGTATCTGGGAATATATCCTTATCATATTTTATCTAGTTGGCTGGTCCATCAGTATTATAAAAGCTAGGACTGTTGCTAAAAATAGAACCAATTGTGGAAATTGGTGCTTTTTCATACATTAAGAATATTAGCCCTAAGCCTAAAATTTGACTTTCAGAAAATCATTTTTTGACTGATATCCTATGTAAAATGAACGAATTTATTTTTCAAAACAAATACTTTAATGTTACACATGCTTATTTATTAAAAAATAAATAAATTTGTTTACAAATGATTTAAAATGAAACAAATTTTCAAAGAGAATTTAATCTCTTATAATTTTATTTACCTACAGAATTCGCTGATATAGTGAAAATGTTTACCCCTTAAGGCCCTTAATCAATAGAAAATAAAATTACCCAAAGGTCCGCCTTATTATGATCACAATGGGCGTATTTTTGGTAAAATTCATTAAAATATATATTTTGAAAAAGGTTCCGTAAAAATAAAATTTTGCATAATTTTATCATTTCATCTCTCTAAAAAGTATATCTAGCTTTTTGTTAAATAAAAAACATGATTTGAACAAACCGTTGATCAATCTGTATTATATAAATCGCATAAGATGGGTTTTTGAATATCGGTAAGTATTATGGATCGAGATCGGTATTTCGAAATTGCAGTCACATACGTGGAAAATGCTAACTACCTGATATGCTTTCAAGACAAAACCTATATTCAACTATTTTTACTGGTTTTAAAGACTGTTCCAAAAAAAATGAAATAACTTTTCTTCAACATATAATTTTGATTCTAAAAACAATTTTTAGGGAAAATATATTTATGTTCATTGCTAAGCTTATAGAGTAAAGATCGGGCACGGGCAAGACGTAATAACGCGTGAATTACGTCATACGTTGTTTTGTGACGTATGGACAATTACCTTAACACATGTTTTTATGTTTACAATAATGCAACCGTCAAAAGATAAGCGCGTGCGGTCATTGTGACGTCACGAAAAAGTTCACACAGAATTGAATGTTTTTGCTATTTTAATAGGTTCATATAAGGAAACATATTTGCAAATGTAAATATACAAAATTTAAAAATGTCTGCCAATTCAAATTACCAGTGTAACATAAACTCAATGAAATGTATTTCTTGAGCAATATCAGAGCAGTGAACATCATATTAATGTTAAAAAATGATAGTAGCAGATATCCTCTTTGACATATTTTCCCTCTTTTTACCCAGTACATTTTTAAAAAAAATGGACAATTTTAATCCATATATAGACCATGCACTATTTTTTAACATCATCATCCAAGTGCTTTCATTTAATTTGCAATTACAATTGCAAAATCGCTGTACAATTGTTTATTCAAGCAGTGTCTTTTAAACTGATGCCAAAGAGGGGTGTTTTAAAAGAGAATTCTTGGACTTTATCATTCCATTGAATGTAGTATGGAATCAAAAAGTATTTATGAACATCAAATTATAATATAGCAAAAAAGTGAAAGATATGGGATCCTGGGACAGCTAGAGTTATAGTAGGTTATGAGTTCTCCAGGATATGAGTTCTCTAAGCAATCATCACATGGATGTTCAAGCTGCAAAATTGTAACACACAGACAGGGATATATTTTCCTTTACAGTTCTCGTCTCCATATAATACTTAATATATATAAGAGAGAGTAGATGCAGATCTGTAACTCTACATGGAAATATGGGTTGACATATGCCGTACACCTACAGTTCCTAACATATAACAATGTACTTATAGTGCACCATACATTGCAAGTGTTTTGATTGTGAGGATTCTGAGGAACATATTCTATCTATGGATTGCCAATCAAATATTCCCGTAGATCTACAAATCTGCAGGTAAGAAGAGAGCTGTGTGGTATGAGAAGATCCTGTGATAGAAGCAAGCAAGACCTTAAGATGACTGGATATTCATGGTCGAGCACACAACGAGATTTTTTGTTTGTAAAGATTTAAACAGGTCTGTTAAAGAGTCAGTGTTTGGCATGGTCAGAACAACGTTCTTCATTAACATAATAATTTCAATCAAAATATCATCTAGAATCCTGTTAACAGATTAAGCTAAAGCATTGTTGAAACTGCGTTTTAGTCAACAAATTACGACGCAATAACAATACTGAAGCGATCTAAATAAATGAAGGATTGTACCTTGAGCTGGTCTCTTTAGATCGTCATTTCTACCATCCATTCTTTCGCTTTTCTCCGCCATCTCGGTTAATTTTTATTTTTATCTAATTTCAGAGCAGTACTACGACTAACGATAATATAATCTTTTTCTATCTCCGTGAGTTGAAGAGCGATATAAACTAGTTGTGCTATGATGCAAGAACCAGTTGACAGGACCCGCCAAAAAATAAACAAGATCATTTTGATGCAAATCATTATCGTTTAATGATTTCAATAAAACCACAGGTTAAGTAGCCATAACTTATAAATGCTTTTAAAAACCAAAAATGTACTAACTATAGTAATGAAACCCCCCTCTCTCTCTCTCTCTCTCTCTCTCTCTCTCAAATGAAAACACGCTGATTAGAGAAAACACCCCTGATATGATTTTACGGACATTTTACGAGAAATATGTTTCCGTGATTTAATATATGTATGATTATAACAGGTCATTAAAGTTTTTGGATCCGGCACTCCTGTGATGACCATGTAGTGATTATATATACCGATTCTATCTTAACCAAACTTGGATGGATGATTCATCTTGTGATTCTTTCAAAAGTGTATATAATGTTTATGTTTAAAATTTCTAGAAGCAACTTTTTTTTTGGTCCTGGTGTTTGCGACTAAAAATTTAATACTAGTCATCGGGAAAGTCTATATGTCATTGATCAGGTTCAACAGGAATATTCTTATCAATCTTTGTCTAGTTCATTATCCAGTGCATTGTAGGACGGACGAAGAATGGGCTTTATAAAGGTTTGTCACACTCAAATCTGAATAAATTGCACAGAAATTTTCTTCTAGAGAAGAGGTTAGATAAACTTTTAAAATCTCTAAATGGTAAAAGTAGAACTACATCTGTATACCATATGTACATGTATTTTATAGAAAATATTCCCGGGGGTGGAGGGGTGGTTAAAAAGATGCTGACAAACAAGATTCACGTGCACAAATTAGACAAAACATATTTCAAGAAAGTTTGTTGCATTATTTGAAACAGTTGGACATTACAAGCAGTGTTCAGGTCGCACTGAAGATGGATAGATGTTCATCTAAATACTGTTGACCAAAAAAAAGAGAACATTTTTAGATTTGAGCCTCGCAGATTTTTTTTTGATTTTTTTTTTGGGGGGGGGGGGTTGTCTGAAAATGTGCCAGTCTGCTTCCAAATCACAAAATGATCTAAAGTCACCAATCAAGCAAGAAATGATTTTAGAGCAATCCGTATCATTTGTGCTGGAGAAATACTGAATTTCAGAGATCGCAATAAACCTGTTTTATCACTGGGAGGACGTCATAGAGAACACGTGGCGTTAAAAAGGCTATTTTTAAGTGGCTAAATTAAACGAATTATGACAGTAAAACTATGAATAAATAAACAAGAAAAAATTTGTTGGTATTGAATTTTCAAAATATGTTAAAACATTCTGGATAAATTAAACTTATTTATTTTTATGCCAGCTTTTAACGGGGACATATATTACGAAACGCCCTGTATTTTATAATACAAAGTACATACATTGTGATATGTTCAGTATTTCGTAATACAGGTTGCAGAGAAATAAATATCGTATAATTCATAATGTAAAATTTTGCAAACGGACAAAACATCAGCGAAAACGGTAATTCATAGTAATACCTGGCAATAATAATTTTATCAATATTCAATCAAACTTATCCGAAATGCACTATTCATTTGGAAATTACTGCATATATATAGTGCTTGTACATTTCAGTTTTTCAAACCTCTTACAAATCTCAAAAGTATATTTTAGCACCTAAGACGTTTCTTTAAAACTTGACGGAAAGTGTTGTCAAAGAGTCCATAAAGATATGGATTAAAGGTATGGCTCAAGATGGGAAACGACATCAACACACAATAAGCGTTGATTCTAGCAGCGTCGTCATCAAGTATCCACATGTATTTATTGTACCTCGTGTAGATGGTTGTTATTATAGAAGGAACATGCGCGATAATAAAGATAACAAAAATGGCCAAAAACATCACGTGCAAAGAATTTCGAGACTTCATCAGTGCAGACTTCAATGAGAGTGTTTGCTGTTTATTTTTCACTCTGCTCTCAAGGAGAATTTTAGTTCTCCGATTGCAAGAAACGTCATCTGTTGATGAATCTTCTTGGTATGGCGTGTGTTCAGTCGATTTTGGTTCGGCAACACCTTGCTCTGGAATGAGATCTCTTGGTGGCATGTCTTTCGTGATTTTAGAAAAAGATTTTTCGGTATCTTGGTCATTTTTCGCCGAATCTAGTTCAGTTTTGTCAGTTTCTTTAAAATCCGTTGTCTCATTGTCGTACTCATGGTTCCTCTGTTGGAATGTATGTAAAGCTTTGGAATGTACTCGCACTTTGGTTACAACCACGTGTAATATTCGAATATTAAAAACCGACGACGCAATGAAACACCCAAAAACTATGCAAGACGAGATGACAGAATAGAATTTTTCCAGAAGTGGATGTCTGTTGTTGGAAAAGACGCAGGTAAATCCTTCCAACGTTGAATTTTGAAGTTGTTTGAAGACTGGAACGTTACTGGAGGTGGCAAAAACAGGAGTGTTCATCAAAGCAGACAAAATCACCAAAGCCAGCATCGCCATTTTTCGTTCCTTTAGGGTGAACTGTCGTTTAGCGATGTTACAAATTCTTCTGTACCTGTCAAACGAAATTGCAGAAATAGTCATCACTGATGCACAAACCAACCAGCGAGTTCCAAACACCAGAGTCAGACACCAATGATTTGGAATACTGCTAATTGGTGAAGTATGGTATATTATCCCTACTATTGAAGAAAGCACCACAGCTATCAGATCAACTGATGCTAACACGGGAATAAAAAATCGTGGTCCCTTTGTTGGAATGTCTTTTGTTTTATATATAAAGAGAACAACAGAATTCCCTACTACTCCGATGCAGAAACACAAGATTAGGAATACAGTTGTTGGCAATGTTGTTTTCATTAGAGAATTATTCCATTCAGTTACACGATACATGATAATGAATGCAAACGTTTATTAACTCTTTTCCAAAACCGTTGAAGTTAAACTTTCTATAATTCTCAAGTGAATTTTGCTCAGTGTTTTTTGAGCTTTTATCAGGACTTTTGATGATACAAAGTACATTTTTTAAAGTTAGTAATTTTAAATAAGGATCAAATGAGGAACAATATCTGGTACTGAGTTTCTCTATAAGCACTAAGTTAATCGGTACAAGATAAATCTAATTAATTAATTTGTGAAGTGTTGATCCTATTAAGGTTTAAAAGTAGACAAGTGCACCTATATGCCCCTTATACTAATCTGTAATTGTCAATTAAAACATGGGTCATGATATAATGATTACAAAAAATATGTTATCATTTTTTAATTTTAACGGAACTTACTCGAGATGAAAAAAAATTAAAATAAGGCAAATGATATTAACGTCGATCGAATCGAGTACAATCTTTTGCAGTTTGCAACTATGTAAATAGGAAGTTGTACCAATGTGGCAACTATACTAGTACTTAAAGTAAGAGTAGAATTCAAATTAAATAATATGTGTTGCACGGAAGAGCCCACACTTGATTCTTATTCACTCTAAAAAGGACTGGGTGGACATTGCCATTTTAGACTATTGAATTCTCTTGTTTAGGTGAAAAAATACACGTTTTTTTAGTTCAAGATTTTGTTTAGGCTGTCCAAAGTTAATTCTATGTTTAACGTTACCCGCACGCGTACAGGTTTTGGAGAAATTGTTGTTTCAAAAATAACAAACCCCAGTTTTCGGTTTTATTTTTTCCAGTGTGATTTTATTTTTTGCAAGTAAAATACTGCAAATCTGTAGAAATACAAAATGTTTCGGGCACAATATGGATTATACATCGATACTTAATTGGATTGTATTTAATACTCATAGGAAATATAATTAAACAGTTTACATAAAGCTTGACTGCTCTCTGCATTTGTTTAATATAAATGAATAAAAATCATTGTTTGAAAATGTTGTTTGTTTTAATTTTATCGCTCTCCCTCGTAGGTTTGTTGTTTTGAAGGTGACGTTAAACGTAGAATTAACTTTGGGCAGCCTTATTTAGAGTTTTGCAATCCTTTCATATTTTATCATCGTCGACATACAAATGATATTCCCTTATATTTCTGTTACATTTAAAAAAAAAGTTTTTGTAAGATAAAGGGTTGATCAAAAGGGGATTTCCGCAAATATAAAGGAACATCTCGAATGAATCTACAGTGTACCTTTTTGTTCATACTTTCTTAAGAAGTTTGCATGTAAAGAATTATGGCGTACGATAAAATCATATAATTTATTATATGATTATGGTTAAAAAAAATATAATTCAGTTTGGAAATAGAACAGAAAACGTCATTTTTCATTTTAAAAAAATATTCATATTCAATTCAGAAACTCAAAACAAAACATTAAAACAGGAAATGTGAATCTTAAGGTATTCGATGTATAATGAAGGGATATTGAACAATTTTGAATCATTTTAAACTAGTTAAATATGTATTGCTAGATAACAATGAAAGTAAAGTGAACCAAATTCACATGACTGACATCATATATGAAGCCGGTCATTTTGCACCTTAAATTTTTTTAAAGAGTTATCTCCTCTTGATGAAAAAAAAGAAAATTTTAATTTCGTCAAAATATCTGCGGTAAATGATTAATTTTATTTCATATTTTAATAAAGAAAAAGTTTATGCATATATTAACCAAGAGAGTTTTACGAATTTTAAGTTATCTTTTACAATATCTTTATAAAACATCGTTGCCCATAGACTTCAATGCAAAATTAAAGGTGTAATTAGTTGGACCGTAATCAAAATTTTGAAAATCCCTTTGGTGGAGTATCTTTATTTCATAACACCTTCAAAATGATATCATGATTAAGAATATTGGACCATTCATTTATTAGGTACAAAATGTGGTCGTTATACATCGAATACCTTAATGGCGTAGTAACTAGTAACAAATGAAGCTCCCATCCCACTCACATCTTGCGAAAATAGAGTAAATGGTAAGAATATGCCAATGTATTTATACAGATTATTGAGTAGGCAATATGGTAACAAGGGAACAACTGGTTGGGTTCATACTCGGTGAAAGTTAAGTTTTCTATGCAACCATCATAGTATTATGTCATGTAATTAAAAGACCCCTGAAATACTTGTCATTTAGACGATAACTCCTTTCTTTTGTAATACGTTTTCAACAGAAATCCAGTTTTTGGCAGCACAGTATTGAATTTTAACAATTTTCAAATGTATTTTTATTGATCAGTGTATACGTTGGAATTTTATATATCAAATGTATACCTACAGATCTGATCTGTAAATCTACGGGAAATTTTTAATTGACATGCTGTAGACACTGTGATATCTGGACAAACTGTTTACATAAAAAATGTACCGTTTTATTTTCGCCATACATGTATTTGCGAATTCCAAACAGGACGTAAATAGCCGTGCATACATAATTTTCAAGATTTCTTTGTTAACTTTCTTTTCTTTTTCTTCATTTTCTTTTCTCTAGAATAATATATTCACATCTACTGAACTTAATTACTGAAAAGCAAATTAAAAAGAGTAGAAATAAATATGATATTATAAAAAGAAAACGATTTACCTGGAAATATGAAAATATGCATAGAATGTGTCAATATTCGTAATAATTTTGAAAATTTTGAAATAAAATTTTGAAATAATTTGAATTTTTATTTACTCGATATATATATATTATTCACAGTCCAAAGTTTTCATTTTTTGATATATGACTTCTTACGGAAAAGCAGATAAAAATTGATCTAAATGTTATTTTGCTTTAGTAATTAAAATTGATTTTAAAACTGCATGAAGGTGGTATAAGTTTCCACCTCCACTTTAACCAAACGGAAGTCAAATAGGAAACTACCATGTTACTATCATATAACCCTTAATGTTAAATCATTAATTTAAAAAAAATATAAACAACATGGAAACCAATTTCAAAATCTTTTTTAAAGATATAAAACGTTGGGAAAAAGATGAACTCTTTTTGTACTCTACGATATGTGAACATGTACTTTTGAATGTGCAGTGTTCTATTCTTCAAAACTTATTAAAACCAATTCCCACACTTAAGCCTTTTCTTCAGAACAACCCGAAAAGTGTTGTCAAACAGTTCATAGATATATGGATTAAAGGAATGACTCAAAATTGGAAACAAAACCAGCATACGATAAACATTGACTCTAGCAGGGTTATCGTCAAGCATCCATACTTACTTTGCGTCTCTTATGTATATGGTTGTTACTATAGAAGGAATGTAAACGATGACAAACACAACAGAAATGGTTAAAAACATAAAGTGCATAGAATTTCGAGATTTCTTCAATGCAGATCTTAAAGGTCTCGCGTGTTGTTTATTCATCACTAGGTTCTCGTGGAATGATTTAGTGTTTCGACAACGGATTTTGTCATCCATTGTGGCTCCTTCTTGGAATGTTGTTTTTTGAGCCGATCGTCGTTTGACTGCACTTTCCTCTGGAATGAGGTCGAATCGTGGTATATTTTTCGTGATTTGAGAATAAGTACATGTATCTTTGAAATTGTTAATATTTTTCGCTGAATCCATTCCAAGCTCGCTCGATTCTGTTAAATCCATGGCTATATTTTCGTCCTCGTGGCTCCTTTTTTCAAACAGACTTGGAACCTCCGACTTTAATTGCACTTTAGTTACAACCACATGTAATATTCGAATATTAAAAATTGACGATGCAATGAAGCATCCACCAACTATGGAATTTTAGTTAAGACGACAGAATATATCATTTCGATAAGTGGATGTCTATTGTCGAAAAACACGCAAATAAATCCACCCAACGTTGAATTTTGAAGTTGTTTTTCGATTTGAACGCTGATACATGGGACGATGTTTCTCTTCATGCAAGCATTATGTCATTTTGTCTTTGCCAACTTGATTAGATGAAGTGTTGGTTCAAGGTTCAATTATGTAAAATTCAATATTTGCACGCGTACTTTATCTTTGGTCGATGATCCCCGGCACCGATGCAAAGTTTAAAGAGGAGATTTGGTTACGTTTACATGATAGAAAAAATGCAACGATGCAGCTAACAAATGTATGTTTATCTTGAACCATATTTGAGTAGAATAATTTTCTGTTTGTAACTGTAAGATACGAAAATGCACCAATCATGCATTTATATTTAAAAGAAAATGAATTGAACCTGCACAACTATTGTATGCATTTACACGTACATGTTATACACGGTTATAGCGAATACCCTTATAATGAATTGACGCTTACAGCGAAGTGATTTTCATTCCCCGTGACTATATTATATGTTGTGAACTTGACGGATATAACGAATAACGCTTATAACGAATCAAAATCGCCCGTCCCTAGCACTTCGTTATAACCGTGTTTTACTGTAATACAGAATGGATCTCTTTTTGTCTTAGAAGGGAAAAATCTAACTTAAAAATCGTAACTTATTTAAATGAACACAGTAGTAACTGGGTTGTGCTACAAGTATATCACGATAAAACCTAGTGATATGACAAAATCTGCATCAAAGCACATGTAAAATATCAAAGTAGTGAACCATTCTTTGTATTATTATTGTTTGACCAATGTTTGAAAATTGCTGATTTCGTGTCAGTTGTTAAAGAATATCTTAAGGGAAGTGTCTGTGAAAATTTTGTAAGATTTCACCAACTATTTTAGCCTGTTGCTCTTGAATCATATAAAAACGTTATAAACAAATATTTAAGGAAAAAAAAAGGATTTAATTAATACAATATTATTTATTAAATAAATCTGCCAAATTGAATTGTCATTCACACATAAAAATTGGCCTTATATAGGTAATCCTCTACCTTCCCAAGAAAAAAAAAAAATATTTATTTAAACAATAAAATGCTTTCTTTGGTGATTCATGCGGGATATGAAGGTGGCGACATTGCAGAAAAAATACATAACCCGCGTTAGCGGGTTATGTAAATATCGCTACCTTCATAACCTGCATGAATCATCAAAGAAAGCATTTTATTGTTTATATTTACATCTTTCTTTTTTACAAATTTATAAATTGATTGTGAAAAGTAAGTAAAATTCACTAAATTACTGTTAATGTACAACAGTACGATAGCTAAAAGAAACAGCCAAATCGTCTCCTATGGGAATTTGAGTCTGACTCATCATGATTATTTCGTGCAGTCCGTGATTTTTCTTAGGTCGCTGTAGGTTTCGACCAATCGATAAACGGGAGTGTAAATTTCAGTCTGGCTGTTTCTATAGAGCTATGAATTAACTATAAGTTTTTGTAAGAAATAGAGGGAATCATACTCGGTAGATGTAAATATATTAACATAGATTAACTGACCATGTTGGAAACAATTCTATCTTGTGCACATGTCAAAAATCCTGTTGTGTCAATTATTATTTTAATTTTATTTTTAAAATAAATTCCCTTTAAAAGTGCTGTTGAGCCTTGCTGTGAATAATTATGGCTGTGGGTATTTCATTTTCACTCATTTTAGGTAGCATTTTGTTTTGCATAAGATTTGTTCAGTAAACTTGGAAGCCATTTACCCAAAGATATATTGTGCAAAAATAGGTTGAAATTGGTCCTATGGTTCTGGATATGATACTTTAAATCTTCTATTTTTTTTTTCAAAGAATATATGTTGCGAATTCATAAAACTTTAAATCATGAGTGCAAAGGTCCACACCACTTCTAGTTGGAGTGATTGCATAGAGAATTTGATTTGAAAATCAACTCACAAAAAAATGAAAGAGAAATTGGGACAATATTTTTTTGGTTAGTAAATGCGCTGTAATTTTCATTAATATTTATGGTCATTCATGTTCGCGGGTTCGGTAAACTGAAAATGCCGAGGATATGTTAATAGTGTACAATGGTCCAATCAATCGATAAAATGTTGTCGCATTTCCTATTTTGATTATCACTTGAATTTATGGAATGACACGATAACTAAATGAACGAAAATTGGCGTCAAGGAAGTAATGGCGAACCCTACAATATTTCAAACTGATATACGTAGCTTAAAATTAAACTCGAAATGCCCGACAAGAGATTCATAGACTGCTCCATTTCCGTTGAATTAAGAATTCATATCAAATCTGTGAAGAGGGAGATGCTGGGCAAAAATATGCAACATGGGGAATATGCATTCAAGTTATTAATATAGAGCTCTCTATATATCGCAGTTTCTTTCTTACCCGAAAAATTGCGATCTAAAAGGAATTAATGTGGATCCTCAACATACATGCAACTTTGGTCTACTGAAAATAAACAAACAACGTTAAAACATTCTTAAACATATTACATACGATTTTAAGGTAGTTTCTCAAAATGTTAATCACATGTACAATTTATGTGCTGAAATTCTAAGAGCTAAATTATAATCCCTTTAGCTCACCTGAGCTGAAAGCACAAGCGAGCTATTCTGATCACTTTTTGTCTGGCGTGTGTCCGTCCGTCTGTCTGCCTGTAAACTTTTTACATTTTGGACTTTTTCTCCAGAACCACTGGGCCAATTTCAACCAAACTTGGCACAAAGCATTCTTAGGTAAAGGGGATTCAAGTTTGTTAAAATAAAGGATTTTAAAAAATAAAGACTAAAAAAAAAATCTTATTCTCAACAACCAATTATAGTCTGTCCCAAGATATTTATGCAGCACATTTGGACGATTTTTAATAAAAATACACATACCTGTGAAAGAAGTGCAATTGAAATCGATGAAAGGGAAAATATCCAAGATATCCTGATTGACACATTATCGTTTTTCACTCGTTAAAATTCACAGGAACGAAAACAGATTTCTTACGGAGACTTATAATGGGAAATGTTAACATCTTTTCTCCATTCGGAAATCACTCGGAATACCTCGCACAATTTTTCAACGTTATAATCCGGGTACTTTCATTTCTTTAGCAATACAAAATCCCCGTAGACTTTTTATTTTTATTGTATTGAAACATGACAAGATAGAGAGGGTGTCTCAAGTGAGGAAATCTTGAGATTTTTTCATACTATTGAATGAACATCGTTTAAACCCTGAGATCTTTATAAATATCGAATAATTTAAGGAAATGTGCGGCATAAATATCTTGGGACAGACTATCAGAAAAGCTGTAACTTCTATGAAAGCATTTCCAGATTTGTTCAAATTATGATCCCCGGGGGTAGGTGGGGCCACAATGGGGGGGGGGGGGGCGAATTTTTACATAAGAATACATAGGGAAAAATCGTTAAAAGTCTTCTTCTCAAAAGCAATTTGGCCAAAAATGCTGCAACTTGTGTGAAAGCATCCTCAGGTAGTGGATATTCAAGTGTGTTCAAATCATGTTCCCCGGGAGTAGGGTGAGGCCACAATGGTGGTCGAATTTTTACAAAGGAATATATAAAGAAAAAGCTTTAAAAATCTTCTCAAAAACCATTTGTCTAGAAAAGATGAAGGCATCCTCAGATAACGTAGATCCAAGTTTGTCAAAATCATGATCTTCGTGGGTAGGATGGGGCCACATTGCTGGGTCCAATTTTACACAGGAAAAGTTTTTTAAAAATTATTTTCAAAAACTCAAAATATTAATGTTATAAACTTATAATATATTGTATTACTTTTTTACAAGCATCTTGACATATTGTTGATTCTCAATTGTTTAGACTGTGGCTCCTCGACAATTCTTGGGCCCCACAAAGGGATCTTCTTGAGAACTGCAATGCTTAATATGTGATATGACTATGAAATCATCCTGTTAGAAAATGGGTTCAATGTATAACATACGAATATCTGGAGAAAAATTTGAAAATCTTTTTATACCGGATTTATTTTACTACATTGTCCAAATATTTTGTAAATGACTCCATAAAGCTGATTTTATTGTGGCTATTGTTGCTCAGGTGAGCGATGTTGCCCATGGACCTGTTTCAACTATAGCAGGAGTTGCGCCTCATACAACTTTGTACTTTGACATTTTTGGATCAAGCAAACGTTTACTAATGTATTTAAACTTGATTCATACGACTTTATATGCATAAATTCAAAACAAGCTCGTCTACTCCAATGGCGTTTTTTTTTTCGGGATTTACGTTTCCTCCTTTAACGTTCATATAATAATGCTTCCCTATATCATTCAAAACAATTTTAATTGTTTTAAAAGAAATCAATTACAGATATTGACATAAATGAAAAGAAACCCGAAAGATAGGACAAACAGGAGATAGAAAAATTACCTCTTTGTTTATTTTTTGGTGGGATATTTGCCTCATTATCCACATGTTTAGTGATGTTTTAAGCGGCTTGGTCAGTAAAGGCTTGGGTAGCAACAATGGCAGCACCAACGGCTATAGATTTGACGAATTCCGGTCACTTTACAGAATTCAGTGGTTCTTCACCAGATGACATAGCTTACGCCAAGACTTTTTGGCAGTCGGTGCAACTTCAGCCACCAATGGAATCCCGTCTGGTATCATCCGACATCAAACAAAGACTACGTGTTGCTCCGTCTGGAATTCACAGTATGTAATCAACGGTATATCACATCTTCATTCATCCTCACAATATCAGGGGTCCTGAGTCCACTCGTGGCCGTGGGTCGTCTCGCCGTACACCCACGGGCACTAGTGTACTCAGGACATGTGACGTTTTGAGAATGTCTACCCACATGGCACTTAGAGCATTATACCCCCTTTGTTGCCGGTGTGTCATAATTTCGCGGTTCTTATTTTATTTTTTTCCCTAAAAAAAGATATACCAAGATATACCAAGTTGTCATTTTAACATGTCAGTAAGTGCTGTTTAAAAAGCTTGTATTAGACTAGCTTTCCTGAGAAACATCATTTTCCCAACTTACTTTGTTTATTTTAATCACAAGTTTTATTTACCTTCAAAAATAGAGAGTTCCATTGTATCACGGCATTGAATAACTGGAAGGCTGGTTCAGTTATAATGGACATTTTTATTCTTTTTACGTTAAAATATGATTCTCCATAAAATCAAAGATACTCAAACTGGCTAAGGAATGACATATGCATTTTATTATGATGTTTATTTAGTAATTTTTTCATCAAATACACTGTGGACTTTTGAACTCGCTTCCTCTCCAGAAAAACTTTTACTTGTGAGAAAATTTTAATTTGCCGATATATTAATTTGGCTACCTTCTTTGCACTCATCCTGAAGTTGGTGAACTCTTTGTGGCGCTAAAATTGCGGGAAAAAACGGGAATGATATTTTTGGGAATATACCGTGATACAATGGAACCCGCAATATAATGAGAATAGAGTATATATTCAATATTATTTAAATAAAAAATATAAAAGAATCTGAGACCAACTCGCACTTATTTAATGTTTCATGTTTTATCAATATTATGCATGCATAATGCAACCAATTTGTCTTTTTAGCTTGATTTTAAAAAGTAGCATTTTTCAACTTACACTTATAAAGAGAGATGCCATATTCAACTTGAATGCATCAGCCAGACCTTTTGATACAAAATTGCTGTATATTTCAATGACATTGCATTCATGATGATGCTCAAAACTTCTGAAAAATAATGTTTTTGGCACTGATATTTATGTAATTAAGAAATCTTAGTTACTTATCACAAGCATACCATACAGAAGAAAAACTATAATGCTACACAAACATAGTTTCAAGGTTTTTGCTTTTTTTTTTTTAGCAAATTTGTAATCTAATTAGTATAGGAAAAAACACTCCTATAAAGGGCATAAATACAGAGCAAAGATCAGTAACAAAATCGAGTTACCATTCTTTGACTGGGCCATCTGCATGATGCACATGAACAAAATTTACTGAGACGCAAGAGATTTAATTAGGTTTAAGATTTAATTCTCTATTTTTCAAAATTGGTGTCACTTAAACATAAAGTGGAAGAACAAAAATAAGGAAGAATGTCCAACAAAATAATTGATATGTACATATATTCCATATTTTGTTGTGCTTATAGTATACATTCACAGGAAAGAACTATATATGTTATGAGTCAATTTTGGCCCCCATAATTCGCAATTTGTTAAAGTGTTTCAGGTAAAAGATAAATTATGTTATTTTTAGAATAAGTGATATAATATATGTTTTTCACCTATTTATTTGCACTCACTGGTAGTATATGACGTCAGAAGTGACGCTATCTTTGTAATTCAATCAAAATCAGTCAAAAATTGACATTTTTCTTATCTTTTTTTTTTGAATGGGAAATATAGAGCAACGCTTTGAACAAGAACAAACTTTTTGTCACTCATAAGTCTTGGATAGATACATCTTTGATGAAAATAATATGTTTGTTCAAGCAATCGCTCAATGTTTTCTGAAAGAAAAACTGCTTGAAAACAAGCCGTTTTATGCTAAAAATGATGTTCAATGATGTTCATTTTAGGGGGCCATATTAGGCCCATATCATATATAGTCCCTTAATGAGGCCGAGTACAGTTCGAGTGCGCATGAATTTGCGAATCTTTTTATTTTCATGCAAGTGTAGGTGCAAAGTTATAACATACTTTCTTTTGAATTGTATTTTTATACAAAATTAACATTATATATAATGCTTATTAGTTGAGAAATTATGATTTTATGAATTTGATAGAGTAAAATGCTAAAATGGCGCTTAAGCGTTATCGTTTCCCAGTATTTTAAACTATGCATAAAGCCAAAGAAAACAGTATGATAAGCTCATTTATTCGAGATGGCGATGGATTTTAAAAATTAAAATTTATTGACAGAGCATTAAGAGAAACATATTAGCATTTTAAAAGTGTTATTTTGTTAAAAATTAATTTTCATAAGCCAATATATACCACAATATGCCAATTTTTGGAGAAAAAAATCAACTTTGATATTATCCCTGGACCAAACCACAAGGTAAACTTTTTTTAAAATTTCACCATTTGGTGACTTTTTACAATAGTTTTCATATATTTGAAAGAAAAAGAAAGGTCCCATTGTAAAAAGTGTTAACTTTCGAGACGCCCCCCTAGGAAATCGGGGTGGTAAATAAAATATTTTTTGATCTTAAAATAATTGATATAGTAATTAAGTAAAACTACATGCATTTAGAAATTTCATCAAACTATCTGGGGTAGAAACAATTAGACTTGGCCTCATTAAGCAAATTTGTCTTGTGTTATCAGGTGTTAAGAAAAGAGTTGCATGCCTTCTCTCGATTTTTTATATATCAGTCAGAAAATGAAATTTTAAAAAATAAGTCATAGAGTCAAAAAGGATACAATCTTAATGAAAATTAGAAGCTTTTTATATTTGGAAGAAATTGAGAGTCAGCCTCAGTTTTTAAGCATATTAGTATATGTATATTTTTTTTTTAATTAAAAGTTGGGGGAGGGAGTTGGGGGGGGGGGGGGGATGGGCGTGTGGTCTAATGTTAGACCTACTAAATAACTTTTAGAAGAGGTTTGTCCCTTTGATTTTTAGAACTCATGACTTACAGATTCATAGTTAACGCTCTGACCCATTGTGCTAAATAACGCTTTTAGGTAAGAATTTTGGGAGAGGAAAAAATTATAAAAATTATACTTGATTTTATTGTTTATTTCAATAGGAAGTGTGGCATCACAATATGGAGGTGTCCCTTACCACCTTAATAAGATTGTTAAGCTATGGACAATATACATGTAAATTTGGTTGAAAAAAGTTATCAGTTGCTTAAGACATTACAAAATCACAAGTACCGGTACTTGTAGACAGGACCATGCAATGATCCCCCTATTTACCAATTTTTTTTTTTTAAACTTCTCATCTCAAACCACTTCAGATTCATGTCTCACATCGAAAGTTACAAAAAATTATGACTCAGTGTCAATTTCTATTCACACTTGTTTCTCATATAACAAGGGCGAGGGGGAGTTTGCACTTTCCTGTTCACAAGTTCCTGTGCACAAAATCGGAGACCCGTTTCATACCCTCTTCCTTTTCCTTTACTTTAATTTGTTAAACTAAAATGATTAGGTGAATCAAGCATCTGTATAGAATTTATGTTAATGTAATATACTTTGTTAAATGTACCTATAATTGATACTTGATCCTTGGCTTATTAGCATTGTATCAATTCCATTTAAATGAGGTTTTTATGGAGATGATGGACATATCTACATGCTAAACTACATTTAACAGTAGTACCATAAACATAATTCTTTTTTAAAAACCTCTATGTATGCATAAAAGCATTAAATTAACATTGTTGTTTAAAAATCTTATGGTATTTGGATAAATCAGTCTGATTAAAACCA
>WFKH01011581.1:37860023-37902455 GCA_016163765.1 Magallana hongkongensis | reverse complement strand
TGATTTGGTTGATTGTGTTACATTGAAGAAAAAACCTACATAAAATACAAAACTTTAAAGCTGGTATCATTTGAGATTAACTATATCTACAGAAATATGATGTAAAATTCAGATAAAAATATGTGTAAAAATATATCAAGAAAGTTATATGCAAAAGAAATATACATTTATACCAATAACTTGAAGGAAAAAAAAATGTGTTTTTATAAGCATTGCTCAGAGCTAGCTAGATCACACAATTGGATGTGGATAAGCAGAATAGTTTTTAAATCTCTCTTTGTTTTTATAATGCTAAAATATAATCTTTGAGCTCTTAACATTAAATCTAGCATATGCTTGCATGAATGTAATAAGGAAAAGGAAATGGAAAAAAGCTGCTTAAATGTGTTTTCCCTGCATGAATCCTGGAAATTTTATTCTCTCTTTTTGCTTTAAAATTTCCTCATTGTCCATGTTCAAGTGTACCAAATACATATTGGTATAGTTTAGACTTATATTAATAGTATATTAATTGGAAATACTGTAAATTAAGAAATTTAATTGCTTTATATTTTTTTTTATTGATATGTCGCCTGATTAAGGATATCGCTTTAAAAAAGCCATTTTCAGAATAAACTTATTACGATTAATCCGATTAAATCAAATCCTGTATGCTCTCAAATAACGATACACATGGCTATATTATAGCTACATGTAGCTTAAGGAAATATCATTAATTGGTCAAATCATGCGGGGTTTGATTTTTTGGATATTCAGAGCACTGTAATAAATCTACATGTACTACCAAAAATTTTATCAGGCAGTTTTTATTTTAAACACTAGATATGGGGTGTTAAAAGGCAAAGATTGGAATGTGAAATCCATTATGTAAACACATGTAGATTGAATGGAACGAGAATTTGTTACTGGTATTTAAATCATCTACAACAAAGCAGTCATGATAAATTTGTTAAGTATTCTTTATGATGAATGGTCAGCTATCCACGGTCTCATCATTAGGACAAAAAGGACTATCCAGGTGTGATACACTACAGACAGTAATATCTCCATCTGAAAAGACTTCAATTCCCACTGACCCAAAATCTGTTGATCTCTAATTCTGTATGTCATATTCCCACCCTCGCAGAACAGCTTTTCTATAGAAAGTGTTAAAATTTGTACAAGGCAGAAGACTAGCTAGCTTAATTGTGAAACACAGCTGTGCTATTCAGTAGAATTTGGAAATTATTATGGATATTGGTACAATGGGTTTTGTAGAAAGAAGAAATTTCCAGAGGGATAGGTTTGAAGAAGAAGAAGAAATTCGAAGAAGCCTTCGTGAGGAGTCAGTCTGAGGCAGACCTCATTGAGGAGACACCCGAGGAACAACTGAGGCAGCTGGATGAGTTTGAGGCTGCCAGATTCGGGTCACGTGACTCAGATTCAGACTGATTTTCATGTTGTATATTGTTTATGTTCATTATTTATTACTGCTGTGATATTTTGAAAAAAACACCATCCTGACATTGTTGAAATGAGAGAGAGAGAGAGAGAGAGAGAGTTTTTGTTTGAAAAATAAATAAATAAATAAAGATGTTTCCTCTTTTTTCTTTTTGTTTTATCATCAATATCTGAAAAATGTGACTGTCAGTGTAAGAAGTTATTGTCTTTCATTTTACAACACAACGTTTTTGCTTTTTCATCAGTAATGAATATATTAATCAAAGTACTGAATACTGACGGGAGTTGATTTTATCGTTTATTATTTATTTTAGAATCAACGATATGTTATTTAGCATGACAAGTAATTTCTAATCTCTATTTGAATTACGTACATTTTTATAATATGAATATCGGACTTTTCCGACAAGAATTTCGAGAAAACCCCATATGAATCATGTTGTGTAATATCAAGTTAAAGATATAATTAATTCCATCAAACTATGTATCAGTAATCGAAATATTTCTAGAAATTGTACACATGTCTGGATTCAAGCAATATTGAACTCTAGTATCGTTCAACCAGACGCTCGGCTGTCTCCGTTAATCTCCGACTACCAAGAGAGACTCTCTGTTTGTCGGAGATTTACGGAGACAGCCGAGCGTCTGGTTGAACGCTCTGGCGTAGGAATACATACGACTGCAAAAAATATCTAAATTGTTCGTACTATTTTAAATCTGACTATTTTCAAGGTATTTATAAATACCTTTTCTTGAAAAACAATGGTTCAGCATACATTACACCGAATTTATCAATTATTTCAAGAACTAACTTTTGTCAGCGGTGATGATTTGTGCTTAGGTCCAAACACTGTTTCACTTTCGTTTTGCCAGAGTAACTGCATAGGAGAGTTGATTAAAATCAACTCCCAAAAATAGGTTCCCTTAGTTAATACCCAGTATCATTATTATTTTGAGATTCCTGCAGTATTTAAGAGTGTGTGACTTCTTTTTAGATATTTAAAATAATTTTTCTTCAAAGAGAATGTGTACCCTGTATTTAATTGTATCTCATATAGGCACTTCTTTGTTTAAAAGTTTACCCATACTAATTGGTAAAGTAGTAGAGCACATGGCTCAGTGGTCATAGGCATTAGGCCAGTAACAGAAAGGTCGCTGGTTAAACCCCGCTGCAGTCACTTGATGTTGTGCACTTAGGCAAGGCACTTTATCTACATTGTCTCAGTTTACCCAGCTGATAGTGGGTTCAAACCCCAATGCAGTCACTTGATGTTGCGTGTTGTGCACTTAGGCAATTAAGGCACTTTATCTACATTTTCTCAGTCTACCCAGCTGATATTGGGTACCGGCTTATGCTGGGAGTTAACCTGCGATGGACTGGTGTCTCATCCAGGGGGAGTCGATGACTCATCCGCTTAGCACCACGAAAACCGGTTATAAGCACCGGCCTTATGCACCTTAATGGCACAGAGAAGGATTTTTTAGGCCAAGTGTTTGTGATCCCACAACTGTACTATAATGTTGAATTCTGATGTGATTTTGTATCAAAATCTGTCAAAAAGTTAATCATCCATGAAATTTTGATGATCTGGAATTACAGTATTCCATGTTGAAACATACTAGTATATTACAAGCATGTAGTGAAGTTTTTTTTGTTTTGTTTTTTTTTTTTGGGGGGGGGGGGTCGAAACCAGTTAGATTACTGTATACAGGGTTACTTTCGCCCTGTCTGATTTTCGCCCTTCTTCACTTGCAAACGATTTCACCCCATCTTGAATTCGCCCAGACATTGTTGTGTTTAAAGAGGGAGGAAATGAGATGATGGAATCCACCCAGTCTTAAATTCGCCTGCTGACAACGAGGGCGAAATGGGCTACAGATAACTGAGAAGATCATTTCGTGTAAAGTAGAGGACAATTTAACAAAACTTTAAAATATTTTGCCAAATCTCATTTTCTATATAGGGTTGTTGGGGTGAGAATAAGGATAATTCATTCAATATGTACATCATTACATGTATCTATTATAAAAGTTTATTTTTTTTATTTTACTGACGCAGTTCCGATTAAAAAGAACTTGGGTGGGGTTTTGCTGGAAAATGTAATTTTCATATAAGGAATAACCCCCTAACTGGCAGAAAGGTGCAAGCCCCTTTGCCTTCCACAACACTATGTGCCTAAAACACGTATTGTGACCGCGTAGATTCGTACGGTGTTAGTGAATTCCTCTGGAACTGCATCCGTCGTGTGCAGTACGAACGGGGTGAGGGAATGTTGGCGTAGAGGGTACAAGGTAACAAGGTCGAGGCGCGCTGTGGGCCGTACGGTAAAAACGAAGGGTAGGTGTGCCATATTCCCGAAGGTCCACCAATATGCAGCTCCAGAGAAATAAACAGGCAATTGATGCAGGATTCCGCTTTTATTGGACGAGACTCAACGATGGCAGCATTACAACAATTTAACAGACAGGCATGTTACAAACAAGTCGGATATGGCCAGTATTGGCCTCCGGACTCAAGACTCTGGGTGAGTCGGACGACTGGCCGTGGCTGGCCGCCGTATTCCAGACTGCCGATTGACAATTTTACATGCCTATTTATAAGAATCTGAACAATAAGTATAAATTGACAGGTGATGACATAAGTAAGCTGAGTGAAAGGTTCACAGTTATAAAATAATTAAATAAACTCAATGAGTCTTTGATGTCCAAGACATGAAAAACTGATAATTGTACAATGTTGTTTTAACAGATTAAGAGTCCGCCTTGAGACATGGCACTCTGTCTCTTTGAAATCACATATGGAGTCCGAAAGGTGTCAATCACTAATTGAATAAATAACTTTGTACGAAATAAACTATGAGAAAATATTACAAATAGAACTGAATTTAAAAAGTAAAGTCCGAAATAAAGTTATAATTGAACAGTGAATTTTGCACGGTGATAGTATGATAAGTACAAGTACATGATTGAGAAATATCTCTCTCTCTCTCTCTCTCTCTCTCTCTCTCTCTCTCTCTCTCTCTCTCTCTCTCTCTCTCTCTCTCTCTCTCTCTCTTGTGCAACTGGATTTAACAGTGCGTGTACATTATACTTTATGAGCTTAGTATATGTATATGAAATTAAGGTGGCGCCAAGCTTTCACGCATCCTGTTTTTCTTTTAAACCGACTAAGAACTTCCGATGATAACTTAGTACTAGGCACAGTTAGCATCATTATTAAATAAGCGCAAAACTCTCTCTCTCTCTCTCTCTCTCTCTCTCTCTCTCTCTCTCTCTCTCTCTCTCTCTCTCTCTTTAATTTTAGTAAGTTTATGAAATATTCTAATTATTTAAATGAAAAAAAAATTGATTGACTTAAATGTTTGGAAGGTTGATTTTACTATAGCTTATCGATAAATGCTGTTATGCAAATCAGTTTTCACAGGAATCACGTATATATATATGTGCATTTTTAAAACCGTCTTACTCAAAAATCTTAATTCAAGAATAAATGGTTTGTTATTAATATCTAACAAAAAAATCTAGAAAGCATAACTTAGGCTATAGAGATGGATATTCAAGATCACGAACAATCTGAAATTTATTTACATTCAAACTCATGATCTTTTTCACTCGACTATCAAATACTGTAAGTATATGGTATAGGAAAGAACATATTTGGGCATATTGCCTGCTTTTCAATCCATTTCAATATATTTGTATGTTAAAATATAAATTTTATGTTATATGAAAAATATAATTATATACATATTTATTCATCAATGTACTTTTTCTCAAAAACAAAATATGCCAAAGTTTTAGACTCTTTTGAACTTTTTACAGCAAAAATCCTAAGTCCGACATTTGATGGTCGAAATTATAAAAAATCTATAGATATATTTTCAGCAAGCTGTTTTTTTCCCTCTCCCATGCATAACAACATATGGTATTAAAAAACAAAGTTAAAATTCGTGTGCATGACTCAATATCACCAGATCACGAGACTATTCGCTAAATTAATTACGTGGTTTTAAATCAAAGTTGTTAATATTAATTTATCATGTAATTCAATTTGCTTTAAAATAACTGTTGAAATGGAAATTTTCAAAAATATCACCTATTTAAGTATACATGAACTAGCATGCATGGTATAGTGTCCGTTTCCCAATAAACTGTTAAAGTATTATTAGATATCATATTCATAATAATAAATGATATATATTTGATATCATAAAAATCATTTAATTGCAACAGAATTTATGACCATGGAATGTTTCGCCTTTAATAAAAATTTTACTGCCTCCTCGTATCAAATCGCTTCTAAATGTTTCATTGTCGATTGAGTCGTAGTATATTTATTGTGTATCACATTTACAATAAATGTACAAAAGTTGATTATATAGGGCTTAAATCGTTGCTTCTTTTTACCAGGGACGTAAATATACTACACACTAACGTGCCAAAAGTATGTCAACTTTTCTTTTTTTCCGTGTATATTTCAACAAGACTTATATTTTAAAGGGTTTTTGTTGCTATTGAAGAAATTTTTATTGATTAAAGTAGATTCAATTTGCACTTTTTGAAATATATTGAAATAGTTTTTTTTGACATAGTCTTTTGACAACTCATTTGTAAAATTTGATATTTCAAACATAACACGAAGATATTTTTTAAGTGTTCTACTATATATCTTTTGCAATATGCAAGCCGAAAAATCTTACTTTGGATTGTGAATACCAAATCCCATGAACTGAAGGTTGGAAAAATATTTAAATATGATGACAAAAAAGCTAGAGAAACTCTGAATTTATCAATCCAAGTCTTTTCAAAATCGGTCAAAGGGTTATTTTTAACGAGTCTTTGAAAAATGTTGGTTTTCAATTAAATATATAGTGAAAAGAAAAAAATTGACATACTTTTGGCACCTGAGTGTAGTATATAGGTCCCTGTTTTTACATTCTACGTACAATACAATATTTTTCATTTATTAAATAATCATAAAAGAAAATAATTAAATGAGCTTCTCTCCTTTCACGAAATTCAAACTCTTTTTTTAACGTTTTATCGGATATTGAACTATAGATCTGAACATTATGTGCTGGTGACACTACTTTTCTGGCTTTTGCACTATTTTCATTCGCGGATGTAGCGCGCACTTGTCGAGAGATTACGGCGTGGTCATAATCTTGTGAGCGCTTTACTAACAGAAGTGCGATCTCGGCAACAGCAGACTGTTTATTTGTAAATATCATTTATCACGATATGATTATTCGAAGTGCTGGAATGAATAACGCTGGATTATGGCTGGTACTAATGGGATTAGTCATTGTAGGAACAGGTATGCATTCAAAATTTTAATGTATGTTTTTTTGGTAGTGATCAATATAGCCATATTATAATGCGGTGTAGGCTGTAGTCTTAAGAGTCGCTTATCATTGTTTCGAATTTCCCTCCTTCATGGGGGTTTATTTTGAAGATTTTTTTTTTTAGAAATTATTGACAATATCTTGAACTTGAATTCTAAAAGCCTTTAACATGTATTATGAAACAAATACTGAACAAAAAAAATGTGAAATAAGTCACATTTTCAAATCTACGTTTTGTGACACATAGGAGTGTCATTTATTTATAAATACTACATAAGGTGCCAATTTAAAAATATGTATACATAATATATATTGGTCTGGATTGGCCCGTATTGTTAGAAGTGATAGGCACCCCTATCAACGTTTTTAGAATGTTAGGTACAGCTTTTGTCTGTCACTTTTAGGACAGTCATAAATGTGAAACAACTTAATTGCCTTGAGAAAATAAACAAAGCTTCCTGTCTTTACTTTCACATTGATAGATTGTAAATCTTGGACTTTCGATTCAGGGATTTCATGACAGTTTGATTGTACTCTTTTAAAATTGTTTGTGAATTCATATGAATGAAAATGAACAATGTAATAATTCATTGTTATTTTTTTAAGAAGTAGACTAGCTTTAATTTATAATGTCATAAATGATCTGAATATGTAGATTATGCTTGTCCACTTGAAGGAACAATTGAACCTACCAGTATGCTTAATACCAGCAAGTTAACTTTGCTTTTTAGATTTATTAACTAATATTAATAAATAGATAATCTTTAATCGAGGAAGAGTAGATTGAACCTTTAAACTTTTGATTTTTTTTTTCCAAACATACCATATTACTTCAGACAGGAGCTTATAGAAGAGGAAATGTTGTCAAGTGTTTCGAGATTGTTAACAAAGGTCAAGTTTATCAATAATTTGGTACTCAAGTGCTTAAAAAAGATAGCATGGGTTCTTGCAAACTCATCCATTATTTTACCATAAAGAACACTGGTGTGAAAGACCCTCACCATCTGCCTTCAATTAATGTGCTGTTTCAGAGCCTGAAATGCTTTGTGTCTAAGTGGTCCATTTCATTGACCTGACCAAAATTTGGAAACAATGGATGTCAGAAGCAGCCTGTTCACTCAACTGTGACCACATATCGCTCAGATTGATCTTAAAGTTCTGTCTAATTATAGTTTTCAGTTGAGAGAAGAAGAAAAAAAAAATCAATATTTTTCCATCAATACCAACTGACATTCTAGCCCTTTGTATTGACTAATAATGCAAATTTTTCATGGAATTACAGTTATTAGTTTCTGTTATTGAAGTATTAGCTATATAATCCGATGTGAGCTTGATGATGTCATTTCTTGCAATTTTTTCCAGCTCAGTATATATAATGTCATCTGATGGCATATTCATGTGTGTTTCAAAACAACTTATTTAAAGGTTGTGTAAAAAAATAACAACAACACCCATGACATTTTGCACTTATACTTAGAACTGACAAAAGCTGTAAGAGTGTTTGATGTTTTTTGTTGTTGATGTGGACCATCCAAATATCTAGAAGATAATAACCTGTGGATATCAAATGCCAGCTAGGGAGAATGTCTGAATTCAGCTTTATTCGATCAATAAGAGCACACTTAGACCGAGCGTCTGTTGGAATCTTGACTCAATTTTTTATCATGCTCTCAGAAGGAAGACCACAATTTGTTTCATTTTTTGCAAAATATTTTAAATCCTCTTCAGCAACATTTTGGATATATGTACACATGTTTGTTGTTGTGGGCATAAATAATTAAGTTATAAAAATAATAAAAATAATCAATGGACAAAGCTTTTAATTTTTTTCTGCATAAGGAACAAGTGTGTACATGCTAAATTATTATAAGTACGCAGACTACTCTGTATTCTTAGTACATATCTGAGATATGTATGAATGTTGGATAGCTTTCAGTATGTGTCACCTTTCCAAGCAGAAAGCAAACAAGAGTTATTATATATCAACATTTCTGTTTTATTAAATATAATATGTTTTGTATAAAGCATAGTATAAAATTCACTATATTGTAGCATTGTAGGTGTGGTACTGTGTGTAACATATTTGGCAATACAAGAGGTATTAATATATCAAGTATTCCTGAAGTACTTGTAAGTGATTGAAAGTAGATTCTGAAGTATATCTACTTATAAATATATACATTTGCTACGAAATGGTGTTAATTTTGTGTTCATATACTTCCGTAACAAGAGTAGAATTAGATAAGTGGTCTTGAAGAATTTTTTTAAATCTTAAAGAAAGTCAACTTACGAAGGTTAAAGTCTGCAGTTGACAAATCTGCCATACAACTTTGCACCAATTTTTAGGATGTATCAAAAACTGAAACTCAAGATATACTTGTCAAGTTGTATTTATCTGAGCTTTTAGTTCTCTTGTTTGTCATTGGGTGTAATTAGATGCAGGTGCTAGTCTTGAAAGCTCAGTCAACATTTCATAGCTATCACCATGAGATAAGACATTGTTAAAAAGCATTGTTCACCAAGGCAAGAGATACTGAAGGCTGAACTCACTGGTGCAGTGCATGTTTTGGCAGGGAGCTTCAAATGCTCAGGGCTACATGGCTTTTTTTCTTGATTAGCTGTAGCTTTGGGAACATTTAATAGTGAATGTGTCAAGTGAAGATTTAACAAAGAGAGTTTACTTCGTATAAGTTTACATACCCAATACAGGCAGCATTGTAGTTTGGAAAAAAATAAAATGGACATAAAAAAACAGAAGCCAAACAAACCAGGAAGTTTTAGGCTTTATGTTAAGCATCTTGATGATGAATTTCATAAAAAAAAAAAAATCGCTGAGTAAGCCAGCCTGAATAAATATGGCGGGACAGAGTTTCATCAAATGCACATCACTGAAAGACTTTGGCAAACTCCAACAGTAATTTCATTTGGTCATTACATCTGTATGGAGTTTTGTAGGCACTGTGTTTTCCCCTGGTGTCATTAGCCTTTTGCAGATTTCAGGATGTGGGATGTCAGTAGATTTATTTTGGTCGCTCTGTGCTGAGGCTGGCTGTATTATTCTGGAAATTTCATACTTGTAGAATCAATATCCTTGACAGGACAGTTTGTGATGGAGAATTGAATTATGGTATTGTAGAGTAATGCAACAATAGCATAATGACTCATAGCTCTTCAGGCAACCCATTGCTGGTTAGATTTTTCATTCTTTAATTCATATACACAAAATGGTAGCTCAGCTAAATGCCAAATTATGCCAAACAAATTTCAATTATATGATTATCATAATTTCCAAACGATGGGGGTCTCAAATTTTTCAGATGGTACTCATTTACACTGAACATTGCCATGTGCACAGTACATGCATTTTTTAACCCCACGAGTATACATCAATTACGCTTTCTTCCTATGACTGTGAATTCCAGACTACACCTTGAAAAGATGATGCATGGGTTTGTCAATATGACAGATGTAGTTTGAACTTTGACCTGGAGTTCTGGGTCATCAGTCAAGATAAGGCTCAGATTTGGTGGGTAGCTTTGTCATTTAGTGGGTTTCCTGACAAGTACAGAACATCTGGCACTAAAAGGGAACAACCCAGACAGACACCAAGATATTCCCATAAATATCGCTGCTTATCTTTGTCACCAACAAGAGGAAGACGTAGTATTAGTTTATCGCTTGATGCCGTGACTATAAGATGCTGACTAAAGACTATATTTTACTAATAAACAAGATACACTGGTTGATAGTATAGCTATTTTTATGTGTAATTTGTCATAATTTTGAAGAAGCAATTTCAGCTCTCATGTTGTGAAAAGTTTTACTTATCAATATTTCATTTTAGACCTCAGATATTTTGGTTCAGATGTAATTTAGTTTGACTCTCTCAGATATTGCACTCTGATGTACTGTTTCAGCAAAAAAAAAAACCACTTTGTTTTTCTTTGATATTGAAGAACTTGATGTTTTCCTATGTATAATTTATATTTGAAATGTGGATTTATATGTATACATACATGCCTTTTGCATTTTTGGCATCTTTTAGTCTGGAAACATTGCTAGTCAAACAGATGCAAAAACATCTGTTGAAAAGTGAAGAGCACTTGATCAATAATAAGCTAGATCTACAATATACATCCACTGATAGCCACACACAAATATGAGAGAAGATGAAAATTGACCCAACAGACTGAAATGTTTGCCATTCTGATGGCCCATAAAACCTGGCTTGTGAACCAACTTGTTGTAAGACTGGCCAGACAGCTAGGGATAATGCTTGAAATGAATATTTCATTGGGACTTGTAAACTATAAATTATGATAAACTATTCCACCGGTTACACAAGGAGCTCAAGGTTGCTGTAGACAGATGATGTATAAATATTTATGGAACTTGAACAGCATTCTGATGTGTGATTACACACAATATTTAGGATTATCAGACTGCAGTCTAGCTGCCAGATATAATACTATCCGAGCCAGCAAAGCCCGACTGGACATAATTGCCATCATATATATAAAGTACTCTCCAGACAGTTCTCTGCTTAAAATGTATTTATTGCCAGAGTCAGTATAGACCGAGAGTTTATTTATTCTTCAGAGTCAAATAATAGGTATAATTCGCTAGAAGGAAAGTGGGATTCATTTTCAGTCTTGAAGTTGTAATTTAATCTTCTTGAGAAATTAAATTATAACCATGCCTATTGTTGAACTCAATTGCAAATGACATGACAGATTGGAGCAGTAATAATTTCTTATCAGTTTTCAAAGTCTCAAAGGACATGGGCTGAGCTCAGGCCCTTCCTTTGGCTTAAGATCACTAATGATAATGTCCAGGGTGATGGGATGGTTTTGACAGAACCCTCTTGTTCACAAGATGGAAGACATTAATACCAACCCTTTGTCCTCCCCATGTAGACACCAAAATGTGGAAGAAAACAAGCAGGCACCACTAGCCTGCTGCCATCAGCAATTATCACCAGCATTCTAGGATCGCCAACCCTGAAAGTCAGAGACTTGTTTACAACTTCATAGGACATATTTTTGCAGGAGTTTTCAGTTCTTAGAAAACATCTGTGTTGGTTCTAGGTCTCAGTTCAGTACAGTGGAAGTGACACGTTATATGTTTAAAAGGTTGAAGTGATAAAGGGATGATGATAATTTCCCTTTAGTCCTGTCAGTCTTTGATGATTGCATACTAGAGCATGTGAAACTAGCTTTCTAAAGTGTAATTACAAATAAACCTGTTGGTTAATTTAATCCCTCTTCTTCTAGAAGTAATATGGAAAGTGAGGCGGTTGATGATAATTAAAACATAGAAATGTATGATGAAGATACATGTAGTCTGTAGAATGAAAGTATAACTTTTTTCCTCAAGATCAAAAATGGCGCCCCGATGACTCTGTTTTTGGATGGTGCATTTTTGCTTTTTGGAACGAATGTCTTGAAACATTGTTAGTATAAATTTAATATCATAAAATTTTACAATCTATTGCACGATCCATTAATTTTATGAAGTATCTTCAGACATGCTTCTTAAGTTTTATTTATAGTAAGAGCAGTGGGTCATGTAACCTGAACAGTCAGTGTGCATGTGCAAAAAAATGAAAAGATGGAGATGATGAAGATCCAGAGAGAAGCTAGAAAAAATCTACTCCATCCCCTACACAAACAAACAGAGCAGACACAGGGAAACAATTTATCCACACGTAAAGAACTTCATATATTTCATGTAAAGGACTGATTTAATAGTCTAACTCAACTAGAAATAGCATTAATGTTTCAATCTGCTCCTATGTACTTTTGGTAAAACGGGGAGAGTTTTACAGATTTTTACAGCTTTCTGTAGAACGCTAGAATAATTGTATGGG
Source organism: Magallana hongkongensis (assembly GCA_016163765.1). Taxonomy (NCBI): domain Eukaryota; kingdom Metazoa; phylum Mollusca; class Bivalvia; order Ostreida; family Ostreidae; genus Magallana; species Magallana hongkongensis. The sequence continues at coordinate 37,889,801 of WFKH01011581.1, read as the reverse complement.
TTTTATTTTTAATTGCTATTGCTCTGAAATTTATTGGTAGGTTTAATGTATATGCATCCTGTCCCATGCCCATGGATAATTGCAGGCAGTCTTGTGTAAATAGAATATTGATTACATGGAATGAAATACCAAGAGTCATTTCACAGTAAGCAGTGATACCAGTGCACAATTTAACTTGGTTAGAATTGATTATCTTAATCACTGCAGCAAATATGTGTACACACAAAGATATGGTAGGCTGTACTCTTTAGAGTATTTGTGTTAGAACTAACAGATGTGGTAGCAAAAACCAAAAAGCCTTGGCACATATCAACAGAACTGTGTTTAAGAGTGTGTTTTGTATCTAACTGCAAGTGTCATGTGCATTTTTCCTTGTTGATAATTTATCTTTGGTTAAGATAGGGGGAATCTTTCATCTTGTTGAAAGATAGACATTACATGAAACTGATCAGAAATGTGTTCTGTGGAATTCAGGAGTATTTCTTCTCTTCTGTTTCGTAACAAACACTTCAGAAGCTAAGAGAAGGACCCTCTTTGTAAAAGCTAGTGTGCAGTAGTTTATTTCTCTTCACCCAAAACCCAAATGTGAAATATGTTTGCCTTCCTGATCTGCAGGTGTTTTGAACTTTGCTTCTGTTCATATGTGTTTAGTGTTACTGCACCAATGTAATTGATTGTGCCAACTTAATTAAGATACTTAGATTGCAGATGAATTGCAATTTTTTATTTAAGCTGGCATTAATTAACCTTTTCTCAGCTGAGTACAAAGTCTGAGCTTTTTAGCTATGGTATCTTTAGTTAGAATCCTTTGCTGTGATTTCTAAATAATACTGCATCAGAATTTATTTTCCTGGGCATTGAATAAAGTTTGGACTCACTCTCAACACAGGATTTTCAGTTCAGTGAATATAAGTTCAGTTAAGGACTAGTTTATCAGTATATCATATGGTTATGTTGATGTCTTGATTAGGATAGCTTCTGAAACCGTATGTGGTGTAATATCCATTTATGTCTGTTATTTTTAATTTTTAATGATCTGAGAAATCAATAAAGCTATTTATCAGATTAGTGTGCATAGATTTGGGGAATCATTGTTCTTACTAGTATGCAGTACTAAATATGATACAAATTAGATGAACACATATTTTTTTTATAAAGCTAATGGCTGTTTTAATTCATTTCGATAATATCGTGCTAGATTGAGAAAACTATTTGTATCAAGGGGCGTGAGATGAAATTTCAGAGAGTAGATAATATTATGTAAAGCATTCCATGCAGTGTACTTGGTACTCGAAGGTCTATTTGAATTTAGATATCGAGGTCTATTTGAATTTGGATATCAACGTTTTAAACTCGGCATCAGCCATTTCAAATTTGTTCTTGGTGAGCATGATAATTTGCAATTTGTAAATTGGGTAACAACTTGAAATAAGAAGGAAAGTGATTAGGGGCTGGGTGTGGCGAGATTGGTGATTAGGTCATGCCTCATCTAGTTTGCTAATAAAGAGCTGATTTCTTATGTTGGAAGCTGGGAATGTGTTGACTGTGATATACAGCTTCAACATCTGTAATCCCCATTCAATGTTACAGATGTTTTGCAGTGTTTTATTGTGCTGGTCTTTTTGTGGCAATGTATTCATGCAGAAAGAAGCTGTGTAATATTACAGAAAAATGGGAGGGACAATTAAAAGTATCTGTTATACACAGACAATCTAGTTACTGAGTTTCTCATTTTATTATGCGTAATCCTCGAGAAAAAAATCTGCCTTTCTCTTCTATTAAATGTCAGTCATTTGTAAAGATACACTATGAGATGAAGTGCATTTAAGGCGTTTATGATGGATGGGTTGCTATGTGGTATATTGAACATGCAGCCTGGCTGATGAAACACTGCACATTTTATCGATTGGGCAAACAGGTAAATTAAGCAGACAGGAAGCTGATCCACTACCATTGAACAACATTTTTATATTTCCATGACTAAAATTAGCTCTAATCCTGATTAATATACATATTAAAGACATTCCTCAAAACTTGATTAATTAATTTTGCATTGATTTTAGAGATCGCCTTCAATTAATATAGCCATTGGTCAGGGTTGATTTTTTAAATCACATCTTGAATGGTTGAGTATTGGTACCTAGATACATGTAGTACTTAATACTAAACAAAACTTCATAGAATGGAAAAACGTCCCAGTCCAAATGCAAAATTATAGCATTAGAAGGACATTTTGGACCTTGTTCACAAATTTGTATTCCCACAAATATTAATTGTTTACAATTCAAGAAAACCTTCTTATTCCCTATCTAAAAAATTATGTCATCAAGACCTTGTCAATTTGACAGTCCACAGAGTTGAGGTCCCCATGAATTTAAATGATTGCAGCACAGTATACATAACATTATGTAATTTGCACAGGATTGCCATCCATGTACACAAGGTTTATAGACTGCATGCTAATCCATAAACATCATTCTGACACAATATAACCTTGATGTGGTAAAAATGCATGGAGATAAGCCAATTTGATTCTTATTAGTGAATCAGTGGGACTTGCAACATTATAATTAGACAATTGACTCTGTTGATATCTTCCCTCTGATGATTCTTCATATTCCACATCATCTTTGGTTAATCAGATCAGAGCAATTTGTCAGGGGAGGATTATTCTAAATGCAGGTGGTCCTCTTATCTGCAGAACCCACTTATCCACACCACAACTAGAACATGGCCAAAATTTCATCATCATTGGGACAAGCTTCGCACCATTCTATGAGAATTTTCTAGTAAATGGACATGACCAGGGAGGCAGAAAATTTTTGTCATTAACTAAGTAATGACTGTGAGCTGTTTTCAATGAGCACACACCACTCTTGATGTGAAGCCTCGATTGTCAGTTACTAAGGCTGTTATACTCTGTCCAGAGTTTTTGCTTCCACCACTTTTTGCTTGATATTTCGATAATGATAAATACCTTTGTGCTCAAACTACGTTCATCCACTAATATGAAAAATGTCCAGATTATCTGTTTTGAAACGCCCCCTCTACCGCTTCAGGTTTCAATACACATCCCAAAATAGAAAGTCTACGGGAATTTTACATTGTATCAGCCATTATTAAGCCCGGATGATAATGTTGAAAAATTGTGCGAGGTGTCCCGAGTACTTCCGAATGGAGAAAAGATGTAAACATTTCCTATTATAAATCTCCGTAAGAAATTTGTTTTTGTTCCTGTGAACTTTTAAGAGTGAAAAATGATCATTTGTCAATGAAGATATCTTGGATATTTTCCCTTTTATCGATTTCAACAGCATTTCTTTCACAGGTATGTGTATTTTTATTAAAAATCATCGAAAAGTGATGGAAGCAATAACTTGGGACAGACTATAGTATGTACAATGAAGAACCCCCCCAAAAAAGCAAAACAACCAAACAAACACAAAAAAATTAAGAAAATACTAATTAAGTTTAATAGAAAAATTTCTACACGAAGATCGTTTGTAGGAAAAATTGCACAATTTGTACCAGAAATGCATACATGACGTACATGTACATACCGATTAAAGGGTATTACATGTAATATAATAAATATCATAATTTTGTTTTATTGTAATTTTAGTCTCAGTTACAATAACCAGAGAGTAATATATGATAGACAAACAATGGAATCTTTTACAAGAAAATTAGTCTTATAAGGCTCTAGGAGAAAGGACTTTTATTTTACCAAAGACAAATCTGGAACAAGACTGTAAAGATCAATGTGAATTGTAAAATATTTTTTGGTCGAGTTCATGCAGCCTAGTTATTGAGTTAATCTATAACTGAGGCTGAGTCATCTAGCGACTTTAAGCATCAAGTGTTGGGTGAGTGCACACACTGTAGCGAAGCTCTGGGACTTGATTCTGTCGTCATGTAAACCTTGGCAATCATTGAGTCATCACAAGCTGAAATTGGCAGTATGTGATTCACTGCATGGTTCTAACTCATAATGACATCTTTTTTTATTTTGTCCATGTTGTAAACATGTATTAATTTTAATAACTAATAGATCAATAGGTTTAATATTGGTCATTGATGTATTGCAAAAAAATGAACTTGACTTTTAATTGGCAGATACATGTATATTAACTGAAGTACACTGTCTGGTTTAAAGATAAAGCAACTCTTTTCTATTTTGTTTGTAAAGCAATGACATCACTTATATTAAATGTAGTAAAACCATAGAGGCACCTTGCTGGCATGGTTCTCAAATAGAACATTTCTTGGATTATCAATGAAATGATTAAAAATCAGCCTTTTTAATTTGAAAGTATTTGTAATTTTCACATTATTGACAGCTTTTCACCCAAAATACAAACAGTTTATAATTTTTACATTATTATGATTAATATATACTGTAAATGCTCTATTTTACACAAGTACTTAATTCCCTGATTCCGCTGTTTTGTATCAAATTGCCAGAATATAAAATCCCGAGCACCAATTTTTTGTTATAATTTCATATATATACCGCGTAGTTCAAAACTGTCTGAAAAATAAAAGCGAGATTTTAAAATCCATGAGGGTTGCTAAAAATTTTGCAATTTTATGCGGATATTAATTCCTCATGTTTAAAAAGGAATCTACAGTAGTCATTTAGTCATCTGGTCATGTCTGAAATATTTGATAGCCAAAATATGTATACTTTATATGTTATATACAATAAAGCTTCAACAATGAAGTTGGGGGGGGGGGGGGGGGTTAAAAATTTTTTTTTAATATGTATATCTTTGGATTGAATAAGAGAATGCATCAACAACAATCTCAACAGAAGAGAATATTCCCATTTGATGGGAGTCTTTGATAGCATGTAGTATTGTAATTTACCAGCAGTGTGAGAGATAAAGCCGATGTGTGTGGGGGTTTCAATAATTTATGGCACTTCTATCTGTGGACTTGGCATCATTTACAGTGGAGTTACTGCATAGATATTCTTTGTTCAGTAGTAAAGACGGCTTCTTAGGATAAAATCAATACTCAGAGACTGCAGCAATTTATTGTGTATAGTTGTACACAAGCCAAGACCATTAAGTTTCCAGTTATGTAGTATATCCAATACATTGTCCTCAGGTTTTACATAATGTACGGTAGAAGTGCAAAGCTATAGATTGTGAATTTCATGATCATAACGAAATGTAGATTATTTATGCAAATATTTTTGTCGCAGTTGCTCTTGTGTAGCAAAATTACTTTATCAAGCATTTTAATGAAAGCAAGTTAACAAGAAAAAGCTAGAGGAGTTCTAAGACTAAATTCGATGGAAAATTGAATGCTAGTGCCAGTGAATTGTTTTGATGACTATTCACCATGAGCAAAAAAGCACAAAACTATTTCACGGTAAATGCTAGCTACTGGTAGATAAAATATTTATTTGTCATAATTTTACATGGAAAAAATATACAGAGGTATAATAAATTGATAGATAGTAGTTTATTCTCTATATGTAGTAGTCGGGATTTGTTGCTATCATTTTTGCAAAGGGCATTTTTATTTTTCAGAGGGTCAAGACATTGTGATTACGAATGAAAATCCCTTAAAACTGACAGGCTTTTCCAGCAGCATGATCTTTTGTAAAAACAATGTCGGGGGTGAAAATGACAACTTGAAGTGGTATGGGCCCAATGGAAATGAATTTACGACTAGTGCTGCCAATTTGTAAGTATATCTCTCAGAGTTTACTGATTTTTAAGCACTTAACTCCATCCATCAAATGGAGTTTTAAGGTCATGGAAATGTACATGTACATTTCCCTAAATTTTTATTGTGTCCATTTTAGTATTTTCCTTTTTAGCTCACCTGAACCGAAGGTTCAAGTGAGCTTTTCTGATCACTTGTCCGTCGTCCGTCTGTAAACTTTTCACATTTTTGACTTCTTCTCTAGAACCACTTGGCCAAAATTAACCAAACTTGGTAAAAAGCATCCTTATGGGAAGGGGATTCCAAATTGTTTAAATAAAGGGCACAACCCTATTGAAAAGGGAGATAATTGCGAAACAGTGAAAATAGGGTGCATGTCTTTAAAAATCGTCTTAAGAACCACTGCACCAGAAATGCCAATATTTACACCAAAGCTTATATATATCGTGAAGATTCAAAATTGTTAAATTCGTGACCCCCCTGACTAATACTTATTGATTATCATACAATTTTATTACATGATATACGATATTGTGTCAAAACAATATCCATGAATATCCAAGATTATAAAGTATGATTTTCATATAATATGATAAAGGTGGTCTCATAAAGGTGATGCCTTATAAAGGTGATGCCTCGTCTCGGTGAGCTTTGTAATCTGTGATTACCTATGTTTAAATCATATATACACATCCTAACAATTAGTAGACATTGAAATGTTTTTGAGGTGCTGAGACTCTGAATGTAACAAAATTAACATATGTGTTGCAAATAGTTCCTTTTTCTTTGAAGAACGTACAAATACCTGTGTTCAATTTTTTTCTTTATTATGAAGTTGATGTTATAAGTGTTCCTTATTGGTGTTCAATTTAATTTGTGTTCAACCATACAACATTGGACATTTGTCTTAAGAAGAAAGTTTTTCTCACGTTAATACACATTGGTATTTCAGAATTTATTCACAAACTTACCAAGCCAATTCCGTGTCACTGATATTCAGAAATATCTCAGAAAATGATGCAGGAACATATACTTGCAATGGAACAATTAACGGAACTCCACAAAGTGCCAGTATCGTGGTGACGGTGAATATGCCACTGATAGTGACAGATGAAATGGCACCTCGCTTCCAGAAAGTTAAGGAGGGCACGACTGGTTTTATCAAATGCACCGGTCCAGGGGGGTTCACAGTATCCTGGATGAGGAATGGAACTCAAATTAAACAAGGTATGCAACTTAAGAAGACAATATTGGAAAGTGGATTTCACTAAAACAAAAACATTACCATATTTTATGAAATTGAAAATAAATCATTGTCATTGACTGTAGAAATGAAAGTTTGTTTTAAGGAGCTGGGAAGAATCCTAGTACAGATGTGTATCAATACTAAATAAATAGAATGACCAAAAAAGACATTGAATGAATGCACCATACTTTTTACTGTTTTCTTGACTGGTTGATGTCCCCAGATTGATATTGTTCTGGTTTATAATATGCACTATTGTTTTGGGTCTTCTCTTCATCATCTTTTGTCAATCATCATTTGTTTTTTACCTTATGACTCTTCTTTCAGCTGCAGGACTGATCAGTTTTCCATATTTTTTTTATTAGGTCACTTTAGGTCACTGAGTCATTCAAGTGACCTATTGCAATTGGTCTTTGTTCATCGTCATGTGTTGTGCGTCGTGCGTTAACAATTTTACATTTTTAACTTCTTCTTGAAAACTACAAGGCCAATTGTTACCTTTTTTGGTGTGAGGCCTGTCTATGGTAAGAGGAATCTAAATTGTGAAATTCATGGCTTTACCACCCCTGAGCCTCATAGGCGGGGCCAAATATGCCTAAAAAAAAGGCCAAAAGTTTCATAAATCTTGGTGTTGTTCCGATTATCGATTATAATCGAAAATCAGTTGATTGTTACAGCATTCTAAGCGATCGATTATGAAAGGTTTCATTACGATTAATAGGTTGAGGTTTTTTTCAGCTCACCTGAGCTGAAAGCTCAAGTGAGCTTTTCTGATTACATTTTGTCCGTCGTCCATCTGTCCGTCTGTCTGTCCGTCCATCTGTAAACTTTTCACATTTTGAACTGGCCAATTTCAACCAAATTTGGCACAAAGCATCCTTATGGTATGGTGAATATAAATTGCAGAAATGAAAGACAGATCTTTATTCAAAGCAGAGAAAATCTCGAAAATGTAAAAAAAGGGGGGTGCATTTTAAGAAATCTTCTTCTCAAGAACTACTGGATCAATTTCAACGTAATTTAGCATAAATAATCCTTATGGAAAGGGAAATATAAATTGCAAAAATTATGGGCTAGTTCTGTTTCAGATTTAAGTAATTTATGAAAATAACAAAGAGGGAAGTCAATCAGTTTTTAACTTCTGGTTTGGTATTTCATATATCAAAAACCAGGTTTTTTGTTTGAAGCAGCCATGTTGGATGCATGATAAATGGGTCAATCTTACAAAGATGACTTTGCTTGTTTTGCAACAGTTTACGTGTGAAGGGAATATTTGAAACATGCAAAATATATTTTTGCCGATTTTGTGAAGTAAATTGAGGTTAAATATTTCAATGCTTTGAAATTTTCACTTGTGACTGTGGTTTTACCGGTAGCTTGTTTTGATTTTCGTTTCATTTTCATTATGCTTTTTAACTTGAGAGGAACTGTCGCCTATATTTTAAAATTTTTACCTATCAAATTAAACATAGACTTCGGTAAATCAGACACCTGCGCAAAATGAGCAAAATCTGATGCACCTTCGACATATTATAAAATACTATATACATTCTATTGGTAATGCGGGTCGATCTCTACGTAATGGTTGATTAATGCAACGTGTTTTGTTAAGATGCTCAGCATTTTCAGTCTAAATGGAAATAATTTTTGCTGCTAGAAGTGCATTGAGGTACAATTTTCTTCTTTCACATATAAGAATTTAAAAAAAAAATAAAATACAATAACTTCATGTAGTAAGGAGTTAAGTAAGAAAATGTACCTTTATGCTCTCATGTATTTTGATTGCTTTATAAAGTTGTGGGGGGGGGGGGGGGGGGCTACAATAAAGGGAACTGGAAGTTAACCGTGAACCCATACCTAAAATTTAGTTACATATATTGCATATGATCTTATTTTCAGTAAAAATGGTATTCCATAAAGGTAAATATGTCAAAGATTAAGTATATGAAAAAAGAAGTGTCAAATTCGGATATTTATTTTTGTTAATCTACCGAGGGGCCATATGGCACAATATCCTTTGAACGCCCATATAAAGCCAGTGTTGCTCAGGTGGGCGATGTGGCCCATGGGCCTCTTGTTTCCTTTCAGTGAGCGAATATCATAAACAGACCTGAACTATCAAAACCCCAAAAAGGTGCGCGGTCTGAAAATGGCTGACATGTCAGACCAGCTAAAGCCCTACCCGGGAAATAAAGCACTTTCTCAGGTTCGGACGCATTTTGGTTTCAAGAAAATTAATGTTGGACGGCCTACTAAAGAAAATCTTTTGCATGAATACAACATTTTTATGGCAAGAAATATTAGTAAACTAAAATACAAAAGGCCTAGTAACAAGTCAGTTAATTGTATCTTGTTTATTTACATTTATTTAGCACTAAACTATACAATATAAAAAATTTCGAATAGAATCGATAATTAGTTAGTTGAGGGAAACCAATTATCGATTATGAAAATCTCACTGATTCCCATCACTAATAAATCTTTTTCTCTACTCCCACACATGTGGGGAAAAAGTAAATGCATGGTTATAATGTCCATGAAGCCCTCTACCAAAATTGTAAAATTCATGGCCCCTGGTCAGGGGTTCAGACCCTAGGGTTGGGCCAATATGGCCATATAGTGAAAATGTATTAAAATCTTATAAAAACTTCTTCTCTGCTCCCATATATATTTGAGAAAAGCTAAATGCATGGTTATGATGTCCATGAAGCCCTCTACCTAAATTGTGAAATTCATGACCCCTGGTACATGGGGTTCAGGCCCTAGGGCGGTGCCAATATAGCCATATAGTGAAAATGTCGTAAATCTTAGAAAATCTTCTTCTTTACTCACATACATACTTGTGAAAATATAAATGCATGGTTATGATGTCCACGAAGTCCTCTACCTAAATTGTAAAATTTAATGGCCCCTGGGGTCAGGGGTTCAGACCTTAGGATGGGGCCAAAATGGCCACATAGTAAAAATGTATTAAATCTTAGAAAATCTTCTTCTTAGCTTCTCCTATATATATATTCGAAAAAAACCTAAATGCATGATTCTGATGTCCATGAAGTCCTCTACCTAAATTGTGAAATTTGTGGTCCCTGGAACAAGCGTTCAGGCCCTAGGGTGGGCCAATATGGCCATATAGTGAAAATATATTAAATCTTAAAAAAACTTCTTCTCTTTCTTCCATATATATTTGAGGAAAACTAAATGCATGGTTATGATGTCCATGAAGTCCTCTACATAAATTGTGAAATTCATGGTCCCTGGGTTAGGGCAGGGGTTCAGGTCCTTAAGGTCAGGGCCAATATGGCCACATAGTGAAAATGTATTGATTTTAGGCCATAAAAAATTAATCACTTGGTTCTCAGGCCAGCATTTTCAAAAACAGATGCGGCCGGGCGGTGCACAGGCACCTGACGACATATTTTTCTCATAATAAAAAAAAATACTTCGCTTACCTAATAATTGACAAGGTACCCATCCCCGCCATCTTGGATTTTTTTTAAACTGTCACATCGCTGTGAATTTTCGCTTGTAACTCAGCGGTAACATTTTTCTGCGATCATCTCTGCTGTCCGATCGGTCATTCAGTATCGTAGCTTACTGCTGATTCAACCAAAACGGCCCATAACATCGTTTATTATTAAAAATATCTCCTCATTCTGCATCTACTGCTGCTGATTTGCGACAAAAAGCTAAAGGGTGGACGGAAGTTGACGTAAATTGCGTCATAATATGGGTAATCCCTTCCAAATATAGCACTGATACGAATATTCAAAAGGCGTCAATTTTGAATTCGATCAACATACGAGTTAAAATTAAGAAAAGGGATACTATAAACAATCAATTAAAACTTTTGTTACACAAAGTTTAAACATGTTTATAAATGCATATATTTTGAAATATTGAAACAAACACACGTTGCAGGGAAATCTCATTTACATATTGGTGACAACTTCCGTCCACCCTTTAGACATTTATCGCATATCTAAGGCAGTAGATGCAGATCGAGTGGTTATTTTTATAAATGACAGGTGTAATGCACTGTTTTGGTTGAATTGGTTGTAAGCTTAGATGTTGAATGACCGATCAGGAGACGGAGAGGATTGCAAAATAATTTTACCGATGAGTTTCAAGCAAAACTTCCAGCTGATGTGCCAGTTTGAAATAAATCCAAGATGGCGGGGATGGGTACCTTGTCATTTATTAGGTAAGCGGAGTATTTTTTTTATTATGAGAAAAATATATGACGTCAGGTGCCTGTGGGGCTGTGGTATATTTTTCTCTTTATTTCATTGAAAAAAGGATGCAGGATTTTTTCTTTTATTTTAACAATGTGCAATTCTTTAAAAAATCCAGAAAAAGCAATGTTTTTAAGCAAAAAAAATACCTTGCAATGAATGCATTGGTCTTAGGTTTCTTAGCTAAAACTAAATGAAATAAACAAATCATCATTTTCTTCAGGAAACACCACAGCTACGAGGCTTGAGAAAGCCCTGTGTTTAAGCATTATGAGATATTTATCATAGTACAAGCTGCAAGAACTCTCCTCCTACATGCATTTGAAGTTAAACAACCTTCTTCATACCAAAACTAAAATCACTGCTGTCTCGATCATAACTTTAACACAGCATCTCGTAACTAGATTTGGCGGCCATTTGCTATTTGTTATAATTCTGGATCATCGCGATGTTTGCAATTATGTTCTTTATTAAAGTCAAGCGTTTAACTGACTTAAGTGTCTAAAATGCGGTCCTAAGTTCGGATTTTTTTTCCTAAATTTGCAAATGCACTAGAGAATTTTTTTTTATTCATTTAATAATAAAAATGGGCAATCTGCAATGTTAAATCAAATGTGGGCGGGCCTGAGAACCAAGGAATTAATTTTTGATGGCTTTAATAATATTTTTAGCTCACCTGAGCCGAAGGCTCAAGTGAGCTTTTCTGATCAAGATTTGTCCGTTGTCTGTCGTTGTTGTTGTAGTAAACTTTTGACATTTTCATCTTTTTCTCCAGAACCAATGGGCCGATTTCAACCAAATTTGGCACAAAGCATCACTGGGTGAAGGGGATTCAAGTTTGTTCAAATAAAGGGCCACACCCTCTTTAAAGGGGAGACAATTTAGAATTATTGAAAATTTGTTGGTATTTTTCAAAAATCTTCTTCTCAAAAACCATTTGTCCAGAAAAGCTCAAATTTGTGTGGAAGCATTCTCAGGAAGTGTAGATTCAAGTTTGTTCAAATCATTGTCCCCAGGGGTAGGGTGGGGCCACAATGGGGGATGAAGTTTTACAAGGAAAAATAAAGAGAAAATCTTTAAACATCTTCTTCTCAAAAACCATTTGGCCAAAAAAAAGCTTAAATTTGTGTGGAAGCATCCTCAGGTTTGTTCAAATCATGATCCCCGGGGGTAGGGTGGGGCCAAAATGGGGGGGATGAATTTTACATAGTGATATATAGAGAAAATCTTTAAAAGTCTTCTTCTCAAAAACCATTTTGCCAAAAAAGCTTAAATTTGTGTGGAAGCATCCTTAGGTAGTGTAGATTCAAGTTTGTTCAAATCATGGTCCCCAGGGGTAGTCCTTCGACTCTTGAACCCCCCCCCCCCACCACCACACACACACACGCACATTTTTTAGGGTAATTGCTGCATGTCATCCAATTTTAACTTCATCTTGAAAAACACATGGTAAATTGTCACTTGGCAATACAGAGGGTTCCGCTTAATCTGATAGTCAGTTTGTCAGAAAAAAATTATCAGATTAACGGATTATTAGATTAACCGATTTAGCTTTTCTGTGGTCTTTGATTTTGGTATAGAATATATGTAACTTGTTTCAAGACATAATTTATCAATCAAAAGATATAATCTGTATGTCAATAGTTTGAAATGAAATAATTTACCTTGCATTCGCAATCAAATAGCATTTTAGTCTTTATTTTGTTTTTATGTGCTCAAAAGAAAATGTTTCTCTTTATTACGATGGTTTCAAAGTGGCCGCCATTTTGACAGGAAGTAATAAGAGGAAATGGCTGATTGTTTGATCAGTCCCTCTTTTCACCTGGATAATTATACCCCCACAAACGAAGTTAGGGGGGTATATTGGTTTCACCCTGTCCGTCTGTCCGTCTGTCTGTAGACACAACTTTGTCCCCCCTATAGAATTTTTTACTACTGGATGGAACAGTCTGAAAATTTGTATATATGTTGAACACCATCTGAAGATGTGCACCTGTAATTTTTTTTAAGATCAGACAAGATTTAATGATTTTATGACAGTTTTCATTTTCCTTATTCTATATATTGTACACTGTTGTTGAAAAGTAAGGGAGGTAATCCTTACAGATTTTATGAATTAATTAATAGTATTAAAACACTCTAAAAAATATATTTATATAAATACATCCAGATGGAGTTTTTTAGTCTTTTATAATTGACTTAACTAAATTTATTTTTTATAAGTATTCTATCAACTGACAATGCAAAATTTTTGTTTGTCAATAATAAATTCTTAGGAGCGAATAAGAACATCAAAGACAAGTGTGGCTGAATTCATTTGTCCCAAGGGGGCCATTATCTGAGCCATGGTTTAGATGGAGCATGTGTTTAGGGAAAATTGATAATCTGTAAAATGGGCGGTGGTTTTGGGGCTATTTTAAAACTGTTTCATGAAACCAAAAGTTTCTATTATTAAATTTATAAGGAACTAAATAATATCTTTATTAATAAAGAAGTTAACTATTTTAAGAAGTTGTTTAAATTTATTAGTCAAGTAAATTGATGAAGTGACCCTATAGGGCATTAATTTAAATGAAATTCAAAATAACTGATATCATTGTTGTGTTTTGGCAATTTTAAAATTGTTTGTAATATTAAATTTTCTTTTTTACATATTTTTACGTAGTATGGTAATTATGGTAATGTTTTGGGAGTTTATTAAATTTAACAAGCTCATCAAAGAAAATCATAGTTCTATGGGATCAATTTTCTGATATATGGAGTTCCATTGTACCATATAGGAGAAAGTGAGGAAAATTTAAAACAACTAATTGCATCTGTCAAGACTCTTATTAGAAAAATATTCAAAGTTTTATCAACAGAAGAGCTTTGCTTGGCTACCGGTATTTCCATTTACTGCAAAGGGAGAGGTTATTGTCATTTTGTTGGTTTTTCTTAAAACAAATTAAAAAAATATCATCAGATACATAAATTTGTAAATGTATTACTGTTATACATATGTATTTACAGTGAAGTTCTGACAATTTTGATTTTAATTTTTCTTTGTTAACTATTTTTTTTATAATTCTAGAATTTTTTTTATTTGTATGTGTTGCAAACCTTTATTATTCAATTCAATTATTTGTCCCATTTGAAATTAGCCTTGCGGGGTTATTAGTCCCATTAGGACAGTTCTGGTTTATTTTAATTCCTTTTCTGTTATATAAAATGCTCTTAAATAATTAATTATGCATGAAAAAAAATTATTTGAATTTTATTTATTAAGTTTTCTACCCCGATGTAAAATTGAAAGTAATCAGAATTTCCTCGATGTCACATGTTCCAAAGCCAGTCACTTTTGATTCATAAATTACATGTTTAAATAATTCGTAGTGGTGCAAGCCCTGCTTGAAATTAAAACCTGCAATTGGTAAATAAACAAACAATGAAATGTGAACACAGGTAAGGCCAGTCCTGACTGTGCGGTCATCCGGAACAACTATGGATGTCGGTAGCTTTCATCTTACGAAGAAGTGAGCCACCCATGTGCGTTGAAGTGTAACTAATGCCCTGTAAAGAGTTACAGTGTACACAAGAGGGGTGTCAACCAATTAAACAAAGGAATATACAGGTGTAAGAGGGTGGGAAATCATTATTACACGATCACAATCCTATCAGATTAACCGAAAATGACATTTTTTCCTATCAGATTATCAGGAAAAAATATAAAGGGATATATAAGAAATGGTTAGGTGTTTTGATATTATATCAGATTAACCGAATTATTCGATTAACCGCTATCAGATTAAGTGGAACCCTCTGTTTTGAAATAAATATGTGTTCTATTTTAGAAAATCTACTTTAATATCCTGTGCATTGTATACTTGTAGAAATAAGCTGTATGCATTTTGTGTGTAATGAAACTGTGAATATTATGAAAGATTGACTATTAAAGGCCTGCAGGTCTCTTGTTACCAAAAGTTTACAATTTTTGGCCACTGGAGCTAAGGTATAGATAATCCAAGATTCCTCCGACTCTTCAACCAACCCCCCACCCCCCACCCACACACACAAACGCACACACACCCACACACACAAACGCACGCACGCACGCACGCACACATTCATCAATGAATGCTTTTCAAACATCAAATTTTAAAAAGCGGGGTAACAGTCAGAGGAGTCTCAGATAAGGATTTAGACTTCAAAATGAAGCTTAAAATGCAAACATGAGACTCAGTCTGACATGTCAATCTAAGGGCTATGGTACTCAGGTGACTGTCAAGGTCTGTTTGCCTCTTGTTCTCTTTCAATTTGATACGAAAATGGAAATTTCTAATGAATCAAGTACAGTCTTTTAAACTTGATTTGACAAAGTAAATACCCTTCCAATCCTCACTCCTCAGAAACGTCCAGCATTGGTATATTGTATGTGGTCTCCTATTTATTATAAAGGGGCTGTGTCATGAACATATGGAGAGATCATATTACTTATCTGTCTGTGTTCTTTAGACTCCAATGGAACTGATGGTAAGTTTGAATATGCTTTGCATGGAGCAATGTTGCGGCTTAAGAATTGAAATTTGGTTTCATTTCAAAACCTGGAGGGAAAATAATCTTGGTTTCAAATGTTGTATAAATTCAAGTTTGTTAACGGTTTTAAATGATGCTTAAATTCAAGTTTGTTAACCAAAGCATTGTTAGTTTAAAAAATCTAATTCTAAAAAGTGAATTTTAAAATCAGAAATAGGTGTAAGTGATGTGTTTAGCAATACAATCCACAGACATTTTAAATTTCATTTACCCTGCTGCATATGTGGTGCATAACTATTTAATTTGAGGGACATTGTCTTGTGGCCCATAACAAAATATATCATACAAAAGCATGTCATGATGTTTGTTTTGAAAACTTCCCTTTTGAAGTATTCAATTTGAATAAATTTGGTGTGATCGATTTTGGCTTGGTGTCTATTTGCTCTAAATGAAATTTTCTCAAAAAATATTTAGCTAAATATGTTTAACTTTGCAAAAACAGATATTTTAATACAGGTAAAGCATATATTTATGGTTTCTGTCCCTTTTTACTCCAAGGTGTTCTTACGTTTTACAGGTATATCATGTAAAGTACAATTTATCATATGAAATAAAAGAGTGTGATATATGTCATGAATGCAAATCATATACTGGTACATTTGAAAAAAAACTTTATTGGGGAGATATTTTTGGTGTAGTGACTAGTATGCAGGCTTGGTATATTATGGATTTATTTTGTCAGTCACATTGAAGCATAAAGTAAGCTTGTATCCCACTTTTCATACAATCAGGCCTGGTAGTGTACAGTAATTGTCTCTACCTTCCCAACCCAACCTCCCCTACCCCCTTATACCACAACGGTGAGGAGGCTGGATGGAACATACTAAAGTTATTTAACTTAAATCAAATCGACATCTTTGGTACTTTAAAATAACTTGTAATTTGTTAACTTACTGATTTTATTCTATGCTATAATTAGTTAAAAATCAGTTCTTCTTTTATTATCTTGTGGTAAAAATATTCTTTGATAAAATGACCATGTACAGCCATTGAGCCTCATTAACTGTTGTGCTTTTGTCCCCTTGGTCAGTAGTCCATGTTAATGATTCAAAGCAGGTCATGGAATCAAGGTTCATTGATCTTTTGCAGTCTTGTTTTCTAGAAATAAACAGAGTCAGATTTATACTTTACTAGTACATACACATGTATTATCATACTGGCGTTGCTCCATCCTTCAGTTCATTTTGCATTGTACAGAGAAAACTGTCTTCTTTGGCTCAGTTCTAAGTACTACATTTCACAGGCAATAAGTTTTTTATTTAATGCCAAAAGCTTTTAATATTTGTACTACCAGTATATATACATATCAAGATTACTTCTGCATGCATGTCTCATTTTCGTTGATCTTTTATTTTGATTTTCTCAGTGTGGAGGATGCTGTGAATCTGAAAATTATACCTGTCATCAAATCTTTTGGTATCATTAAGATGTTTTTTTGCATGGGGAATTGTGAGACATATCTAAACAGGACACCCCCTTTGAATATACACAGACCTTCTAAATTAAGACTTGTTAAGTTTATTTTCTTCAGCAAATCCTTAGTGTGGCAGAACAGACTCAAGCTCTAGTATATATATATATATTCAATATAAAGAAAGTCATTCCCATGTTTCAAAGACCTTTGGATTTCAGGAAATGTTATTGTAATTTTCCTGTCACAGATTCAATGAAATTGATGCCTAGTATAAAAAGTGAGAGAGACTGAGTTATAGCAAATAAAATGTGTTCTTTTGTTGACATTTTTTATCATGAATTGTAATCTGCTTTTTGAATAAAAGGATAAAAGTAATTTTCTGTTAATCATATTTTTGTGGGAATTCCAGGTTTTGGGCTCTGTTTCAAGCAAAATTATATATTAATTGCCTTTACAAAATTGAAATTCTGCTTTAATGTTCTAGATTCAATTTAGCAGGAATCTTTCTCCTGATAGCGTAAATTTAAAACTCAGTTTTAGTCAATTTTATCATTAGTTAACGCATATACAAATTATCAATACAGAATATTCTTCAATAAAATAATAAAAATCTTCAAAAGAAAGCCCACATTGCTTTAATGACACAATGCATATTCAAGATCCTGTAAAGGGTCTTTTTGTTATATGCTCAATGCATGAATAGTACCAGATGACAAAGTAATATACCGCATAATTCTCTAAGAGGTTCTTGAAAACTGAGCCATCAAAAATTTGTTTGCAATCTATGAAAAGTTTAAAGATATATTTGGATTGTGTTTTTACAACTTTACACATAATAAATATTTTTGTTATATTTTATTGATGTATATTCAGAGATGGATCATACTGGTCTTTGATTGGCTATGTAGTTATACATTCTCTCACCAGAGGTCGTGCTTCGCAAGCTTCGCTTACACCTCTATCAACGCCCGGTGTACAAGATTCTTGTACAAACTTAATCGATGGGCAAAATGCTATTCAAAACGATGTACCGGTAGTTATTTCTTTTATTTATGAATATGATTATAAATAATTAAATTTAAATCTTTAACGCCTTTATTTATTTTTATTTCAAAGTTACTGGGAGAACTATTTTGCGAAGGTAAAAATTAAAATATGATCACATGATCTAGTTTGACAGATGTTTGAACATTTTGATGAAAATCAGTTTCTGTACGCTTCTGATTCATCAATGATTTTACATAAATCAGTAGCAATGTCATCTCCTGTGATGTTTTTAAACGTGTCCTCAAAGTTTTCGCCCGTTGATGACTTCCCTTCAAGGTCATTGCACAGAAGAAACGAATCAACAGTGCTATGTGCTCGCCATGCTTGTTTTGATCATGTGACAGACTATTTTTCCGGCGTTGACAGAGGTGTAAGTGAAGCTTGCAAAGCACGACCTCTGGTGAGAGAATGGTAGTTATACTGATAGAGGCTTAAGAGCCTTTGAAATGGTTAATGTCAAAACAAATTTATGGTTTTAGTGATTTCTATACACATGATGTAATATTTACTTACTAGTTGAGCAAATATGTTATGCTTTTTTGAAATTTTTGCAGTTATACTACAATTTGAAAATCGAGTTAAGATAATGTAATGGAAAATGCTGATTTTAAAATGCATTCAGAGCAGAATTTATTTTCAAATGTTGACTTTTTGTAGATACCCCAAGGTATGCACAAGTGCAAGATGGATTGGAAATCACAAACGTCGATGCTAATTTGGATGCTGGATTATTTACCTGCAATGTGTACAACATCGGATCATCTGAATTTAAATCAATCCCCATATATGTCAGTGTTACAGGTATGCTTAAATAATGAAAATAGAATTTCCTAATTTCTTGTTAAACCATTCAGATATCAGAATTTTTATAAAAATAAACAAAACAAAAAATCATGAATTCTTTGATAGTTATAGTTCTTAAACCTTTAATTTGATTTATCAATGTTGTATTTTACAGTTCCTCCCAAGATTATCACCCCTCCCAGCTCTGGCGAGGCAGTGGTTGGGGAACCGTACAGATTTAATTGCTTAGCCTCTGGAACGCCATCCCCAGAGTACCTCTGGTTCAAGGTAAAACTAATTAATAGTTAAATGGGGTGTCTTCATTCAGATTACAGTATCTATCTTATTTTCTGTTATTTCCCTTTCTCCATAACAATTTTTCTGTTTATTTGAATCTGAAAATATGAGGACATTGGTAAATTTTTCTTCTTTTCTCTCCTTAATCATCTGGAGACAAACGGTATATGAATAACTAATATCCTGGTAAAGCTTTTCGAAAGTATTCAAGATGTATTAAGAGGATGTCAGTGAAAATTCAGATTGTAGCTTGCAAATCAAATATCTTGGATAACAAAATATTGATAAATTTGGAATTAGAATTTCATTTGATGTTAAACTTAAGTATTATTGAAATAATATATACTTTTCACTCTTCATTTCAGGGTGCCAGTACTAATGAATTAGCTGGAGATCGATATGACATCAACAAGCAGGATGGCACACTGATTATAAAAGATGTGATAAAAGACGATGAGGGACTTTACAAATGTGATGCTCGAAACGAGGCTGATAGTGTTGTTGTAACAGCTATGCTCAATGTCATCAGTAAGAAATTTTTCTCTGTCAATATAGAAAAAACGGGTATTTAAGATTAATTGAATGTTAAGATTCCTTGCTTGCAGTGATATCTCTGCCAATTCAGGAAAAGCAAGCCTATTCCTTTGCAAAAATTACATATGTTTTTTTAATTGATCTTATTTTTTATGACTGAGCAAATCTCGAAAACCATTTAATAGTTGTGTGATCAGTTGTTGACAACAATTTTATGAACCAAACGTGTCAATCTGTGGATGATTCCGCAGAAGAAAATATACTGCTGACATTTCAAATGTGTTTGTTCATTAGGGCCCCGCTCTGCGGGCGCCCTATAGTGATCAGTCTGTCCATCCGCCCGTCTTTCCATCCTTCCCTCTGTCTGTCCGTCCGAGATCACTTGTCCGGAGCATATCTTCTCTCCCCTTGGCCCAATCTGGCTCATACTTCACCCACAGATTGCCTTTGTGCAGTGACCTTGAACCTAGCTGCAGGTCTGTAGCTCCCGGTCTGAATAAATTCGGATGGACGACCTGGGAGCTACAGTTCCTCCCATAGTAAAAATCTGCAATTTACGGCGCACAAAAAATTGCGCTAGTTTTGGACTGATTAACTTTATTTCCACACAAATTCTGTGAAAACAATTAGTACCATTAATTTTTTCAGGCAATTTACTACTGATATCTTCACTTTACTTGCCTCGGACTTTCTCTTAAACATGCTAACCGACCTCGGAAAATGAGGTTATATTAATTTACTTTGAGATCAAGAGACGCCATTTTCACATGTAAACAACTTGCACCACTTCAATTTACAGGGCTTAAAATTTACAGTGTTTAAAAGAATATCAGAGGCAAGTGAAGTGATGATATCTGTAGTAAAATGTCAAGGAATTTTTTGGAATCAAATATTTGTACACAATGTGTTTGGAAATGAGAATAATCAGTCCAAAACTAGCGCAATTTTTTGTGCGCCGTAAATTGCAGTTTTTAGCTCACCTGAATCAAAGGTTCATGTGAGCTTTTCTGATCACCCGTTGTCAGTCGTCCGTCCGTCTGTCTGTAAACTTTTCACATTTTTTACTTCTTCTCTAAAACCACTGGGCCAAATTTAACCAAATTTGGTACAAAGCATCCTTATGGAAAGGGGATTATAAATTGTTAAAATAAAGGGCACAGCCCTTTTTAAAAGGGAGATAATTGCGAAACAGTGAGTATAGGGTGTGTGTCTTTAAAAATCTTCTTCTCAAGAACCACTGCACCAGAAATGCCAATATTTACACAAAAGCTTGTATATATAGTGAAGATTCTAAATTGTAAAAATCGTGACCCTCGGACCAAAACTGGGGCCCCAGGCGGGGTTCAAAGTTTAACATAGAAATACATAAGAAAAATGTTTAAAAATCTTCTTCTCAAGAACCACTGCACCAGAAATGCCAATATTTACACAAAAGGTTGTATATATAGTGAAGATTCTAAATTGTAAAAAATTGTGACCCCCAGACAAAAAGTAGGGCCCCAGGCGGGGTTCAAAGTTTAACATATATAGGAAAATGTTTAAAAATATTCTTCTCAAGAACTATAATGCAACAGTTTGGGATATTACTATGCATACATCCTTAAATAATGTAGATTCTAATTTGTAAAAATTGTCACTCCCGGACTAATACTGGGGCACCAAGAGGGGTTCAAAATTTAACATTTTAAAAAATATATAGGAAACATTTTAAAAAGTTTTTCTCGAGAACTACAATGTTACAGTTTGTGGAATTACTATGCATGCATCCCTGGCTTAATTGGTAAAATCGTGACACCTTGACTAATTCTGGGGCCCCAAGAGGGGTCAAAGTTTAATATAGAAATATATAGGTAACATGTTAAAAAATCTTCTTCTCGAGAACTACAATGCTACAATTTGTGAGATTACTATGCATACAACCTTGGAAAATGTAGATTCGATAGTTTTAAAATAGTGACCCCTGGACTAATATTGGGGACCCAAGATGGGTGAAAAGTTTAGTGTAGAAGTATATATGGAAAATGTTCAGTCCCCAAGTGCCGAATGCCTTTTCTTTCTTAAATGTGGTTTGTTAAAATCTTCTTCTCGAGAACTACAATGCTTCAATTTGTCAGATAATTACGTAAGCATCCTCAAATAGTGTAAAAGCCGTGACCCTTGATCTAATACTGGTCCCCCAAGAGGGGTTCAAAGTTTAACATAGAAATATAGATGGAAAATGTTTAAAAATCTTTTTCTAGAGAACTACAATGCTTCAACTTGTGAGATTACTATGCAAGCATCCTTAAATAATGTAGATTTTAAATTAATAAAGCTGTGACCACTGGACTAATACTGGGGCCCCAAGAGGGGTTCTAAGTTTAACATAGAAATATATATGGAAAATGGTTTTAAAAAGTTTTTCTCGAGAACTATAATGCTACAGTTTGTGAGATTACTATGCAAAGATCCTCAAATAGTGTAAATTTTAAATTGTTAAAGCCAACCATAAACCTCAGACCAATTCTGGGGCCCCAGAAAGGGGTTCAAAGTTTAAAATAGAAATAGCATATGCTACAAAATAGAATGTTACAAGGAACTGCTGTTCAGGTGAGCAATGTGGCCCATGGGCCTCTTGTTTACTATGGGAGGCACTGTAGCTCCCAGGTCGTCCATCCAAATTTTTTCAGACTGGGAGCTACAGACCTGCAGCTACCTTGAACCATGTTTCTAGGTCTAAGGTTAAGGTCATAGCAGAATTATATGTAAAATCCTTGTCCGGGGCATATCATCTCTCCCCTTGGTACAATCTGGCTCATACTTCACTCAGTGTCTATGGTTAAAGGGTGTGCAGTGACTTTGAATGAAGTTTGTACGTCAAGGTCATATTAGACCACGCAAAAATCCTTTTTTCAGAGCATATATACTTTCCACTTAGCCCTATTTGGCTCATACTTTACATAAACAGAGCTTTTGAGTAAATGTTGTGTTGTGACCTTGAACCAATTTTTAAGGTCAGATGTGAAGGTCATAGCAGAATTATATGAAAAATCCTTGTCCGGAGCATATCTTCTCTTCCTTTGCTCCAATCTGGCTCATACTTCACCTACATGGTGTCTTTGATCAAACGGTCTGCAGTGACCTTGAATGATGTTTGTAGGTCAAGTGTCAAGGTCATATTGGATCACACAATAGTCCTTTTTTAAGAGCATATATATACTCTCCACTTAGCCCTATTTGGCTTATACTTAACTTAAACAGAGCTTTTTGGTTAATGGCGTGCAGTGATCTTGAACCAAGTCACTGTGAAGGTCATAGCGGATCTCTTTATAATCAGTTATAGACCGTGGATTATTTCCCATTTGCTTAATCTTGCTCAGATTGAACAAAAGTGCCTGTATGTAAGGGGTAATGAGATTGAATTAGCTGTTCTATGCCAGCTGGAAAATTTCTAAGCAATAGGTCAAGGTAAAACCAAAATTCTTTGAAATTCTTTTCATCCCATTGTCCATTATTTAAGCGGGGCCCTTTGAGATGGTCACCATCTTAGTGTTGTCTAGTTTTCTTCTAAGACAGATCTATTTGAAACACAATTTGAGGCTCAGTTTTGACTATGTGTGTGATCCCTGTTGTTAAAAATGTATGGGTAGTATATTTTCTCATATATTGTGAGATAGCAGATTTTTTTTCTTTTGAGTCCATGGCAATAAGAGAAGGTTGTATGATCAAATATTGCTATAGAAATATCAGACTATATACATGAAATATATTGTCTAAAAGCCCTGACATGTATGCTTTCAGTTCCACCCAAAGTACTTGAACATAACAATAAGTCTGGTGAAGAAGGAAACGATGCAGTCTTGAGATGTAAGGCCTACGGAGATCCCATTCCCACCATTAAGTGGTTTAAAGGCGATAAAGTTATCCAAGATGCAGCATCTGTAAGAAATTGATAGACAAGAATTATATCATTATACAGAAACATTTCAGGAAAAAAAAATATTTGTTTCAGTTTTGAAAAAATATTTAGTCTGACGAAAGATGAAGATCAAAACAAAATATATGGGATAAGTGGAAGTTTACATTCTTATTTTACGTAATGGTCTACATATATGTGATCCTTGTGATAATTATGTTTACTGTGTGATAATTATATAATATAATTACACATAGAATAATTATACTTTTCATTATTTTAAAGAAAAAAAATCTTCTTATGATGATCTTTTATTTGAGAATAAGAACAATTTGATTGAATTTTGAAGGGGGAAAACTTTTATATCTTTTTTTTCCTAGACTCAGGATATAAATGAGAAAACTGTAGTCTCAAGTCTGACGATAACTTCCCTGTCAAAGGAAAATGGTGGACAGTATATCTGTGAAGCTGCTACCCAGAATGTTCCAAGTGACAAGAAGAATATTTATCTTACTGTTAAATGTAAGTCCATTTGAAACTTCCCCCAGTGAAAATCTTATGTTGTAAAAAGGAAAAGGTCCTACTTTGTTTGATTAAGTTAGGATATGTTGGTTTCCAGGAAAGTCAGTTTTTAAAAGAAAAATGGGAAACCTATTTGAGAAACTATTTTCATTAGAATGAATAAAATATAATTGTTTGTTTAGTATAGAGTCAAAAGATGATCAACTGTTGACAGGAAAATGATTTGTTTTTACACTCACAAGAAACTACATGTACCTCTCCAGTATTGATGAAATGAATTGCCAGCAGAAAAGATATTAGGAGACTAGCGGTATCTGCATTTCATTACAGACAAACCTGCATTTGATCCTGATATGGCATCTACTGCTTGGACTTGGAAAAATGCGCCTGGAAATCTGACTTGTTTGGTGCAAGGAGAACCCAGACCTACTGTCGAATGGTATTCTATTCCTAATGAAAATGGAGACAGATCGAAGATTGAAGAAAAGAGCTTTTATTCCATCTCAACCAAATATATAGATGCCAACACAGTTCAAAGCATTTTAAGGGTACTATATATGTAGTATATCAAATTGTTTCTTGTATAGCAGCATTAAGATAATGTTTACTCAACACATTTTACCTTTTTTTTATTTACCATATTAGGTTGTGTATGACTTTACTACACCACTTGGAGACTATCTTTGTAAAGCTACAAATGATTTAGGAAGTACAAACAGAACTATAAGACTTCAAAAAGCTAGTAAGTTTGGTGTTTTGTTGGGTTTTTTATGGGTAGAACTTTATTTTCATATGTATTTGGTGCTAGTTCATCTAGCAGTTATCGCAAATCTAACACGGGTGTACATGCTACGGCCAATGAAGCGTTGAGTGATGACACGTTCTAATTGTTGTGCATTTCAATTGCGATTCACAACAAAGATTCTTATTGGCGCATTTATATAGACCCGCCCATTTATCAAATGCATGTTGAGAACATGATGCTTACACGTGGAAAAAAAAATGTCAGAGAAAGAAAACTTATAATGTTGTACTCGCAAATTAAAAAATATCACATACAGAGTTATTTGAAAACAAACGGGGCGACATTTACTTACATGTGTAAATGATGTTAGTGAAAATAGTTTTCTTAAAGCAGGGACGAGTGCATATACCGTATTTTTCGGACGAATCGTCGATGCGGACGACTAGTCGAATTGCGCATTTTTAGCCAAAATTTTAACAAATGCCTACGATACGTCGATTCAGACGATACGTCGATCTTATCACTTTAAAATGGCGTATAAAAAACTGCAGTAACATTATCAGTGTATGATGCCACGATGTCCCCGATATTGCTACCAATTATTAATAATGATTGACATTTAAACAATTACGTTTTATACTTATGCATCATATTTTCAAATACCGGTAACATCTATAAAGTCGCTTGCATTGTAAACAATTCCCGATATCGCGTGTTATGCAAGTTGTATGAGAGTAAACTAAACTTACTTTGTCAGAAATATTTTATTTCCTTAAAATAATTATTCACTCTGACCATCGCCAGTGTATTCGCGATTACGTAACCAGCCACCTGTTGACTCGGCGCGTGGTCAATGTTTGTTTAACAATTTCCGGTGTCAGAAGCATGTACCTGTCTTGTGTCGGACTTCAAAGGGGGATCTCAAGTGTAGAAAGCTTAGCAATTACTATAATTTGATTAAACTTGTTTACTTTGTATTCAGTAATGCAGTTACACGCTATTGTTTTACATAGACACTGTTAGAAATAGATTGATCATTTGTACGACTTGATAATGACGATATACGACATACATACGTTTCCTAAAATTTTTATTTAACCACAATCGAAGAATTGGACAATAATTAATTAATGAACTTTAATCACTCTTATAACGGTACTCTTTATATACACAGGGAGTGAACACGCCGTATAGATCTCAGCCTTAGGGAATGATTATATAGCACAACCGATGCCAGCCTACTGTACAAACATTAGTATTGATAATTGCCAATTACGTTTTTTTAAGATTGAATTTGACCATAAAATATTTCTTATTTATACTTTCCACTCACAACTCTTTACTAATAAAATAATAAAACTTAAAAACATTCCCCGGACTTACTGCAATAATTTTTTCCATTCAAATTTGGTTTCAATTTTACTGCGCAATGTTATCTTCCCACTAGTGTCATATATGGAACCATGTGACGATGTGTTTATGAAAACGGAACGGTAAAACTTTTAATTGATTAAAGACATGTACCATTTTTTAATTACCGTTATTATAATGTATACTGGTGTTAACAAATGAGTGAAAACGATAATGAATAAAGATGAACGATGAATTCAACAAGGTAATTTCCAATCACACAGCCAACTCAAGATGATTAAAACCAAGATTTTTAATGCTATTTTTAACAATTTTCTGACCTCAAGCCTAAGACAAGTCGATCTAGACGATAAGTCGGGTGCTCTGCTTCAGAGAAAAAAAATACCGACTAATCGTCGGAAAAATACGGTAGATTAAAGTCACAGATTGTACTTCGCTCATCAAATAACGTTATTAAGTTTATTGTGAAGAAATTCGTCAGACACTGTTTAGTGAAGAAATATATTTTACGTTACCGTTTATAATGTACCATATGTGTGAAATGATCGCTTAAGTCGAACAGACTATTTTTTCTCACAAAAAGCTTGCTACAAAATGTTAATCCACGGGAAAATTCAGGTTGACACGCCGTGAAATCCATTAGACGTTTAATTTACAGCATATATCTTCACTTGTCTGCTTACAATAAATCTGAACTGAAAATCTTTAAAACATCGTCACCAGCTTCGTAAAATGAGGAAATGTTTGGTTTGTTTATACATGTAGAATTGTAAAATGGCGACTCGATCTGTGAATTTTACAATCCGAGGTCGATATGCGTGTATACACCCATGTTAGATTTGCGATAATATTTATATACATAACAGTAACATTCTAGTTATCTTTTGCCATTGAACAAATTATTGGATTCAGTTGACCTTGTATAGTCTTATAATATTCTCCCTCACCATTTTCATGTGAATAATCTTACTGTTAGAAGAGTTAGTGTTTTATGAGTAAATTGGAAAAAAAATTGAACAGAAAAGCACAAATATGGAATGTCTCTCCTTTATAGAATGTTTATCTGTAACATACATCCCTATGCAAACATATTACTAACACCTGTTTTAAAAACACAATTATATTCAGATCATAAGAATCATACATTTGTATAGATATAATGGTTTTCATACTTACCTGTTCCTATAATCTGATGAGCAGTAGAGTGACTTTAAAAGCATGCACTTACTATTTATAAATAAACTATGTCAAGTAACAAAAAAAACAAACAGATCCACCCCATTGTCAACTTATCACAGCAGACAGATAAGTACACTTAACAAAAATATTTTTTTTGGGGGGGGGGGGTCTTCAAATGTCTGTATTCAAAACTATATATTTCCATTTTCAACTGTCTTTGTCTGTGATAACATTACGAATCAATTTTGAACCCTAAAACCCAATAACTTCATAAAACATGAGTGACACAAAATGGGCGTGTCTTATAGCATAAATAATATATATTATATCGAAAAACGGTATTGGCTGCGCCGCATAGTAATACATAGCATGTTCTACATAAAAAATAGTGCTTTTAAAATAATGTTGTTTTAAAGTGTACAAATTGGAAATAATATAAATACAAGTAATAAGGAATCATTCTTTGAATATTATGAGGTGATAATTTCGGTTGGAGCGTGGTCAAATCTATCATAAAGCCCTTCGGGCTTTATTGGATTTGACCACGCCCTGACCGAAATTATTACCTCATAATACTCGAAGAAAGATTCCTTATTCCTTAAATATTTACATCTACTGAGTATGATTCCCTCTATTTCTAATGGAAAATTATAGTTAATTCATAGCTCTATAGAAACAACCAGACTGAAATGTACACGCCCCGTTTATCGATTGGTTGAAACCTACAGCGACTGAAACTGACAGAGGACTGAAATCTACACGCCCCATTTATTGATTGGTCGAAAGCTACAGCGATCAAAGAATAATCACAGACTGCACAAAATAATCATTCTGATGTCTAAGTGTGAAACGTTTACTGAATTTTGTTAACGTTTAAACGGAGAGCAGTACACGAAACGGTACTGTTTAAACGGGGGATTATTTTGTGTTGAATTTTTATGGCTACTTACTCATGAAACACTAATTCATTCCTTCACTAATCACTATATGTAAGTATGAAATGTTATTACTATTTGTTTGTTGGTATTCATGACGAAAGAATATGAAGCGCATTTAACTCTTTCACTTCCTACACTGTCACCCAGTATTGCATTAATGATTTGTTTGGCTACAACTTTTTGTTTGGATGTAGAAAATGCATTGTAAAATTAAATTTGCAAAGATGGATGTTTTGATCCTGAATTAAGTATACCACGATCCGCTGACAGTATTGAAACACTTTTCAAAGACTGGTGAAAACGTAATATATTTATTTTAGAACATATACTTTGAAAAATAAAATAAAATCATAAAACATCGCTAAAATTCGCTACTCGGAAATCGGAATATTTTAAATATGTTTGACCATATTGGATTTTTAGATTTTTTGTTTAATATCATGTTTCCGGTATGGATAAAAACAGAATACAATTGAATGACTGTGTTTTCTTTAAAATAAAACAACTTTTTTGTATTCAACTTTATTTCTGGTAGAATTTAATAATGACATTTGTGTAAACGTTTACTAAATTTGTAAGCAATTAGAGCATTTAATCGAAACATCGCCGTTTACACGTGTAATCGTTTCGCCCTTACTGTTGTCAGACTCAAATTCCCATAAGAGACGATTTGGCTGTTTCTTTTAGCTAATGTACTGATGTACATTAACAGTAATTAAGTGAATTTTACTTAATTTTTACAATCAATTTATTAATTTGTTAAAAGAAAAATGTAAATATAAACGATAAAATGCTTTCTTTGATGATTCATGCGGGTTATGAAGGGAGCAATCATTGCAGAAAAAATTTACATAACCCACTAACGCCGGTTATGTATTTTTTCTGCAATGTCACCACCTTCATATCCCGCATGAATCACCAGAGAAAGCATTTTATTGTTTAAATGCACGAAACAGAATGAAATACCGTAATTTGCCGAATAAAATACACACTTTTTAGCTCACCAAGACGAAGTCGGGGGGAGCTTATGCTATACCGTCGGCGTCGGCGTCCAGACCAGCTGGTTAAAGTTTTTGTTGCAGGTCCTGTATCTAAGTTATTACTTGTCCTAACTTCACCAAACTTCCATGGATGATGCATCTGGACCTACTTATGGACTTAAAAGACTTGGATGCTGAATCTGGGCCATGGATTTCAGATGCTGGAGGAGGTTAAGGTTTTTGGAGCTGGTTAAAGTTTTTGGAGCAGATGCCCTTTGATAGCCATTTCTAAGTTACTACTGGTCCTAACTTCACCAAACTTGCATGGATAGTGCGTCTTATGA
>WFKH01011581.1:37841224-37860013 GCA_016163765.1 Magallana hongkongensis | reverse complement strand
AACTTCACCAAACTTGCATGGATGGAGCGTCTTATGATACTGATGCATCTGACAGGCATGAATGCTGAATCTTAGCCATAGGTTTCGGATGCTGGATGAGGTTAAGGTTTTTAGAGCTGGTTAAAGTTTTTAGAGCAATTTTACTTTTGCCCCTTTCGCCCTCGTTGTGAGAGGGCGAATATAAGACTGGGTGAATTCTATGTCACATATAATATCTCTGTTAACACAAATGCATTTGGGCAAATTCAAGACAGGGCGAAACTGTTTGCAAGTGTAGAAGGGCTAAAATAACACGGGGCAAAAATAACACTTTATACAGTACATGTTCTGTGAAAATGTCTTCTGAAATTTTGCAATGGTATACATTTTGTGTGGGTTGTTTTTCAGATCCACCATCTCAACCATCAGTTGAAGAGGTACTGGTTACACCGAACACGGCTGACTACAAAGTCACGTTTAGTTCTGTTCCCAACGCTCCCCCTCCAAAGAGGCTAAAGGTCACAGTAACCCCCTTTACAACCGAGAGGATTGAATACTACATTGTTGGTATGTGTCATTTGCAGTATTTAATGAACGAAACAAACCCCTTTTGTTATCAAGGAAACTGGCTTTCCAAGAAAAAAAAAAAGAAATGTAAGAGTTAAAGAAGTTAAAGTTTACTATATGCTACTATGCTGCTCTATAGCTAAATGATCACTGATGTAGTGAATATAGGGGAGGCTGTATTTTTCCATCTTTTATGTTTGGCTTATTATTACAGTGAACAGGCAGACATGATTGTTGCAATACGTCTTGTTTTAAACATGATTTTATAATAAAAAGCCTCTTGTTCACTCTGGCTTGTAAATTTCAGGAGTTGTGAATGGCAAACCAAAGGAAGTGACAGTTAATCTAAAAGACCTGACACCCAGCACTAGTTACACGTTTGAATTTGCTGGAGAGAGTGACGCTGGAGAAGGACCTGCCAGAACAGTGTCGAAGAATACCCCAGCACCTCGTGAGTATACTGCTGGGCTTGTAATGGAATTGTTGCCCTGGGCATGATCGAGACAAAATACATGTAATCCAATTACTTTTTTGGCGGATTTTTGAAAAAAATGTGAAATGAAGTAGATCACAGGTCAGTGTTCTTTTGGGGCCTGATTTTGGGCCGAAATTCGGCCCCAGCTCCAATTGGAAATTTCCTAATATTTTCCCAATTTCGGACCCAAAATTCTCAATTGTATTTTTGAAAAAAAAACTTTGTATGAGTTGTCAAATTTTCAAGAAAGACTGAATAGAATAATAAATAATTTCAAGAACTCTTGAAAAAGAAGCATTGTGCTTTAATTAGTATTTGAATAAACGATAGAAATCATTAAATTTCATTATAATATTCAGTAAAAACAAATTTTCCCAATTTTCCTGTTTTGTCGCTATTTTTCCCAACTGATTGGTGAAAAAAAACACTGCAGGTTGTCTGGTGGTTTCGTTCTTAAAACGACTGAAGTACAAAATATTCACATCAGTTTTTGATATAAATTTTTGTGTAATGGCATGCACATGAAGAATCTCTCATAAAGCAACCTCAAGAAAGTGTTTGAAGGACTACAGTAAAACACACTTACAACCGAAGTGCTAGGGAAGGATGATTTGCTTCGTTATAAACATAATTCCCTATATCTGTTACTTGAGCGAGTTCACTTTTGATCTCTGTCTTACATAATCACCATGTATAACAGTATTCTTATATTTAAAGTGAGACAGGGATCAAAAGTATCTTGTCCAAGTTTATTAGCCCTTGGACCAAAAGACAGAACTCTCAATTCATGTGTTTTCAGCAATTTCAATGAGAGGCGTCACACTGGCATCTGCGTTATCCTGAATGATCTACTTTTAGATGCACATTTTTTTAATTCTTTCTTATTTGATTTCATTTATTATGATTTTTACCTTGAAGGAGAGCCGTATGGTGTGGTGATTAGGAATTCACTCAGGGATGGTGAATATCCCACGAAGTACCTTTTAGAGTGGGAGACACCAAAGGATGGAGGAGCTGATATCAAATATATTAAAATTTGCTCCAGAAGGGTATGTTTTGGTTGTAATAATCAGAATACATGTAAGACCTAATAAGAATTATAAGGTTCATTCATATCATAATATTCTATTTTTGGAAAAGACTAAGTCAAAGATCATAGATTAGTTCCAGTGTAAACAAGGTGTTCTAGAAAACACCGGCTTGGGTGGAACACACTTTAAGAAATGGAAGAGCCTGATTATTATTTGCTAATTTTTCGAAGTTTAATGATTCTATTTAGACCAGAAAGTAGTTATATTTTTATTGGAAAAAAATTTGTTTTAGGGTTTGCAGAAGTTCTCAGTACAGAAATTTACTTAGCTTAATCATTTAATGCAGAGTTTCAAGTCAGGTCTCTGGTCTTATGCTTTATCCATTATAGGTGAAAGTACTAACGGAACTGTCCTCAGAAAATGAATACCAGTATGAGGAACAGATCACAGGATTTGTATGCCGAGAAGCCTTGCCAAACCAGTCGACATTTCAACTTACTAACTTGGAGCCAGATACACATTACCAAGTTGATATCAGGGCTAATAATGTCAATGGAGACTCACCAAGCAGTTTTTTCATCTTTAAAACCAAAGGGGGTAAGTGGTAACCAGTTTCAAAATTTTCATTTTACATATTTAGTAACATTAGGAATTTGATTGCAATCATAATAAGCTCTTGTAACTTTCTTGGTACAAAGAAATGCTGAGCAGAGATGATCTAGCAAGTTTGCTGATGACCCTCGAGAGTGAAAATGTCTTTTAACTGTCAAACTCCATAGTAGAAACCCACAAGACAAATTCTTAACAGTAGCTGATTTACATCAACTCATCTGGTGCACTGTATATGAATTAAAGGATTGAAAATAAATTTAAAAAAAATATCTAGAAGCACCACAATATTTCAATAAAGAGACCTGGTTTTATGACATTATGGACCTGTATTTGTGAGGCATTCTGCCATGAATGGAGGATAGGCTCATAAAATGTATAACATCTCACTTCACAGCTTTACCTTCAGCAGCATATGAATTTGTTGATTAATATTATACATGAATTTGAATATAGTTAAGTTCATTTTAAAAGAGACCAAGTTTTAAAAGGATGTCAGTGCAGTGAAGAATTTGGCAAGTATTTATTGAACTAAACGTTTAAATTAATTAATAGAATAATATGCAGGGGATATGAATTTTGATTTTCACCATTTGACCAATCATAGCAACATTGGTGCCCCAACCTCACAGTGGTAAGACACGATAAAGAAAATACTGCGTACTTCAAATGCAGACTCAAAACTCATCAATGACAGAGAAATTTCATTCATGCAGCTGCCTATTTGAAAGTAAAAAAATAACTGTTTAGTCAAATCAATCTGTTTTGTAAATGTTGTGATCAGATGTAAATGGATTTAGTCACCGGTAAGTGTCGATTCCATCACATCTGGCAACTAATTTCACAACAATTTATTGATACATTCTCATTAATATGTATTGAATTTTGATTAAATTATGCCTGAAAAGTGGAATTTTTTTTTTTTGGGGGGGGGGGGGGGGGGGGGGGGGTGATTAGAAAGATCTAAGGCACCAATGTCCTAATGTGTTGAGAGTTTTGAGACTGCATCACTTTTAAAATTTTGAATGATCATACCCTGTCACACATGAATATGTAAAAAGAATGTGTTTTTAGTTTTTCGAAACATATCCGCATGAACGTACCTGACATTTTCTTCGTGTATGATGAAATTGTGCAGTAATTGAAGTTGAAGTGAATATTTGATAAGAGTGTGTTTTACTGCAGATTTGAATACATGTTACCACAAGAGTCAAAGTGCAATGAACAATTCCTTCAGGTTTTGCCAAATTCTTAGTTTTGGGGATATTTATCTTACCCTTTGGTTGTAAAAACTTCTTGAGTGCATTCAATTTTGACTTGCAGATTTCTTGTGTTACTGAGAGTTCCCCCCTGTGATTTTGATTTTCATAGTACACACATACCGATTAAATCTCCTTAGACAGACCTTGACCTTTGACTTGCATGACGGACAATGTTATTCTAGCGTCTTCGTTTATCTAGCATTTTCGAGTGCATGCGAATGACTCATTTTTTTTTTTCAAATGGCTCACATTTTTGGTAATAATTATAACTATTCAATTATTTTCAAATGGCTTACATTTTTGTTAATTATTATAACTGTATTAGACCCTATAATATAAAGCTGAAGAAGCAATGTATGATTTATAATTCTTGAATTTAAGTAATTCAGCATATTTAAATACTTTAAAGTAAGCAGGTTTCAAAAAAAGATTTTAATGCCATAACCCCAAAATTTAAATTTTCAATGCAAAACGTACAGGTTAACAATCTATGATCCTCAGCAATGTTCGATAACTCTAAATTATCCGGAATTTTTTTATTTGTACCATAAATCTGCCTATTATATAGACAAATTTAATTAGTCTTGAAGTGTTAATATTACAATAAGCCATTCAACGAACTGCTTGGCTTTATAGTAGCTCCACGGAGTCCTACTACCTAGAGGGGAAGGGGTTGGAGCCACCGATGCAACGGTACAACCTTTTTTTTCTAATTTGATTTCAACTTGTATACGTTATTTATTCCATTATATTCATTATGGCCAAAATTGCAATAACTTTGTAAAATGCATGGATACCATCAAAAAATTTCTTTTCATTTTATTTCATTTATAAAGTTTGAAGGATAAATAACATTTTTGGATAAAAAAAATACTTTGAGGCTGAGGATCCGCGAACCTTAATATCATGCCAATTTTTTACTACCGGTACATAGGTTTACTGTTTAAAAAAAGTAAGAAAACAAAAATATTTTATCAATAATCGGCACTGGATAAGATATGTAGACATTTTCTCTGCATGTAAATCACATATACATGTCTATTATGAAATCATCAAATTTGCATGATGCTTAAATGCCATTCGATATAATGATTTATTGTCTAGTGTAGCTAACATTGCTTCCTTCTATTTTTTAATTAAGACAAACAGGAAAATTATTATAAATTGTAATCAGTATAGTCATGCAGAAAATGAGAAAGGAGGGGTAATGAAGATTACTGGTCTAGATATAAAAGTTAAAAATTTTATGTGTCCTTGCATAGATTTCTAGTTCAGCAACACAAGGTGACTTATTCTACAACTTTGTATATTGTTGTTAATGAGCTTAAGGAAGTTTCTACCATTGAAATTTTATTCATTTCAAAAATTCAATTCAGTAATATGGTCTTTTTGAAGTTGGTGGAAATTGCTCATTTCTGAAAATACAGACCCTGAAACGTGCTACTACACCAGTTGCACGGTTCGGTTCGGTACGCTTTGTGAACGGTACGTTTCGCTTTGTGAACGGTACGGTTCGTTTTGTGAACGGTACGGTTCGCTTTGTGAACGGTACGTTTCGTTTTGTGAACGGTACGGTTCGCTTCTTGCACGGTACGCTTTGCTAAAAATAGCTGCACGCTTTGTGAACGGTTTGCGCGCTTTATTAATGAGGTAGGCGTGGCCTGAACGCTTTGAATTTTCTCGATATAATTTTAGTTTTTGACCGATAAACTTCAGCAAGTTAGTACATGTAATTACGAGGAGCCTTTTTTCTTTATTTATATGATATATTACAAATGTATTTCAATTTAATTAAAATCAAAACTTCCATCCGTTCTCCCGTTTTTGATACATGTACGTTGCGTGAAACCTGTACTCGCTGAAAACGGCCGGGAAGCGGAGGATAGTTTTAATTTTGAAAAGTCTGTTATTATTCGTATTTAATTTTAGATAAATGCAATCATCAAAATAGATTAAAAGAACTGTTTGTTAATTCGGCGATCTGGCGATATTTCTAAAAAGCATCTTAATATTATTATTTCTTTACATGTACATGTACTTGTATTGAAGTCATTAAATATTTCAAATGCATTTAAAATTGCTATGAAAAATTGCCCCGACTTTTCCCGATATTTCTTTAGTTTCCTTTCTCGCTGTCTTGATTTTTGGCTAGTTGTTATATATACAAGCATCTTTCTATATTTGTATTCATAATTCGTATGATAATTCTTTATTGCGTATTGTTGCCGATCAAATTCCCCTGGTGACTAGACAATGTAAAAATACACGCAATTAATGATAATTTAAACAATGAATTTCAGTGTAGAAATCTTGAAATAAACAGTTTTAAAGTTTTTTGACACGGATTTTTATTCATTTAAATATTGATTCTATGATTTTCTGCGCTTGATTGTATTCAGAGATCACACCTACATGTAACCCGTCATCGCTTCTCTTACCTGAAATAACATCGCGTGTATAGTAAAAATATGACTATTAGTTTTTGTTAATCTGTTAAAGTGAAACTATACATGTACATGTACCATATTTCTTACACTAAATTATTCTGTACACAACTGGATACACACAATAAGTAAATAGCTTTTAATGGTGATATTTATCATTTTGTTGGACAAGTGTCCGCTCTTCACTATATGCATGCGATTTAGCTGACGTTTTACAAATGCTGGCTAACCTGTTTATATTTCATTTGCCTTTTTACTCACAAACTTCTTGTAAACAGGACACGGAAAAATACCCGGCAATCAACAACTGAACGCTTAAAGTGATATATGTATTAAAATATATTAAGAATTTATCTGGTAACAAAAAAAATATGACAGCGATGGATAGAGACTCTGGTCGCCAGTACATGAGTTATAATCATGAAGTCGGAACGAAATGATTGTTAAATAATTTTAAATAGGAGCACTCTTTAAAATAAGGATTTTAGAAAACATAAAACAAAAACGTTTTTATTCGATAATTTTCTTCTATCTATGTAGGAGGAGCCAAGTAGCACGCGGCGCATGGCGTGATCTGTACTACTATACTTAAACTGATTGACAGGCTAAGCACGTGGAGTCCTAAAATAGAATCCCGCTCAAAAGACCGACTATAAAAACCTAAAGCGAAACATTGGTTCAGTGATAAAACTTTAATTTTAGTAATATAATTAACACACAAACTCCCTTTCTCTTTCTCTCTCTTCTGTAAGATAGAAAATCTCTTCCGTTAGATCGAAAATGGGCGTGCTGTACTGTTAGACGAAGACGTACGCAACTGTGTAGGTTTTCTTTTGTCTTGAACAGGTGTGAAAACCCCCGAGGGCATGTCGTTTTATACCCTGGGTTTGTTAATCACTATACACAGGAAATGATCGCAACTTAAACTTATATACACAAGAAAGCCAAGAAAGCATACTGATATAACACGTTATGATTCAATGTGCGTTAAAGCAACTAACAACTTTATATAAAATTATATGTATAATTAGTTTATTATTTGAAGGAAAAACTGATTTATTAAGTTGATTTATCATTTCACAACTTACGAGATACACATGTACATGTATTAACAGTTTATGGCGCTATGTAAAGAAAAGATTAAGGTCTAAAAAGGAAATTAGATTAAAACATTTTTAATAAAAATAACAGCGTTAAATTAGTATGTGTTACTTAATTCCGTATAACTAAAATCTAGCAAAATATTGAACTTATCTGGTCAGCGATAATCTCCGTCCGTATTCATCGAAACACATAAGTCAATAAGCCGTATATGGAAGTTGCAGGCTTATTGCACGGTACGGTACGCTTTTTTGGCCGTTTTGGGGCGGGTCTTGCATAAATTATATTGCACGCTTTTTGCATGGTACGGTTCGTTTTGTGAACGGTACGGTTCGCTTTGTGAACGGTACGGTTCGTTTTGTGAACGGTACGGTTCGCTTTGTAAACGGTACGTTTCGTTTTGTGAACGGTACGGTTCGTTTCTTGCACGGAACGGTACGGTTCGTTTTAGAGGGGTAGTAGCACGTTTCAGGGTCTGTAGAAATATACTTCATTTTTCATTTAATTATAAGTATTTGTTGTCTCGAGAACTTTTCCCCCTAAGTTGCATGGCTTTTTTTTTCTTCTTTATGTTGTGCATAATAGTTATTGTTTAGTTTTGAGATTTCCCAATATCAAGATGTTGGAAATTTGAAATTTTATCTGTAGTTTCCAGAAAACCCCCTCTTTTTACTTAATGAAAGTTTGAGATAGTTTGTTTTCACACAATTTGTGTTAAAATTCAAGTTCTAATTTATTTTGACATCATCCGTTTATATATTTATATTTGAGTAATTACTGAAGACCATGAAGTTTTTACAATTTGAGGTGGTAAATAATAGTCCACATTTGCATAATATTTTCCTAAGCTATTTAAGGTAGGGTAGAGAATGGACAAAAGGTTAAGGGGGGTCCCGTTTCCAATAAAGTTTCTAACATCAAAACAAATAGGAACAGCAACCCTGTCTTCTGCACCATGTCTAAGAATTTGTGTTGCAATGCAAATTCACAACTCTTTTAAATACGGTAAAATTCCATCTGCAACACAAATTCTTAAACTGCTTCTTATAGATGTTTATTCAGCCTTTGGTGTATGTGTAGTGAGTCTATAAATCCTTTTTACTTTGCTTTTCAGCTCCAGCCTCCGGATTTATCGGCAATTCCGCTTCTGTTTGCCAAAGTTACCTGACTGGCCTCATTTTTGGACTGTTCACTGCATGCTTAGCAGTTTTCTAAAGCAGAAAAAACAAAAATGCAGAGTAAAACTGTCAATTAGCAACTTATCGTGATTATAGATATTATTCTTTCCGAAATTTTCACATTTATGACCAGAAAGAAATGGACCGGTGCAGTTCATCAGAAAATATGTTCCTTTTCTGATAAAATGCAGCTAAACACTCAAAACGCATGAATAATCCTTGATATGAGATTGGCATGAAAATAACTACCCAGAGAGAATCTTGATATCACAACATAATTGTCTTGTATTGCTTTTTGTATATTAAGATCTACCATGTATAAGCAATGAGACTGCTACAAGTATGAAATTGTTGAATACTCATAATTGCTTACACACCAAACAAAAAAAAAAAGCTTGATCAGTTTTCAATGAGACAGTTTGGAATACGGGTGGCTCACAACACTATGAAATCCATTGAAATCTTGTTATCATTTATAACAATTTGATGTTTTATTTTGCAACATGGAAATTGTCTTTTATGCCTTATTGTTACTTGTAACAGAAGGATTGTAACATTTACATTGTGTGAGATATCAGTCCCTGTTTTGCCATACTGTCTGAAACATCTGTGGAGGACTGTAAATTGTGTCTGCATGTCAATGTACCTTTAAGTCTTCAAAACTGATATGTACAAAGATGACAGTCACTTCGGTAAATTTTCAGTAAGTCAGAATTAAAGAAAAAGAGAATATTGAAGGACGTGATAACAAAAATATTACATGTAAATGCTGTGAACTCTGAAATGCAGTTATCACTGATCAGGTTGAACATTGATTATTGTCCCTCCAAAAAATCTGCAAGATCGATTATAATCTTATTAAAATTATTCAAACTTGAAAGGGAAACAAAGGTGATGTCCATTTTACTCTTCTTGAAATACTGAATGTTATATATATATATATATATATATATATATATATATATATATATATATATATATATGTTTCAGATGTATACTAGATGTGTGTTGTATATGAGCATGTTTGTTGTGAGTATATCAGAATTTTTTTGAGGTGGTTGTATGTACATAAAGGACTGGTATGACTCATCATTATGAATACCTATATATAGCTTTGACATTAATGTGCAATATTCATACATTTTGAAGATGTTGTGTAATATCGATCGTCTCTTCCATATATCACACGTAAAGCTTTTAATGATTATAGACTTCTTTGTTTGTTGTAAGGTTGATGAGGCATAGAGCTCTTGCCTTGTAGTTTTGAAATCTCTCCCCAGTAGCAGTCATTCAGGGGAGAGATGTTACTTCTTAGTGTTGAAATATTAGAGAATGTATGCATGCATCCTCCTATGCTAATTATCAGATTTATTGTTCTAATGATGGATAATCAAAGTAGGAAGTTTCTTTTTGAGAATGATATACTTTGTACTGTGCATTTATATAACAGTGATATTATATATAGATGATATCTGTTAGAAGTAAAACATCATGAGGATTTTCCCCGTAGAAATTTCACTGTTCCTTAATACCAAAGAGAAAACTCATCTAAAAAGAAATGGAAAAAAAAATTAAGGCAGGTTTGAACAAAGAGTAACATATCAACATTTTTACATGATGTTCTTAAGATTGTTTAGAGGTTAATCCTTTAGTTCTACCCTTGATGTCTGTTAGTCAACAAAGGTGATAAGACATTCCAAATTCAGATTTAGGGATTAGTTTGGAGACCAGAAAGGAAATAAGATATAATCCAAGGTCAAGTGCTGAAGCCTAAAATAGAACACCCAAGTCTGATTTTAGATGCGGCCAAGAGAGGCTATGTACTTATATTTTTAAAGAAGTCTTGTACCTTTTTTTATCATCTTTATTTTTAGACCTTTCAGATAGAATCATTAATATTGGTGCTTGCTTGTATTTTGTAGAATCTTTTTTTAATTTTTGAAGTTAGAAACTTCATATTAGTTGGTTTTTTTTCTCGTAAATATATTTTGGTCATTTCTGGAGCAATGTTTCCTTCTATCAGACTAGAATCAAAGTACAAATACATGTATATAGATTATAGACTTAGTTCATCAGCTAGTATAGACTATGTTGTGACATTACCATTATTGAGCAAAAGTGTTTTTATGTATCGCATATGTTTAAGTGGTTTTGCATAGGTGTTGAATTTGATTGGTTGTGAACTATACAGA
Source organism: Magallana hongkongensis (assembly GCA_016163765.1). Classification (NCBI taxonomy): domain Eukaryota; kingdom Metazoa; phylum Mollusca; class Bivalvia; order Ostreida; family Ostreidae; genus Magallana; species Magallana hongkongensis. The sequence continues at coordinate 37,849,175 of WFKH01011581.1, read as the reverse complement.
GTGCAAGATTAAAACATTTGATGCAGTAAGCTCGATTTGTTCCTACAAAGTCTACAAAGATTTTTTTTTTTACAATCTCATGTATGTTGTAATGGACAGTTTCATAAATTAGTCACTGGTGTTTTAAATGTATGAAAGACAATATCAAAACAGCAAATAATCTGTGTAAATTTGAAAGTATTAGACACTTCTCTGAATCTTCTGTGTATATGTGCTACATGATTTTACATTTGTTAATCTTTAATAATATTAATATTTTGCATTCTTGTTTTAATAAAAATGTATTGATTTAGAAAATATTGAAAATGTTGCATGTGATTTTTTCTGGTCTTTTAAACCACATATTGCTTTGACCTTGGACTTTTGACTATTGACTCGAGGGCTATACAAACAATTGGTCTTCTGACAAAACTGGAAATGGTAACATCCGAAATAAACACTGCCATTTTTTTTGTACCTGATGATACCATATTGGGAGATAATGAAGAAATCACTCATTTGGGATTTCGCAAAGAATTTATTTTTTCATATCTTCTAAGTTTAATATTAGAACTTTATAGAATAATAAATGAACTCTTAGAATATATTCTAAAGCTGTTGATGCAATTGAAAAAAATCGTTTAAATCTAATTAAACGAAACCACAATTTAACGAAAGTTGAAATCCTGGTGATGTATAAAGCTTTGGTTAATCACCTTGCTAGACATGGTAATTCAATGAAAATCTTTAAAGTGCAATTTCATCATACAACTTTTTTGTTTTTATTGATTAAACTCATCGGTATTAAAGTTCTCTCTGTAGATTAGATTGTGTTGTTTTACTGAAATAACCTTAGTTATTTTATGTTAAAGTGTCTAGTGAAAAAGGCTTTCATGTTACATCTGCCAAGTTATTATTGTTCTAGATCAACCAATACAAACTACAGTTTCCAGTAAAAAGAATACTCAAGTCGAAAAACAATCCTCAGGAGGTAGCGATCCATGTTTACTGCCATATTGCGTGCATGCCCATCCCAGCTGCTTGCCAAATTTGAATCACATGATTATCTGTCTCCCTAGCATTGAATTGTTATGGCGCTGCGTCTCTTATTCTAGAGGGGAATTGGGCGTTTATTTTCCAAAAGAAATAAAGAAATATATTTCCACTTTTGTAAATGTTCTTCACATTTATAAGCTGGAAAATGTTTAATATATGTAATGCTTGATACTGCACCATCAATGCTTGGCTTGCCTTAGTCTTTGTATCTGAAACGATACTTGCAGAACTTCAGACAAAGATTCATCACTTGCAAATCCGGTTTTGAGCCTCAGAAATGTTGTTGAAATGATTTTAGTATTGCATTATGTCTCTCTTTGCAGGACACTGATTGAATGTTTGCTTTGGGTTTAGTACAGAACTGTTCCTTGCCGAGAGGAATTTAGTTCAATTGTTGTTACATGTAATAAGGTTTGCATTGCAATCATGTACATCACTTCAACTGTATATGCCGTGCCATTTCATTTCATCATATTGTGAATGTAATCAACATTTTTCATGGTAATGACACATACACTTTTCCAATGATAAAGATGCACATCTTTGCATTCTTTAAAATACTGGATAATAACTAGATTATCACGTCTTACTTCTGTTAAAAACAATATAGGTCAGAGACATGACAAATAGCGCTATAAATATGAAAGCCTTTACACTGCATGATATACTACTATATTTGATCACTTCCTATTTTTTATAATTAGTTTGCACACTATTTTTTTGATCGAGTTGACGACTGCATTTACTTCTACAAGTAATCTAAGTATATATAGGCCTATAACACTTTGCTAAGAAATTTTATGTTAGCGTGTGTGTGTGTTTTATGAATCGAAGATAATTTGTTTTTATCCAATATTAAGGCATAGAATATTGCATTAATCTGCAATCGTAAAACACTAGGGATGACGACTGGTTTTATTGAGTAATTCATCCTGCGCTAGTCTCTTATTGGAAGAGGTTTCCATCAAACACACAAGTCAAATATGCAACATTATGTAAAGGCAGGAAAAGTCGATTCTATTTTACAATCTGTGCACTAGTTGTATATGCAGTCGTCCCATCATTATTTACAATTTTCCTGTTTTGAAAAAAAAATTAGGCGCAATTACCGGTATTAATCATTAAGAAAGTAATTTTGAAAGGTATCCAATGCTTGTTCTTTTTTAATTTACAAACTTTTAATGTCAAATTTAGCGTTGGCTTTATAGTTCTCGGGGAAAATGTTGATCCATTGTATTGAATTTCATCCGGGCGCCTTCTTTTTTTCCCTTCAGTTGTTGTATGTACGATGTATGTGTATGCCTGATACAGTATTAGTTGTATTTTGTACGATTTTTGTTTTTCAGCACTTTTGTACTCCGTGGTATAGTTTAGAAGAAACTTGCATGACTTCGGTATAGTTTTGTTTGCTTATGATTGTTACTTCAAATTTTTAATTTGCATTTTGTTTTCTAATTTTTCAATTTAGAATAAATTGCACATGTTACTTTCTATTGTTTGATTTAAAGAAGAAGTTTGTTATTTATATCTAGTTCAAGTAAGATAGGAAAGAGAAATAATATAAATTGATAAAAAAATATAAATTGTAACAGTTCTAGATGAAAAAGAAAAAAAAAAAGAAGTCGAAATTAAACTAAATGTACAAAAAACGCATATAATGTTATTGAAAAATAAATGAATATGATTATGATTTGGGGTCAATTGTACACCTTTACAACAGAAAATGAGGAAGGTATCTCTCTTGGTGTTATCATCGCCATCCTCGTCATCGCTTTCATCATCCTGTTCATTGTGGTCGATGTGACGTGTTACTACAAGAAGAGGTGGGGGGTCATCATGTGCTTCAAACAGAAGTTGTGTAGCGGATCCAGCGCAGGAGCAGGGGGCGCCAAAGACGCCGAAAAAGGCGGAGACGAGTATGTTCTTATACAGTAGTCCAAGATAGAATTTTGGTTACTTTGTAGATAAGCTCAAGTCCCTATGTTCAATTTTTGATTATTGCTCTTTTTTTATTCTTTTTGGTAATACCAAACTGTGATAGGTAACATTTATAAGTAAGATAAAGAGCAGATATTTAGTTGTAAAAACACAATAAAAAATTGACCAATCAGAAGCAAGAAAACAATAACGTATAGAGACGAGCAAATGTAGTCTCGTTTAACGAAGGTCGTAAGACAGACACTGACTTGTCAACTTTAAGAATACAACAAAGGTGTACATCAATTTGATTTTTTTTAAAAAAATCATATGTATTTTTTTTAACAGCAAAAATAAAAAGTCTGACAAACCGAGTGAGAAAGAGTAAGCCACGTTTGCATGGTTTGCTCCCCTGATATACTAGTATTTTTAAAAAAAAGAATCGTTTGCCTGTTAGTGTATTTATTAACAATTTCAGTAATCATATCTTAAAACATAGGTATTTATATAAATGAGTGGCAATATGGAAAAAAGTAATAAAGAACATCATTATTACTCAAGGTTATATTAGATTTAGTTTGATATAAAGAAACAGTACCGGTAATTTACAATTTTGAAGAATATTGTGCATGAGTACCAAATTATAACATTTTCTTTATAATTATTTTTTTTCTGCTCATTAAATGAATGCATGTACATTTGATTAAAATATTTGTCTTGGTCACGGGAATTTTTCAGCGTCTTAAAATACTGTTTTTGAAGCGATAAATTTTCATAAATAATGAATGTGGCGTAAATTTCATCTAATTGTAAGAATTCTCAGAAAAAATGAAATTACTAATTTATCCCCTTTCTTAAATTTGTATATTTATACTCTAACACTCCTTTTCTTGTTTGAGTAACAGTTTTTACCTGAATGCAATAATGTCCACTCTGGGGTTTTTTTTTAATTATGACGTTCTCACTATATCAGAATATTGTTTAATTACATACAACATTACATACAACGAATGCATGTCATGTATTGTGCATATTTTTGTAATGAAAAATTGTTATGGGTTGGTCATTTCTTTTACATAATTGGTTTTATTTTGAAGTTGTAGATCCTTGACAATCTTATAAAACTATTTTGTACGCATGTTTTTCTTTTGTAACACGTATTCCTGTAATGTTTCTAGGGAGAATACCAAACCGTTACTGAAAACTGAGGAGGAGGAAAAGTAAGTACAGTACATGAACCTAGAAATGCATTAATTTTACATACTCAAAAACTTCTTGCCTTCACTGTATGAGGACCTAATAGGTTTATCAGACATCTTCCAGCCTGCAAATAAGGAACTCTTGTCATTAAACATTATTATCAATAAAATGCTCATTTATCCCAGATATTACTTCTTTTATCCCCTGTCGATACATTAGTTTATGACTTGCTGACATGAATTTTTCATTTAGATAACTTGTAATAAGGTTTGGGTTTGATCACATGTCGCCCAGTACGATGTTGAGCAAATAAATGCATGATCAATAATAATAGAAACAGTCACTTTATCTTTGTGTGAGCACTAAGCTGCACATCCCTGCTGATATTGTATATAACGATAACCCAAATAAACGACCGATGTGCAGATACCCTAGAAAATTCAATCTTATTTTTTTAATTCACATAGTAAAGTTACCGAAAACAGGCCTCGATCAGACCACCCCCCATCTCCGGGCAAGCAAAATTATCCCTCAACCCCCCCCCCCCCAACCCCCAACCCCCCGGGAAATTTTAAACTTCCTGATCCGCGCATGAGATGCGATGCGACCGATGTTACAATGCAATGTAAAGCGAGGTAACTGGATTCTATATTGCCAATTGTTTTAGGCCTAGTTGTATTACATGCATTTCTCATTATTTTGTTCAATTATTGTTATCAGAAATGGGAAAGAAGAAGAATTAAAAGAAATGGAACCTGAAGAAAAGGAGAAAGATGCAGAAAAATCACCCACTGTGAGTTGAATCAATTTATAATATTGTTTTCACAATGTTTTGCAAAAGAGAACTTTATAACAATTTCAGTAAATCACGGTTATAGCAAAGCGCCAGGGACAAGCAATTTTGATTCTTTACAAACGTTATTCGTTATATCTAGAAGTTTAAATTACATTTTTAGGATAAAGGGAATGAAACTGACTCCGGTGTAAGCGTAAACTAGCTATAAATTAAAAGCCTGTTTTCTGTAATCGTGTTTTACCGTATATAATTTTTTTTTATCTCAAATGCCAGTTATTTTTAAAAGAATTAAATTAAGCTACGTGATTTATCATTTTCAATTTATTATTTTTTGTCTCCTTATTTTAAATGTCGGCCTTTTTGTAAAGAATCAAGCTAATAATGATTAACAATCCTGAATTTTTGAAAGATTGAAAATGCTGAAGAGGCAAAGCCCGCCACAGATTCTCCTAAACAAGAGACACCAAAGGAGAGCAAGCCCGGGGATAAATCCCCGACATCCGAGGCCAAACCCGAGGCTCCAGCAGCCGAGAAAAAGGAAACAAAATAAAGTATCTGATACAGTGAGGGAATTCCAGTACATGCCAGTTATTTCCACTATGTTCTAACACCCAGTTTCAAATAAGACATGCCATGCATGAAAAATGTGCGTTTCACGTTTCTGGCAACGTCTTTATATATTTTGATAAACTGCCAAGAATTTAACAAATAATGATACTTACATTGTAGTTAATGATACATAGTCGTATGTACATAATTATACTTTATTTTACCTGGTATTAACCGTTGATAAAAAACCAAATTTAAATGTAAAATTTTAAAGTCTTTAGTGTATAGATAATGATATTATGATTTAGTTTTATGTCAGAAGAGTTGTAGGTAAATTTGAAGAGGGGGAAAAGATAGTTATACTTGTAGTAATACTGTTTTACTTGTGACTTTGAATTTACTTAATATCTGCTTTAAACCTATTAGAAGGATTTGTGAATGTTATGATGGTATTGTATGACAAATACTCAAGCTTAATACAAGCTTAGATAGGTGTATTACTGAGACAGTTACCGTTCTGAGATTGCTGTATTGAGTAAGAGTTTCTGGTTGAAAACAGCGGTTGTTTAATTTTACTCAAAAAATTGTGTGTTCTTTGTGTAGTAGTCAAGCTTTCTCTATCCAAAATCATTATATGCCCAGTTAAACTGTGTTGTGAATCATTTTACCTCTCACGTCAATAGTGTTGTGAATGCAATATATATCATATACATGTGCACGTATACACAATTTACACAATCACTCGCTACAAGATTATATAACTTTATATGTGCCCTTGTAGATTCTGAAATCCATGAAAAGTATCGTGCGAGCGGTGTCGTTACTATAAATAACCTTTATACCACGTGACAAAGCGTTTTCTCCCTAGCATATTAGAGGCGTGTTTAGCAGAGCGGGTGCTCGTGAGCGCTTGCCAAAATTTGTGTTGCGGGTGTAGTGGATTTTGGCGAGTGCTCGCTAGCACCCGCTCTGCTGAACATGCCATAGGTGTTCTGAAAGCTTTCTGCTGCAAAGTGCATTGAGATAACCACTTGGAAAACCGATTAAATAGAATCTTAAAAGCAATATGCTGCTTATACCGCGTATGAATTGTTGTATGATATTGTACATTTGCCATGGTTATGTGTAAATCATAGTATTTCGTAAGGTATAGATATAGTTATTGTGTATTGTGAATGTATGCAATCATAATTCAAATTCATTCCAGTTTCTGTGCTAAGTGATCACCAAGAATTTACGTGTGTGTAAAGTCAATGGCCAACTTCTATTCTTCATAAAATAAATAATTATTTTTTTCCCCTGTCAGAGAAAGTTTACAAATAAAATGGAATGAATATTTTGATGTAAAAAAATAGATCAATTATCTTTCAAAGTGTTTCATCAGTATTTTAATTATATATGTATTTTTGTGACAGAGTCAAATATTTTCATGAATAGTGATAGAAACTCCAAAATTGATGTGCCGTAAAATTAGTGTTTAAGTAATAGTAAACCTGTTCACTGTCATCAATATCTTTGCTATTCTCAATTTTTGTCTTAATATGCAATATTCGTTGAGTTTGGGTTTGGTAAATGTAAATCGGAAAAAGGAGATGTAATGATCCTAATGATGAGCCATGCGAAGCGTCAAAAGACATTCATTAAACTTTCTAGAATTTTATCTTAAACTTTTAACTATTTATAAAAGAAATTGAAGCAGCTTAGAAAACGTTTTAAAATTTGTTTACTTGTTGTTACTGCAGTTATTTTTATTGTTAAAACGAGAGACGTGTTATGAAATTACAGTTTTCTTATTCAGGGGAATTTTTTGAAAATCAGGTCATAAGGTTATTTGTTGCGTATTGGGATTTTTCCTACCTCGAGAAATTTTTTTGACAAAAAATCATCTAACAATGGACCTTTCTTGTTGCTAGAGTAGAAGCAGGAAAATGAATAGAAATATGAAAACACAACGTCTGAATGTATATTGTTCGGATAAAATGGTGACAACAGATGGGAGTGAATGACTCAAAGCAGCATAATTTACTGGTGAAATTTGCATAATATATTTTATCTTTTTACATCTTGTGTGAAGGTTTTATGCTGTCATTTTTATTTTGTATTTTGCTGAATAAATTGTGCCATACATGGAACTGGTTCCGTTGTCGTTAGTTTTTAAATCTTTTGTTTAAAAATGTACCAAAAAGTCAAGATCTGAAATGGTTACTAAATAACCCTGATATGGTTACTAAATGACCCTGATATGGTTACTAAATGACCCTGATATGGTTACTAAATGATCCTGAAATGATTACTAGATGATCCTGATATGGTTACAAATGATCCTGATATGGTTACTAAATGATCCTGAAATGGTTACTAAATGATTCTGAAATGATTACTAAATGATCCTGAAATGGTTACTAAAATCCTGAAATGGTTACTAAATGATCCTGAAATGGTTACTAAATGATC
>WFKH01011581.1:37711593-37743362 GCA_016163765.1 Magallana hongkongensis | reverse complement strand
ATACATTCGATTGATATTTTCAATTTTAAAGACACATAAGAAAAAAAACCCCAAAAATGACTGTAAGAGGAATGTGTGAAATTGCAAATAATAGTCCCCGGTATTTTACCAAGGCTAAAGCACAGTTACTGTGTTATACATTTACACAGATTACCAAAATGACATTCTAAAGTGTAATGGCAACCATTAGTATGTCAACAATTTGTTGCTGCATGCAATGGTAAATACAAAAAAAGTAAAATGGATATGGAAAAAGTTCTCATTATAAGTTTTATATTTCCCATCTAGGACAAAGTTACAAAGAGTACACGTAATACTCCTGAATTTTAAGCCGAATGACCAGTCTGGTACATATTGTACAGTTTACTTTTTATCTTCAAGTTGTGCATTTTCAGGGTTATTCTAAAACAAATAATAAATTTAGATTAATTTGAGTCTGTAACAAAAATCACGAAACTGCTTGAAAAAATCTCCAACGATTTATCACGAAAATAATGATAAAAAATGTTGATTCTCACTATCAAAAGGACTCCAAACAAGGAATTGACATTCGACGACGAACAGTTTTGTGCGGACTTTAAAGTTCCATCCTCATTGACGACAATGCACCTTCTGAACCAACAGTGGACTGCAAAGCCACCAAATAGTCTCCATTCAACACTAGCTGTAGCTTAGCCTCTGCTCCGATCTGCCCCCCATTGTCCTGGAAAACACCCTATACATATTTACTAATGACTTGTCGTTTGTGTATCCTTACAATACCTAGCTGAATCTCAAAGACTATTTCGTTTATAATACTCACCACATGCATGACTACTGCCTCGCCATTCACGATAGCAAGAAAGTTATTGTTGTTGTACAAATGAACCTGGTTGTGTCCGTTATTGACCACTGTCAATATTGCTGAAAAACCAGATCATCATTAAGACAGCATATCAATACATTCACAACAAATTTAATAATAGATGATAAAGCATTATTTTTAAAAAATGATATTTTAATTAATTGTTGGTATTTAATGTTCTAGTGCTGCTGTATAACAGACCATTCCAGGCATGTACACCAATTTCCCCCTTTCCGTCTAAAACTAACTGGCCAGAAGGTCCTTCTACAATCTGTAGTGTGTGGTGACTGGCCCTTGACACCAGCTGTAGCCTGTTACAAAGTTATTCTAAAACACATTGTTTAAGTGTTAATCTTTCAATCTTATCGTCACAGTGAACAATCAGGCATTTCAAATCATTCACTTTTAACCTATAGTCACGTTCATTAAACAATTGGTTGCATAGAGTAATTTTGTTTTCCTACGAAGGCAGAAATTGTATGATGCTATGGACATTACATATACCTCTGAAACATTCTTAAGTCTCAGTAACATTAACAAAGATACATCTACAATATGGCTGGATCCCAGCTCCCATTACAAACAATAATTTAAAGTGGTGCTACTACCAATACGGGACCAAAGTTGTGCTTGTTCCATTCGCTTTCGAGGTAATGGCCTGCAGCTTTTAATGCACTTTGCACAACATCACCCGCCTTTTCTATTTTGTCGACAACCTTCTCAAGCACACCTGGCTGTAACAATCAATAGTAACCGAGAGTCACAGATGTATGTTTACAACTTAAAAGTGTATACGTAGTGTATTTGTTTTCAAATCATATATTTGTATTAATAAAACATACCTCCTGAGCTGGGTACTTTTCTTGATTTTCAGAAGTCATCTTTTATAAAACGTTGTCTCTAAAGGAAATAATAATAAGATATGAAAATTGACACAGTGCAGCATGTTTAAAATATAATTACATGGACATTATCCTTGGTTATCTATCAAATCAATAATTCTATTCCATACATCGATCTTTGTTACATATGCCTTGATAACTATAAGATAACCACCATAGGCCGATGTTTACAAAATTGCAAGTATTAAGCGTTTTCAAGAGATCAGATGCTCGTTTTTTTCTCAAGGGCGAACCTTAACAGCAAACGTGGGACACCTAACCAAATTGATTTTGCAAATATTTATGGCATGTCAAACGTTGCAATATTCGATCTTTTCCATTTGTATTGTATAATTTTCTATTTGTATTCTATAAATTTCCATTTGTATTTTATAATTTTCCATTTGTATTGTATAAATTTCCTTTGTATTATGTAATTTTCTATTTGTATTGTATAATTTTCCATTTGTATTCTATAATTTTCCATTTGTATTGTATAAATTTCATTTGTATTGTATAATTTTCAATTTGTATTCTATAATTTTCCATTAGTATTGTATAATTTTCAATTTGTGTTGTATCCGAGGGATTGTTTATTTGTTTTGTTACGAAGGTTATCATTGGTTAAAAGTTTTATACTGCATTGTGGGGAAACCAGCGAGATGTTTCTGATGCTGAACGCAAACTGGTCCCCTTAACATAAGACTAGTTTAAACACGTGGTGATCTCATTTAGCAAAAGTGACGCGAGTGTGAGGCTCGCCGTATTGGACAACTTGGGACTGTTCTGGTTTTTTAAGGTAAACAGATAGGGCCATTGTGATAAAAGATATACCAATGCATTATACACATGTAGCTGGTTAACCGAATCAGAATTTTCAAACCTGGTAGGGACCAGTAGGGATGTACATGTACCTACATGTACGTCTCTAGATAGACTTATTGTCAATTAAGGGACGGGGGCCTCGTTCATGAGATCGAGACACGTTATACAGTCGTTATACCGGTAAACAATTAGTATGCGGTTCGGTCGTGCATAAAATATGATTTTATGGAGGATGAATTACGGAGATATTAATTTCAACACCCCCTCCATTTTCCGAATGTATGACCGTTCGCCTTAACTTCCATTCGCCCGAGGTCCGTTCAGATTTTTTCTGTGTAAATACAGAATCAAAATAAATGAATGATAAAAACCGCATGCATACGATCCATACCATCAGACTATAGGGTGTCAAGTCTATAGTCGTACACAGACCAAATCGTATAATGTTATTTATGTCTCTGCATTCTCTTATACACGTCAACTCGTATACAAAAAATTCCCAAGATATTTATGCAGCATATTTACACATGTACCTGTGAAAGAAGTGTAATTGAAATCGATAAAAGGGAAACTACCCAAGATAACTTCATTGACGCATTATTTTTCACTCAGAAAAATTCACAGGAATGAAAACAGGTTTCTTACAGAGATTTATAATGCGAAATGTTGACTTCTCTTCCCCATTTGGAAGTCACTCGGTATAGTTTACACAATATCTCATCATTGTCATCTGGGTCTTGTAATACAATTTTTCAGTATGAATCAACTGCCCTCTATCATTTCTGATTGAATACTTTGGGGCTGATTAATACACATCTATATACAATACAATTATATGTTCAATAATACACCAGAGGTACATGTTAATGAGCTTACAGATGAAGAAGGAGAAATTATTGTGAGAATATGTTGTTATTATGAAACTAAATGATTATTATTTTTATTTTACCGTTTTCCACCACAATTGAGACTAAATTTAAAATGTTTTCATTTTGCATTAACTTTATAAAATCAAAAAAAATTAAACACTTTTTATGAGTAATATTGAGACTAAGTAATTGCCATTTGCCTTTGTTGTGCTGGTATATTTGTTAATATATCCCGCCAAATAATACTTATCTCGCACTGAACCGAAACTAGAAAAACTACATATGGTTCTTTTGGAAGTCATAATTTCATTCAAAGCTCAATTATCATTGAATATGATGCTTAATTTATAAAATGGATTCTAATTACTAAATAACCTACTAGATGTGGTTCAATAAGACACTTATTTTTAAAGAGTTAATTGTTTTCACACTTCTGCCTTGCACTTCCTACAGCTCATATCTGGGTAACCTTTTTAAGTTTTAAAGATTACAGTAAAGTATTGTGCAAATGTCAAATAACTCCACGCACTATTAGAATACTGTATGCAAGGAAATATTCACTCCCATTTTATTTGCGCCCTCGTTATTAGCGGCGAGTTTAAGACTGGGTGAAATATAAATATCGCAAATTATCTCTCGTTTGGCACAGTTTTGGCAATTTCAAGACGGGGCAAAACTGCTTGTAAGTGTAGAAGGAGGAAAATTACACAGAGCGAAAATAACCCTGTATACAGCATTCATTTCTGTATTATAATTACCTAGTTAGAATTTTTAAAAACTTTAACTTTGTTTTTCTCCAATAATTTAAATAAAAGGTTATTGATACTGTAAAATGACTGTACATGTCTACATCCCTGACTGTATTAATTTTTGTTATATAAGTTCTGTAATGTAGATGGTACTTAATTGGTTACATAAGCCGGGTTATATAGAGATACAACATCTTCAGTACCTTCATCATTGTACTATAGGCCACAGGGATTTGACTTGAGCACAACCAAAAGGGGAGGGGGCATTTATAGTATAATATAATTCCTCTCTCTCTCTCTTTCTCTCTCTCATGTTTAGTATAGTTACAGATTTTTTAAAATAATTTTCACAGAATGGAGTTCGTAAATGTTTCTCTCCACCAACAAGGAAATTCAGTTAGAATTCCATTAAAAGCAGGCCGTAAACTGTCGAAGAGGACATTGTCCTCGCAGTTTTCTGGGAGTACAGGGCTAAAATATTTCCAAGATGAATGGAATGCAGTTGAATGTAATGAAGAGGATTTCCTCATTCCCAATCATATAAATGATTTTGTGGTTGTGACTGAACACACTGGTAATTACACAGTACTTGGAATCAATGATCTTTGCTATCTTGTTTTTCAGATTGAAATTCTAAAAGACCAATCAATGTCTTTCTATATTGCTGTGCTGATTTTGTCTCTTAATATCAGAATAGAATGACATGGTTTTGTTAAATAATATTTTAATTTCTTAGGGGAAAGACATTTTAAATATAGACACTTAATATAGATATATCATTTATTTCTGTTTTAGATAGAACTTGACAAATACTAAGTAATACATCATTTGCAGCACAAGTAGCAAGTACCTTCAGAACTTCACGTGCATTACCACGTGTATTACCACCAATTACAACGCCACCCTCCAAGAAAATCTTTAAGAAAACTGAAGAATTTTTCAAAAACACACAAAGTGGTTTTTATGAAGAAATCACAGTTGCCAACAAATTTCCGAAAAGAGAACATTTGATTGGAAGGCATGATCAAAATAACTTTACATGATGAGGAGTCTCTGATTAAAACAAATCTGAAAGCCTTGTTAGAAGGTACAGGGATCAATGTTTCAGATGATTGTGATATTGAAATATTATCGTATGCTGCAAAAAGACTCTCGATCCCCCATGTAGCTAGTGACTTTACATGGAATGGTGAGCAAATAAGAGCCAATGTGGGCCAAGGGAAATTGTATGTTATGGTGTCCAGCAATAAGGTTAGAATAGTTGTCAACTCAATTTTTAGACCTAGTTACTTCTGCCGTGGTATATTTAAAACCTCAGCAGATATACACTTTAAAAAGCAAAGCCACCTGCACTCTTTAGTCAACAGTATTTATTAGAAAATATTAAAAGTGTTGATGTATATAAATATATTGATTAACAGTGTAATCTATGCCAACTACTAGCACCCTTTCTTTTTTAAAAGGAAAGATTAAGTGAATCATCAAGCACAGACAGTTTACCTGATCTTGATCTGGGGCCAAGGAAGGAGGTACAGAATTTTTTTTTTCATGATGATATAATGATTAAAGGAAGTGAACATGAACAAATTATAAAGGGCTCAAATTTGTCTGTTTGATGTGTATAATGATATCTGAAAACCATTTAGACACAGCTTTCCTCAGTAAGAAGATATACCACTTAGAATATCTAATTCTTGCAATTCATGAGCGCTGCCGTATGTTAAAATCATTACCTCCCTGCTGGGTTATCTCTAAGCATCTAAGAGAGGGCAGCACCGATGTTGACGTCAGTGAGACACATTGCATTTTTACACACGCTTAGTAACAGATAAAATGCCATCATCAGAATGTGAATTGAAACTTGAAATGGATGTAAAGAGTTGTCATTTTGAAACAGGGTTTATGGAGGAAGATTCAGGGACGTAAATGTCTCTGTCAGAACGATGCATTCCCACCAGCAGTCACTGGGTAATGTGACATTTAAAGAATGGAATATTCCATTCTTTAAATGACATATGTCCCTGGATCAGTGTTACTGTGACCTATTTTTTCTTGCACTCGGGAATTTCTTAATGTGTTGTTATGAGTTTAAACATTATGTGTGCTACATAAATAAGCACACAAGGTGCATTGCTCAGCATCCTGATTTTTAAAAAGTGTCTTAATTAGTTCTGTTATTCTTCTGACGGCATAAACCGAACCGGCATACGTATCATCAATATCTTATCTAAGATAAAAACAAATCAGAAAAAATTTCTAGAGCATTTAAATAAAAAGTAACGGTAAGAAACCCCACAAATAAAATGAAATTAAATTTTTATATTTATTTGAAATCTAAAAACAGCATTTTATTTATGTAAACACTGACTGCCACATCTCCGTACAAACATCTTGAATGCGATGGTCTCATATTTTACAAATTATCTATTCATTTTTTGCACAAATCATATATAGTTACCTAAGGTTCATTTATAGAAATGTATTAAATCCTTGTCCTCTCATGACAGTACAAAATTTTGCTTCACATCCAGGCATAATTTTTTTTTGTAACTTTCATCAACTCTGTATAAACACTGGCCCAGTTCTAACATTGACCCAGTCACCAGCAGTAATGTGGTTTATTAACGTCAGAGAACAGATGCATGCTGGGGAAAAATGGATTACCTCCATAAACCTTTCACTGAGAGTGTTAAATTGATAAAATCTCATGATAGAATTAAACGAAAAGGTTACAGATCTCATTTTTAAGTTTCCAAAGGCTTTTAAAATTTCTTAAGCAACAATGAATTTTTTCATGTTCACGTCCTTTAACCTGGGACATAGAAAAGCAATTAAATGAAAAGAAATTACATCTTTTTGAAACAGAGAAATCAAAAATTCATAATTAGAGAATTGAATATGGGCAACTATATTAATTGTACATTAATTAATGATTACATTGTAAAGGGTCTTTATGTATTAAGGGTCCTTTTAAAAAGCTGTTTTTTAAATTGAAAAAACTTTTGTTGAAGTACATATAGTACATTACTGGTATATATAGAAACATTTCTGTAGATATTGTATGTATATAAATGCCGATTTTACATACATTGTAACAATCTTTTATGAATTGTATAGATTTACCAATTTCATAATTTATAGGGCAATGAAAGTTGTGTTAACACCTCTAGGAAATGTGTATCCCCTAAGGCCCTTGCAAAAATTATCGACGATGAAATTAGCAAAACGTCCGTTTTTTTCTAAAAATAAATATCTATTTTGGGTAAATTAGAACCGGGTGTGTAAAATTGAGTGTTATACACTTACTTATTCCCTGACCAGAATGATTTTTCCCGAGGTGCAGGAAACAGGTCATTGGCTCGGCCGTTGGCCTCGGGCAATAGAAATGACTGAACTGTTCCTTGCAGCAAGGGTAAATTTTTCTGGTCTATTAACTGCTTAGGGATTAAATACTTGTTTTATTACATAATTGTTTTTTAAGCTCACCTGAGCTGAAAGCTCAAGTGAGCTTTTCAGATCACTTTTTGTCCGGCGTCCGTCTGTCTGTCCGTCTGTCTGTAAACTTTTTACATTTTCAACTTCTTCTCCGGAACCATTGGGCCAATTTCAACCAAACTTGGCACAAAGCATCATTGGATAAAGGGGATTCAAGTTTGTTAAAATGAAGGGCCACGCCCTCTTTCAAGGGGAGATAATTAGGATTTATTGAAAATTTGTTGATATTTTTCAAAAATCTTCTTCTCAAAAACCATTTGGCCAGAAAAGCTGAAACTTGTATGGAAGCATCCTCCTTTTACATAGGAATATAAAAAGTTAATCTTTAAAAATCTTCTCTTCAATAACCATTTGACCAGAGAAGCTGAAACTTGTGTGGAAGCATTATCAGATAGTATAGAATCAAGTTTGTTCAAATCATTGTCCTCGGGGTTAAGGTGGGGCCACAATGGGGGTCGAAGTTTTACATAGGAATATATATAGAGATAATCTTTAAAAATCTTCTACTCAAAAACTATTTGGCCAGAAAAGCTGAAACTTGTTTGGAAGCTTCCTCAGATAATGTAGAATCAGGTTTCTTCAAATCATGATCCTCGGGGGTAAGGTGGGGCCACAATTAGGGGTCCGACGTTTTACATAGGAATATATAAAGTTAATCTTTAAAAATCTTCTCTTCAATAACCATTTGGCCAGAGAAGCTGAAACAAGTGTGGAAGCATCCTCAGATAGTATAGAATCAAGTTTGTTCAAATCATGGTGTCCGAGAGTAAGGTGGGGCCATAATGGGGGGTCGACGTTTTACATAGGAATATATATGGAGATAATGTTTAAAAATCTTCTACACAAAAACCATTTGGCCAGAATAGCTGAAACGTGTGTGAAAGCATCCTCAGAATGTGTGGATTAAAGTTCTTTTAAATCATGGTCCCCACATGTAAGGTGTGGCCACAATAAGGGATCAAATTTTTGCATCGGAATATATGGAGAATTTTTTTTTTAATCTATCGCTCAGGACATAATTGGCCAGAAAAGCTGTAACTTCTGTGAAGTATCCTCAGGTAGGGTAGATTAAAGTTTGTTAAAATCATGGGGTAGGGTCAGGGGGCACAATTGGGAGGGGTCAAATTTTTACCAAGGAATAGAGAAAAATCTTTTCTATTAAAAAAACATTTTCTTAGAAAAGGTGCAACTTTAGTGAAGGCAACCGTTGATAGTGTAGATTTAAATTCGTCAAAATCATATTTTTCAGGAGTAGGGTGGGACCACATTGGGGGATCCAATTTTACAAAGGAAAACATTTTAAATTCACATAAACTCAAATGTTATAATATATGGTTTTACTTATATGCAAACATTTTGACATATTGTTGATTCTTTAAAATTGTTTTGACTTTGGCCCTTGAACAATTCTTGGGCTTCACAAGTTTGATGTAGGTTTATATCCCATTTAGATCTTCTTAAGAACTGTAATGCTCAATATGTGAAATGACTATAAAATCATCCTGTGACAAAAATTGCTCAATGATAAACAGAATATCCAGGGGAAAAAAAATGTTTTTATATACAGGATCTGTTATACTACATACTGTCCAACTATTTACATGTGTATATATGACTCCAAAAAGCTAATCTTATGTAATCGATCTAAAGACATTTTTCAATTCAAACCTTAAGGAAATGAAAGGTAATTGGTAAGTTGACAAAAGAAACATATCTAAAAGACCACTTACCACGTGGATGACTTTAGTTTCTCCATTTACGATCCCAAGAAAATTATTGTAGTTGTAAAGTTGTAAAGATGGACTTGGTTGTTTCCGTCGTTGAATACAGTCCATATCGCTGAAAAAAAAGATTATTCAATGATTGAAATATATGATATGTATTATGGTTATGAAAAATCTTAATGGAATTTTTCTTACCATGCTAGGCCTGAGGCCCGATGTCTCCTTTACCCTCCACCACAAGTTCACCAGACGGATTCTGCACTATGTGGAGAGAATGTCCACTGGCCTTGGAAATGAGCTGGATTTGAGCTCCAGTCACGAAGTTGGCCTTGACAAAAAAAAGACGATACATGTTTAGCTACCAGCGAAAAGCAAAATTTTAAATATGTGTATCTTTAAGCTGTTAAGGTACATACATTAAGAGAAAATTACCAGGGCAGGACCAAAGTTGTGTTTGTTCCATTCCCTCTCAAGAAAATTTCCGGCTGCTTCTAATTTTTCCTGAATAACATCGCCGACTTTCTCTAATTTGTCTTCAATCTTCCTGATGATTCCTGGCTGCATCGAAGTGTAAAAAAGAATATGTATTATAAAAGTAATTCGTGTTCAATTTGAGCAGTTTTTCCGGAACTTTATGTTTAACTGTATTTGGAAGATCCTAAGATTTGGAAGTTTTTCATGTATTAAATACTTTTTTGTTTACCTTTTGAGCTGGGTAATCACTTTTCGTTTTACTTTGAGAATTCTCTGCCATACTTGAATATCTAAAACTGCAATTACAATATCATTTACCCAATATTCACATATGTAACATTAAGTGCACATATGGCACGTGACTGACCCATATATCGACGATACACTTAAAGAAGAAGCTTCTCGAATGGAAATTCAAGTACGACAACTCCACGTTCATTTGGATATTTTTACTTTTTTAAAAATCCTCATGAAAAATAATAAAAGGAAATTTAAACATTTGGAAATATTTTTGCTATCTATATAATGAATTTACAAAAAGAAAAAAAAGAAAGAAAAAAAAATTAAATATGATATCTGATAATAATTTAACAATTGCGTTTGAAAAGGAACAAATTCTTAATAAAGTTAATGTTTTCGCTATCATTATTGCATATGAATAGTTTTTTGTTTGCAGTTGGAATATATAATTTTCTTTTGATAGAAAAGAAAAACAAACAAAACTTAAGAAAAAATCCAACTTGCCAATGGGTATTTAATATATCTACAGTCAGCTTGAGTACTCACCGATTCTGTAGCGGCTCTTTAAGTGTGGGTCGATCGTTGCTTAATCCGACGTAACCGTTGCTTCTGCGCACTTATTTGTATCAGGTCAATGCGGAACAGAAAAGTCATAGTATTTTCTATCAGTGAACTTAAAGATAGGTAAGTCTTCCTTTAAAATAATGGCAAATTACACCGAGTTCGACCAAGAATTCAATTTTTTTAAAAAAAATATGCTTTTAAATACCTTTCAAAAACTCGAAAAACCTTTATTTTAATCTTAAGAATTTAATAATATTGTCTATTACAAAAATTTAGATTTTTTAAAATCACGATATCATGTGCCAATTTTGATCTTAAAAAATTTGAACATGAAAATATGACCTTTATTGCAAGACATTATTGTTTATAGTTATTTGAGATGAAATTGATTTTAAAATAACAGTACACTATAAGAAGATTGCATATGATTTCCATAAACTTTTCGAGCTTTCAAAATTTATTTTTTACTACCTTCTTTTGTAAAGCATCAATCCAGATAAGAAATGTAAGATACGTGAAACATCAATTTAGAATTGATGAACAAAGCCAGATAAAAAAGAAATTAAAGTAACCATTTTTGATATTTAGACTATGATTATAAGAGACAAAATAAAGCAGATACCTTTAAAAGGAAGGTTACTTTAATGTTTAATATATAACCACCAGTATGAAGCATATACATGAATTCTTAAAGGGTTTTTCTTCTCTTTTAATTTGAAATTTTTTTTTTAATTTCATGACAACAGTTGTACTGTTCTTTCATTTTGTAAATTAATTTAAATTGAAAAGAGCTTAGCCAGCAGATAAGTTTATGACTAAACAATATAATTGATGTTTACATGCAATATTTCTCTCAACTATATTAATTTAATTCAATCAGCAAAATAATAGTGCCGTAGTTATAAAACAAAATGAAAACTGAGTCACAGGTACAAACTTGGTGCTATCTGCCGTATAGATTGCGGAAAATTAAGGCATATCATCATTGTTTATTATACATCGGTGTATTTTTGTTTTATGTAAAATTACGACGAATAAACCTGCTTTTTATTCTATACAACCTATTTTCCGTGAAATAGTTCCCGTGTTATTTGCCCATGGTTAATCTTAGAAGTTTTTCTGGCGTTATTGAGTCTCTTCATTAAATTCAAAGACCGATTACTCGAACTTCTTTACCATTAACAAACTCTGTTTCACCGGAAACTAAATTTTCTTCGGTAAAATAAAATACTTATTTACTAGCTATGAGGCCTCGGGGAATAAATGTCCTCTTAGCCAGTAAATAGGTATAAAATATTATGAAGTATCCGGATTTTACGCAAAGAAAATAAAATTCAATGCGTTATAGCGCTTTCATGAGTCTTCAGACGATGATAGATGATGTCGAAAAAATGAACGCTCTTTTTAGTTTCAAATTTTATTTATTAATAAAATGCTATCTTTCGGTGTCTTAATTAAGCAGGTATAAAGGTAACAAGATGACATAGAAAACAAAATGAGCGTAGCGTTATTGGTAAATGTAGTTTATTTCTCACTTAATGCAAATATACATGTATTTGTATAAAACACTATATTGAACAATACAAAAAAAAAGTCATATTATATTTAAGGCAAACATTCATTTTTTCTGGACAAAAGCGTAAACTGCTTTAAATTCATCGTCGGATATCCACGGGTGATCGCGTCTTGTAAGTAAATGACGCGATCAACCGTGGGTATCCGACGATGCTTTAAAATAAAATAGAAATTAAAAAAAATTAAGACTTTAACTGAAACTTTTTATTTATTTATATTTTGTTTTCAATGTGTCCGTTGAACATCAATCAATTATACAATGCTGAAAAATGACATCGACATTCTAAGCATAACACCACACAATTCTAAACTGGTCCCAGCCCAGCTCAACTCAAGACAAAAGGTAGACTTAAGCCCGTTATTCGGTTTGCATTGGCAATAAAGTTTGTCAAATTCTAATTACGATATAGGATAAATAAGTCATTACTAAACAAAGTGGGAGGAAACTCCAGTATGAATCATTTTCATTAAATTTCTTTCCAATGGATAAAAATTAGTCCTTTGTTAACTTTATAAAGAAGAACAATACATAATTTCATTTCATATAAAAAGCACTAGAATTAGCCAAAAGTTTATGTTTTTATCCTGAAGAAGTTGTGCCATTTGGTTTAACAGTCAGGTGGTAATCAGTATTTCAAGAGTTCTAGACCAGCACGAGGTTTTTCAATTTTTGATACCTTTTAAAGTAATTTTTTAATTTTGAAACTAGATTGTTTATTGTTCTAGATTTCAAAATTTTACGACAGTGATAAGATGCTTTTGTTCATATTACATGTATATCTTAAAGTGCTCCATTCTACCCTAACCGTTGAAACAATAATTTGAATAAACGTGCAAATATTATTTACATTAAAACTTAGAAATCAAAATGACTTTTGCCTTGATTGTATGAAGTGTCATTATAGAATAGAATAATAAATGAAAATTAACATATAAACAACACATATAAATGCTGTGTAATTACCATTCTTTCTTTTACAACAAAATCAGATTTACGTTCACAACACAATGTCATTTGATAAGTACATGTTGCATAATCCAATATGGCTAACGTTTATTCCGTCAAGTGCATCATCTTCAGTTTTTCATCAGACTCCTTGTGTTATTAGCAAATCGGTATTTAAATCCTTCAAACTATTATTTTTTTTAGTTTAGTCTCATTGCTTCTTCTGTAAATTAAAACTATTATTACTAGCAGGAATCATCTTTGTCATTTAATAACATTTTCTGTTTCTTTAAGAAAGCAAATAAGTCATAGTCTCGGTCAATTAAATATCAAATTTTTCATTGGTATTTGTACCATTTAAATGCTCTTCGACTCATTGGCTAATATCATGGTGTTCCGTTGGGGCCACTCGTACCTCCGCACTTTCGCCTTTAGGACGAAGATACGCGAGTGCGAATGTGTGAAGGCGAAAGTGCAAAGTTGCGAAGGCGAAAGGGCGAAAGTGCGAAGATGCCAAGGCGAAAGTGCGAAGGCGAAGGAGCGATACTACTATCGCTCCTTCGCAACTTCGCACTTTCGCCTTCACTGTGAGTGGCGCTCTCTATCGTTTAAAGATAATTTTAGCTATGAAAATATGGCGTCTGCAGAAGAAGACGAACATTTGAGAAAATATTTTTAACAACTGTATAATAAAAATTCAAGTGTTACTGTGTTAAAACCATGGGATTGAATTAAGGTAAGCAGACTGGTGTAAGTGACAAAAGTCTGGAAGTGCACATACATCATGGCGGACATTACATTTAATATGGAGTACATACTAATTAGGCTTAGCCAGCACTGGTATAAACATATATCAGATAACCTAGCTATAGTAAAATATTACTGAACTTTCATAGTAAGCACACTGACCAACACACTGTCTAGCGCATGCGTACCAATAACATCAGAGAGCATTCTGCAAACCTCGAGAGAGTCCGATACCTGCATAAAATTATATGTAATCGACCAAAGAGAGAAAAAAGGAGAAGGCGAAAGTGCAAAGGTGAGAAGGCAAGCGTGCAAAGTTGCGAAGGCGAAGGAGCGACAGTAGTATCGCTCGTTTGCGTTCGCACCTTCGCACTCTCGCCTTCGCATCTTCGCGCTTAGCCGTCGCATCTTCACTCCTTTGCCTTCGCAACTTCGCACTTTCGCCTTTGCACCTTCGCACTCTCGCATTTTCGCCCTAAAGGCGAAAGTGCAAAGGTGCGAGTGGCCCCAACGGACCACCATATAATTTACATGTTTTTTATACCTCTGTTAATGTTTTTTGTGTAAAACTACGACGAAGAAACATGTTATTTTATCCAACCGTGAAATAGTGTCCGTGCTACATGTATTTGCAAATGGTGAATAATCATCCCTCGTTTTTAATCTCTAAACACCTCGACTTTCTCTAAGTCGCTACGTTTAATTCGAAGTCCGATAACTCGACTTTGTTAACCATCAACAAACTCTGCATCACCGACAAATGAACTTAAGTTTTTTCGCTATAATAAAATACCTATTTACTTACTATTGACTGAGTATTTGTAAAAAAGGAAGTATATTGCAACTATTGTTTTCTGCTACGCCTCGGGAAATAGTAACTGTCTCGGGGACAATAAACTTCGTATCGTCCTCAAAGCCGGAAAAAGGTATATGACACGTGTAACTCATGCAGTGATAAAATACAGCAACTATGTGGCATAATATATGGCATGATCTTACTATCAAATGAACACCAAACATGGCGTGGTTATCGGAGGAAGTACAATTCTCTGCTGCCTTCATGCTTCCATTGTCTTCCACCCCTACACACTTCTTTGGTTCCTGAATGGACTCCAGGGCTACAAAACTCTCCGGATCCAGCACCAACTGAAGCTTAGTTTCTAATCTATTGTGTTCAGATTCCTCAGGCTGAAAGATTATTTTATTATATACTCTTTCTTGAATGTTGTTTTTTGTACCAAACAACAAGAACACACAACAGACGTGTTGGTTTAATTAAAAAAAAATGTTTTAGAAATTTATGACTTTAACATTAAAAAACTAGATGTTGTCATTAGACAGCAATACCCGCACCAAGTGTTTGCCCCTAAATAACACTATACATTTATTGCATGATGGTGAGGGAAATAAGAAGATTTATTCCCCAAAGAAAAATCATATTTCCAGAGGGCTTTGCCGGAGGGCAATATGATTTTTCTGGGGGAATAAATATTCATATTTCCCGAATATCCATGCAATAAAAGTTTTATTATACCGAACAACATATGATTATTCAAAATACGTCGATTTCTAATTTTCTAATAATTTTCGACTTGTTGAAAGCAATAACGTCGTGATTGTTTGGTTTTTTTTTGTTATTGTCTCTCTTTTCTTTCATAAATTCGAATCAAATATAGTAAAATTGGTTTTTGTGGTATAAAGAGAATTTAAATGATTAAATATTTTTGATTTAATCATATTTGTCAACATCTTATGCTCAAATTGGCTTTTTCATACATTTAGAATGAAAAATCCCGAGATTTCCGAAGGAGTGAGACACGATATTTATTCCCCGAGAGACACGACGTTTTGTTCGCCCTGTCACGTGACTTTCTAGACCAATTCGATTACGCGTTATATAGAATAATCATATTTAGGTGTAATAATATCTTGTAGCAGTTTTGATCAAAAAGAAGGCCACATGCTATTTCTGCTAGTTTTTAAAAATTATGATTTTCATAAAGGATGAGATACACATTATCGGCCTTTTATGTACAATCTGGAGTAGAACCGTTTGCATGTGCATTTTAAATTTACCAATAATCTTCACATTTCATGTCATAGAAAGTATTGTCTATATAACTATTACAAACTCGGCGCTAGATTTGCTTTTGCGCGTCAACATTATCGGGCACTAATTAAACCCATCTCTTAGGCTAGATGGGTTTCATGATCGTGTACATGTATATATGTGTTTTCGATATACAGAATAGGATTAATTAACATGCCTAAACCTTTCTTTTGTGGTGATCAGCTTAAGGAATTCATAGTGTGCAGTAACTGGATTATTATTAGGATGTGGACCAATACAGGTAAGCATAATACATGTAGTAGCACAATATTATGAGACACCGGTATACATAAGTATTACTTTCACCTTCTAAATAAGTGATCTCCCTTTGCCAGCATACTGTATCATCATCTTTTATAATATAAGCTTATGATCGTTTCCTATCCTATCGCATTTGTACAGTTTCTGTCATTTTAATTGCAAAAGTGATTTTTTTCATTTGTCAGGCTTACACTATTGAGTTGACCCAATATTGACCCTGTGACATTTTGTATTATAATTAAATTTGTGTATTACATGTAAATAAGTGTAGAGACTTATCATGATTATATGAGTTATAATAGGGAGGAAGGGGTCTTTTTTTTCCTAATGTATTATGATGCATCAATTATAATGTAGGCCATGACCCTATGGGATTGTTCTTTTAGGGGTCGTATGCGCCCTCTAACGCTTGTTATGAATACCTTGGAAGGTCCTCTACTTAACCCTAGTGTTTCTAAGTTCTTGTGATCAAAATCAAGCGAGATATAAACCCCTAAAATGAGCCCAAACCCCTGGGAACCACTTGGTGGTACCCCTACAGCCCAAATTTGAGACCGGGAAATAATAGACCTATAGGTCCCCTAAACTGCCCTGGTATCCGTCTGATGCACACTTTAATGATAAGGGAGATAATGGACCACCTGTTACCCCTTTATAATTGTGAAATGCTAAAATTTGCCAAAGTTCGGGTGAGCTAAATAGTCTCTTGTATACATCTTAGCAACTTTTTCTCGAAGGTTCACACTGACACAAAATAATCCCAACTTCACATCTGGATTTCTGTTGTTTTGGTTTGGTTTGCGACAGATGCTAATTTTTAATGAAAATAAAAAATCACAATGTAAGATGTCTGATCGTCCCATTTTTGTAATATTACGAGGATTTTTTGAATTTCCAATGCATGCTATATCCGAAGAAAAGTAAACAGACCCGGGGATCAATTTTTAAGCACACATATAGACAAATACCAATATTCAATTGAATTTCATTAAACACAAACGCATTTCGAATTCTTATCCAGGCGAGCTTTACTGCCTCCGAAGTTGTCAATGCTCATACAAATTATTTATGCATAAATCTTCTTGTTATTAATTAAAGTATGCCGATAATAAAGTAAAATATAATTTTCTGTTCGAGTACTCTCAGTACTTTGATGATTTTCCTTATTGGCTGATAGCTTCTACGGGCTTAGTGGCTGCTGTAAGTGGCTGCTAGCTTCAGCCTGGTCCACTAACCATATATTTTCTTGTTTCTAATGTCAGTATGATGCATCAAATGGTGTAAAGTACATGACCCCCAGGAGTTGTCTTTAAACCCCCCCCCCCTCCGAAATAGGAAATGATATATTTTGATAACTTTTGAGATTCCCATCCCTAAACCGTATTAAGATATTTATACTTCCTCTTTCTGTCATTGCGCATCAAATGGTATATAGGTTATGCCCTCTTGGAGACACCCTGACTTTCCAGAACTGGAAATAATAAAGTATTTTATCTTATTCATATGTAGTGTTTGACCCATGTGGGTAATTCCTAGCCTAATGATGACCCTGCTTTGTTTAGGAGACTTTACAATTGCCCCGAATACATATAACATTTTGTTTATCTTAAAAATTAAAAAGCAATTTCCAAAATCTTAATGTGCATCTAGAGAAAAATACCAATCAAGAAATGATTTAAAATTTGCTACTGTACAAATGTAAGAATTAAGAGACTCTGAATATTTAGTACCAGGCTTGATGGGGGGGGGGGGGGGGATAAACATTTAATTTTAATCATTTATTGTTATTAAGTTTAACTTGAATATTAGGTATTGATCCCCAGGTAGAAAATAAGACTTCTGATCATATCTCAATAGATCATTTGTCAATTATGTAATGTAATATTTCTTTTTTTAAGAAAAACATTTTTAACCAGTATATAAAACTTTTTAGACCCTAAATTATATATGATTTTAATAGACCATTCGACAATTAAGAAGAGTATAAATGAAAGGTTTTTTATTTTAAGCGAAAAAACCCGTCATTTAATTTACCATTTAAGGAGCGATAAATGTTAATCTTCTGCTACTATTTGACTAACAGGATAAAATTTAAATTTTTTAAACCTTATTGCATATCTATAGGACAGCCCCTATCATATCCCGAGATATGATGTCTCTATTCATTAAATCATAAAAGGAGTTATGGGATCTAGGTTTTTTTAGGGGTGATAAACGTCAATTTTCTGCTACTGTTTGACTCCGTGGATGAAATTTAAATTTTAAAACCTTATCGCACATCTATAGGACAGCCCCTAACATATCCCGAGATATGATGTCTCTATTCATTAAATCATAAGAGGAGTTCTGGGATCTAGGTTTTTTTTAGGAGTAATAAACGTCAATTTTCTACTACTATTTGACTCCGTGGATGAAATTTAAATTTTTAAAACCTTATTGCACATCTACAGGACAGCCCTTATCATATCCCAAGAGATGATGTGTCTATTCATTAAATCATAAGAGGAGTTCTGGGATCTAGGTTTTTAGGAGTGATAAACGTGAATTTTCTGCTACTATTTGACTCCGTGGATGAAATTTAAAATTCTAAAACCTTATTGCACATCTACAGGACAGCCCTTATCATATCCCAAGAGACGTAGCTACTCCAAAAGTTGTAAGAGGAGTGCTTGGAACCATACTTTTTTCGCAAAAAATCGTCATTTTTTGGTGCCCACCGACCCCCGTGATAAAAAAAAAATTCTGAAGCCCGATAACACATCAAAATGACACCCCAATCATATTCTAGTAGATCATTTGGCTACTGCAAAAAATGTTGACGTTTTTGAAACCAGATTTTTTGTGAAAAAACGTCTTTTTTCAGCCACAAAATGACCCCCAGGACAAAATTGAAATTTCCGAAACCTTATTGCGCATCTATGAGACACCCCAAAACATATTCCAAGAGATGATTTGTCTATTGTTGAAAATGTAGGAGGAGTTCAAGGAAGCAGGTTTTTCTGTGAAAAAACGTCATTTTTTACCAATTATTTGACCCCCAGGACTACCAGAGAATTTTTGAAACCTTTTTACAAAACAACATGACACCCCAAATCAAACTCCAAGAGTTCAGTTTGCTGGTTTATAAGATGTAAGAGGAGTTTGAGAAAGTAAAAAGTGACAGACGGACGGACGGAACAGGGTAACAACAATATACCCGAACTTTCTTTAGAAAGTGCGGGTATAATGAAAGAAAAAGTAAGCAAGCTCACATACACCACGCTTCTTCATTACTTGACAATGCTACACATAATAAATGACAGGGTACGCATTAAACACACAAATTAATTTAATAAATGGACATAATTCCCAAAAAGCATCACATCAAAACTTCCAGCAAATAAGCACATCTATACTTATGTCTTTAACAACAACAAAATTCTAAATTCAAAAGTGTCAAAATCCCCGGGGAAAATATCTATGCTTCTGATTTAAAGAAGAGTGATGCTTACAATCTGTTCATTACTATATTAACATTATAAGTTTTAAAAGGGCCGAAATTCTCAGAAAAATAATGAAATCAGAATTTCCTGGTTATATGCACATCTACACAATGTGTCTTAAATACCTACGAAGTTTTACGAAATGCCGTCAAGCGGGAGTTGTGCTTACAAAAAGCAGGACGGACTGACTGACTGACAGACGGGTCAAAAATATTATACCTCTCTCAATTTATTGAGTGGGGTAAAAATATCTATGCTTCTGATTTTCTTGAAAAAGGAGCAGGTTGCATAAATTAATTTCTCAATTTGCTTATTTGCAAGTTTGTTTGTTGCAATGAGTTTTACAAAGATTTTTCCCGATGTAATTACCACTGCCCAGAAGATTTTTACTCACTACATGAATGACGGTAGTCTGTCCGTTAACGATTGCTAGGAAGTTATTGTGGTTATGAAGCCGAACCTGGTTGTGTCCCTCATTAAAGACTGTCCACACCGCTGAAATAATATGCAAGCATTATGCGGATTAAAAGTTTCATCCCAAGATTTTAACATTTTAGTATTTAGCAAAACATCAATCTTAGACCCTCAAAAACTCAAAGCAAACAACCATTCCATTCATCACCCGTTACAGCCCCTCTTCCGTCCACTTTGAGTTCATCAGCTTTAGTCCGTAATATCCTTAGGGCCCGTCCACTGGCTCTAGAAACCAGCTGTATCTGATTGCCAGTTTCAAAAGTACTCTAAAATTAACAATACATATGTACATGTACAGTTCCTTCCATTCAATTAAACCAGCAATGCTCTTTTCGAGAAATACATCAATCATTACAATATTAATATTTCTCTTCAAATGTAAGAATTAAACAAGAATTACCTTACATGACAAAAATCTGCTGGTATCACGTTTTAGAAAATAAAAACAGATTGAACAATAGTATTTTAAAATTTTGAAACACCGAACATTCTGATTTTAAATCGTAAAGGTATAGAATCTCTACATGAAGAGTGTTTTCTACAATTATTTCTACTACAATTTTTCTTGGTTGTCGAATTGAAAAAAAATTGCTACGCAATTATACACGTATTCTAATACGTTTACCAGGAAGAAAATTAATGCCTACAAAAAGAGATCCTGATTTTAGTTTATTTTTAGCAGTTACATATCCAGCCGCATCCTCTACAATATGTCCAAGTTGGTGTTGCATTGTAGACAACATTACCAGAGGATCGACCTAAAATCCATTTAAAAAGCAATCTATTTAGAATGTCCGTGGAACTATATATTTACAGCAATAAACATGTAGCATCAAATGGGTAAGATAACGTTTTGAATTAATCAAAGTTTTGATTTGAACCTGTTCATCTGACTCATATCACAATTTTTTTTTTGAAAAGCCAGAAGATAAAGAAGGGAGTATTTCAGATTTGAAGTGTTCCAGGAACTGTTAATTAATTTTTTATCAATATGCATACCTCTTCTGGTGGATAATCCACTTGATCATTAGTTAATCGAGACATCGTCAAAGTTCTGATAAACGGTTAGATCTGGACTGAAATGCGATCAAACGAACATTTTTATATTAAAAGCATTTGCATGAGTAGGATATCGACATCCATTGCCATCAGTACAAAATACACTAGTTTTAAATAAAGCTCTTTACCTAAACTTTAAAAAGTCGAAGACACGACCGCACACTTATGAATTATGTAACCCTTTTGAAAATTCTGATAAAGAGTCATATTATTTTAAAATAACGACCTGGTTTTTCCCCTTTTGTAATCAGTTTTAAAAATCAATAGAAAATATGATCTGGGAACAGAAATTTATAAACTTCTTGTATTCAAACTGTGTACCGAAAGAAAATCCCATTGTTAAATGGGCCTAATTAGTCTCAAAATGTTGGGTTACACTTGAATTTTCTCTCTTAATTATTCATAAAGAGAATCCTGCAGAAACTAAACCTAAATTCTTCGTAAATAAGTAATTAGTAGTCCATGCAGTAAAGAAAAATACAAACTTTGTTGCTTTTTTACCTTTTTCCGTTGCTTTATGGAAAAAATCTAACTTCTTTAAATAATCAGTTACAAACGGTAAGCTGTATTTGTTTTCAATGGATATTCTGTTTGGATACATGTAAAAAACGTTACCGTTGACCTGATTTGTTATCAATCAATTTGAATCATAAGCAAACACAAACCATAATCTAAGTCTTAACCGATATAACCTTTTGACATAAAGCCTCTTGATATTATACAAAGGGTTAGTAATAAAAAGGAGTTACATTCAAAGATAAATAAGATGCATATTGGGCATTTTTTCCAATCTGTTATAGAGAAATATATATTAAAATATAGTAAATCATGTCGAAGGAATTTCAAGTAAAATACACACATACAAAATTAAATTAGAACACAAACGCTTGGTATTGCAGGAGGAAGTCAAAAAACAATTAATGATATTATTACAACGTATACTTTTAAAAGAAAAAAAATTATCAATATCAGTTTTTGTAAACATACAGTTCAATGTTACAATTAAACTCGTTGTTTAACATTAAATAATAAACCTTCTTAGATTAAACTTACCCAGATAGCGATTACAGTAACTTTAGGTTTGCTATTGATGTCTGGAACTTTACATACTCTAGCTGTCATTTTGATCTGCAAGGTTATCGCTTTTATTGAATTTTTCCAACCTAATTCAGAAGGTCAAATAGTCTTGTAGACATTTTTCATTTCAATACAAAACTGCTAGGGTGTTTAGAGCTTAAAGAATATAAATATGTTTAAAATAATCTTAAAATAGCAGAGCAAAAATTTTAATGAGGTAGGAGGTGTCATTTGGACAAAAGACATTCGACCTGACAGGACAAGAAAAACTCAAATTAAAAATAAAAGAGGAAGTAAGACAAATTTGCCCAAAATCTACAAGTTCTTTTCTATAAAAAAATAAGGAGTTTTGCTGCATTTTCCATAAATTTGTTTTTTAACTTTATATTATTTCATATCGACAAACAAAGAGACAAACTTGAGACATTCTCCTTTTATTTTAAAACAAGCAACCAACCAGGAAGAATGTAAAGGATGTGATCAAAATAAGATATCATTATTTTGTAGCTTTGTGATAGGTGAAAGATCAAGAGACCCATAACATACTTATAAGTCCGACTCATTTCGATAATTTACTTTTCACAATAGCTGCAAGCAGTTAAGAATAAAAGAAAGTGAATGAAAGAAACCTTTATTTTTGTATCATTACTTTGTTTCATCATTGATTAAGTAAAGAATGTTAACTTTTTAAATATTTACACTTTAAAACAAAAACATATGCTTAGTATTGTTTATACTGGTTGAAATGCATTACTTGGACTATCAAACTAAATGTCTTCTTATTTGTGTTCTTATTAATAAAGGTAGGTACAAGTACCATCTGTCTACCTTATGTGTATATTGTTTGTGTATATTTCAACGAAATGATAGGTGTTAATTTTGAATCACTGAAATTTATATTCAGCTCTACAACAAATACAACCAGCATACATTCATCAAAACCACCAAGGATGTCTAAATATTCCTATCTTTGGTGTCGATGTATCAGGAACTTTCTTAATTACCATTCTGTTCAAAGGAACAGCACCTGTATGCACACTGGCAAGGATTTTTAATGGTGCAAGTCCTGTTGTTGAAATTGATGTAAATTACAAAGGTAGAGTAGCCTGTGGACTTGATGAAGCCAACAATCGGGTCAACCTTTGTTTCACTAGTGGCGTCAGTCTTAGCGATGGAGGAATATATTTTGGCTCGACCTCGACCTCGTCCGCTAATACCCTATATGTTATGGGTAAGTAAAAACTATAAGATTACTTATTCTCATATTGATTAAAAAATGAGTATTTCATGCATTAACTTTTAATTAATTTTAATGTAAACGTCGACTGGTTTCGGAGATATAAAATTAACATATCAAGACTTACAATTGCTCTCACATTGTTGTGTTTGCTTATGCAAATAAGACTATTGGTTTACTTTGAAATTTCTACATGGATTGCTTGGACTGATAGTGTTGTGACAAACTTTTGGATTTTAATTTTTATCTTCGAGATGTGCCTGTTCATTTTATTTTATTAAAAAAAAAAATATACAATCTTTTTTTCTGCTTCATTAAAATAGCACAGCCAAGAAAACCTACCATTGTTACTCAGAACACAATCATAGCGGGTACAGCTCACACCCTTACATGTTCCACAACATCAACATCGACATCAGCCCCAGGGCTCCCGCTTACCTACTCGTGGTTTGTAAACTACGTTCCCGTCAATGACCCTCGCTTCTCTGTGACGGGCAATGGGGGACAAACATTTACCATCGACAGAGTCCAAAAACAAGATGGAGGAACAACAGCTAGCTGCGTAGCAAACGAGGAGAAAGGCTTGACATCTCTGCACAGCGATCTGAAAACTCTCGATGTGTTATGTAAGAAACATCTAAAGCTTTTAGCGTAATAACTGAAAATGACAATCACCTACAATCAGTCTTTCTTTCTGCGTTTTTTCATGAATCTCAGCTTTTGATGTGTTCATCTAGCATACAATGTTTTCAATCAAATGACTTCTTTAATTAAGGTAATGTAAATGAGTTTAGGTTGGAGGTTCATCAAACTTTTAAAATCTGTTTAAAGATGTTCCAGAGGTAGTTATATCCCCTGGATCAAATGTAGTGACTCAGGTCGATGCTGCTAGTGTCACTCTGAAGTGTTCAGTCAAAGATGCCAATCCAAACACTAACCTAGAGTTCAGCTGCACTAAAGACAGTAATCAGATCAGCAGCAGTCAAACCTTTACCATAATGAACCTGCAACTGTCCGACAAAGGCATCTACTCATGTACTTGTAGTAACACTGCGGGGACTTCAAAACCAGCGTTTGTTACGGTTGAAGTAAATGGTATGTTTGATGTGCATTTTTAAGCAGTTTATATAAATATGACAAATATTTATGCATAAATTGTAAAACTTATTAACGTAAACAAAGGCATTTTATTTTGTTGAATAAAAGTACATATTTTTCTTGTTTCCTTTTTCGTCGCTTGTTAAGTCTGTAAAACAAATCAATTTTAAACTATAATTTATAAATGTTTGAGTTTGAAGAGTAATATGATATCATAGTATGCCTTAGGCAATTTCAAAATAAAAATCTATAATTTGCTCATAAATCCATTATACAGTAATCGTTGCATGAACCATCCGGTCATTTAGCATGTACACATTTTTAATTCGTATATTAATTACATGTAATTGCTCAACATCTTAATAGAAAAAACCACGTGTTTACATTCTCCCATTGTAAAAGGACATTATCATCATGGTAATTTATTCCTAATCAAGATTTATTTTGAATCCTCTAGGTAATACAGAAGTTTCAAGTATAACTTCCTCTGTATCAACAATGGATGATTCAACTACTTCAATGTTTCAAACCACAGTTGATATTTCTTTTTCTCCAATATAATTATAAAAATAATTCCTATATCTAATAACAAACTAAATCAATCAAGAAAGATATGTATTTGATAAGTATTGTCGTCAAAAGTCATTTCTATTCTGGAGCAAGCGCACAACATAAAATCCACTAGAAAAGCACATTTCCTATTCTGTGTTATCATTTATTTATCAATTGTTTGAGAGCTTTTTGTTTGTTTGTTTGTTTGTTTGTTTGTTTGTTTGTTTGTTTGTTTTTTGGGTTTTTTTTATGTTAACTGTGTCGTAGGCATTCGAACTACCGAAAGAGCTAAAAATACAAACTTCTTACAAAACAATTTTAATAGTTTCATGTGCTTTTCTGCTTAGTTTTTAACAAACCCGTACAAAGTTTATCTTCAATGTGCAGATTTTAAGGGGAGAGAACTAAAATTGCTGCAAACCGCTCGACATGTATAATGAATGTAAAATGTTTAAAGTCTATTGTTTTTCTTCTAAAAAAAATACTCATTTCTCTTTTCGATTGTTAGAGAAAAATATTATTCAAAGCAAATTTTCTTTATCGTGATTAATTATGTACTTTATTTTATTTGTTATTATCATTCAAGATTTTAATGGTTCAAGTATTTCTTCCTCTAAAACAACCACCGGTGAATCAACTGCTCTAGTTTTCCAAACTACAGGTAATAAAATTTTCTTTTCTCTGAAATAATGAGGAAAAGTAATAAATTTCCTTTTATCAACGTCAAAGAAATATATATATCAACAAATGATCATATCAAATCACCAGTACCATAAAATATAATAACAAGTAGGTTATTCTGGAGAAGCATACAACATAGAATCACTACAAAGAGTTGTTTTGCCATGTTAAAGGTAGATTGTAGGACAAATTTTCATTCTATGATATATTGATAATGTTACAATAGTTAACAAATAGATATTCAGGATAGTAGCCCCTCTTACGAGCGCTGAAAAATCTAGAACAGTATTTCATGAGAATGGTTCGATATTATCCATAAAATACTAATATTCCATTGCATGGATTATAAAGATATATACTCCATGCAATTAAAATTGCGTACTTGACAAGTGAAAGTATTTCATCTTTTTCATAATGATCATAAGCCAAAAAAATAAATAAATAATAAAACCTGAGTGTGCGTTGCAAATTTTTAAGCCGGGAAAGAAGGCAGTATACCCCAAAATATAACAATTTCTAGGAGAATTAACTTTTTGGAGATTGTGTGGAAACAAAGGTTTTTTGGAATCATTTAAAAAGATCTCCGTCACCATAAAATTATTTCTTCCGTCTACACCAAAGTATAATTATTTCATAATCAGAATGATGATATAATTGAACTGTCGCCATGAATCTGAGTGAATAAACTGCTGCTGATCAAGAGTTGTACCTCATCAATATGTTCTCAATATTGCTAACATTAACTGCCAAAAACAATTTTCAATACTTGTGTAAAGATTTTTTGAATATTTTTTTTATTATACCTCTATTTATTTTTCACTGTATCAGAAAAAAAGGCTTGCTCGAGGGGAACTGGGATTTTGATGACTCCCACAATAGTATATTTTAACTGTTTATCATACTGATACAGACAATAAATCAGTAAAAAAGTTCAAATTAATATAATTTTAATTCTTCATTTACTAAACAAGTTTCATCATAACAATTCAAATTAAATTGCTCGCTCGTCGTATATTGTGACTTAAGCAAGTTATGTTATACGATATAAATGAATATGTATAGCCAATCAAATAGGGCAATGCAACCAGAAATAAATTATTTGAAAATGAAAAATCATAATTTTATTCGCAATATTTCTGAACCTGTCCTTACTTTTACTTTATCAAAAGAAATTGTTAAGTGTTCCCAAAAGTGCTGTATCAGTTCATCAAACTGACAAACTTTTTTGCAGGGAATCAGTCTGTTTTGCAGGGAATCAGTCACTTACGGTGATTTACAGGGAATCAGCAAAATAAATTTATTTACTTTCATATAGTTAAAAATAAGTAGAGGTATAATAATTTACGATATCATGTCTTATTTCACAAGAAATTACACTGACGCCGAGCTCAACTCCCCGCATATCAACTGTGGTTGGTTCCACCACTACAATGCTGAAAAATACTGACGGTATAATTTTGTCATCAATAGTCTATCAATAACATGTATAAACCATTTTATTCGTTATGAGAAAGGCACACATGTGCATAAAAATATGTTAAGCTTAAACAAGTATTTAGCAAATAACTTAAATGTGGTTACTTTCATATAACTCAATTTGTATGGGTAGTTTTAGTTCTGCTAGAATTTCGTACAAAACTTATGTATGTATTGACTTGGTTTAACTAGACACTTTTGGGATATCGAGCACAGCACAGTTTCTTACACCCGTCAATGGATCCAGGACGTCAGAAGAAGAGGGGAAAAATGGTAAGTTCGCTTGATTAATATGCTTTGCTGTAATATTCCATCAATGAAAACTCAAGGAACAAGAAACAATACATTAAACCTTTATATTTGTCGTGAATTGAGGATACAAAAAAACTGAGGTTTTTTGTAGTAAAGACGCTTAACGCATGCTTTTTATTTCTTAAAAAAAAACAAACACATATATGGCAAAATTTGTGAAAAAATTCTGTAATAAATTTCAGTGTATTCATTGATAAGGCATATCTTTGTAATGAGCTAATATATGATTCACTAGTAAGACCATCTTTGCCTTTAAAGTTTTTGGTGTATTTCAGTTTTAACATGAAGTGATGCATGATAACGAAATTAAATTTTGTTTCCTCATCCAATGTTTTTCTTTCATGAAATATAATGTATTTTCTTAACGACAACACTTATGAACAAGTTCATTGTACTACAAACATCACTCGAATGGTTTTTTAAAATCCTTTTCTCTTTGCAAAACATCACTTAAATATGTTTCTATAATATAATTCCTATTCGATCGCTTCTGAGATCAAAGGTTAATATACGGGACATACAGAGATAATAAGAAGCCAATAAAACATTAATGTAAATTAGGAAAACTGCAACGTATATATATTTTAAGAGGAAAATTTTTCATGTTCCAAGTCACATTTTGTTCAGTAATTAAAAAAAACTATTTGTGAGAAAAATTTCTGAATTTGAGATCAAACAACTTTCTTACACAGAATAAAATCAATTAAGTACATGCAATCATAAAGAACGTTCTTATTTCTCACAATTTTTAGAGGCTGTCTCTAGTACACTGTTGTATGGAACAATCACTGGGTCGTTGGGTTTGTTCTTTGGAGGATTGGTTTTATTCATAATCTTAAGCAAACGATGTACGTTGAGTAAATAAATATTTTGTAGAGCTTTTTAATATAGTTCTTGAGGTGAATTAATTTTTTATCTTATTATTTTAATAATGAAATATTAGAATTTTTATAATAAGGTTTGACTCACAAAACAAATCTATCTCACAGATCTAGATCTTTGAATCAATTTTCATACATAAATTGTCAAAGATACGTTTCACTGATTTTATTTATTATTTTTCAGGCTGTAAATTGCAAAGAAAATCCAAGTAAGTTATGTTTAAAGTTAAGTACATTTGAAATGTAAATTTGGGAACACAAGTGATGATTTTTTTTCAGAAAGAATAATCCTTATGTTATGGAAGCCTTGTGGAGAGTCAACAGTCATCAATATACAAAATCCCCCTTTGAGCAAAAAAGTAAGAAACTTGTGTGAATACCCCATAAATAACAGTATCATACTCATAGATGTTTTTATGAAATTTTTGTATAAAGTTTCACAGTATCAATCTAGATCTGTTTAAAAGTTTAAAAGTCATAAAATTATCAACCGGATTTCTAGGGGTTGTCTCAAAAGTTATTAATTTGTACTACCGTAAATCTGGAAATTTTTACCGTAGATAAATTTTTAGCAAATTTGCGCGTGCTCTACATTCGCAAATTTTTTTTCCTAAAAATTAATCAACAATAAAAAAAATCTAAATAAAAATTTTGCCGAAGGCTGTTCTCTACTCCTTACTATATGAACATGTGTCCGTAAGTAGTAGTCATTTAAAAACCTGTTTATATAACCAGGTAATTACCCCTATAGCCCGCGTGTGAAGAAGGGCTTCACTCACAATCGATTTCTTCGATATCTTCGAGTCGGAATCGCAAGTTAAAAGTCGGGAGTGTTATGAAAGTTATTGCTACCATATCAAAATGGACGTCAATTTATTCACAAAAGTATTATCGCCACGTTCGTTAGGTTTGTTGGTTAAATCAAAATCCGACCATCGATCATGCCTAGAGATCAAAATGATTTTCTAGTTCAAGTGTGCATGTCAATATGTGTGACATTTAATATTTGAGTGCTTTTTATTTTTAGCGCTGATGACAATTCGCAAAAATTTAAAACGTAAAAATTAATCTATAGCTTTATTAACTCGGATTCGCAAAAATTAAAAATTAATCGACGTAAAAATTTCCAGATTTACGATATTTGCCTCTGCGTGAATTTGTTAGAAATGGGCTAATTTTTAAAATGTAATCCATCATTTCTGTATTTCCTCCCTATGAATTTCTTTTTCTTTCAAGTATATGAATTTTTGTACAAAGTAACGAAATTGTGAAATTTAAAAAATGTGGACTGGTTTTGTATATAGATTATATAAAACTAGACTCGGCCATGTATTTTATAAGTAATCTTTTAAGGCGAGTTTACATTCAAAGGACTTAAATTACTTGAACTCCACTGAACTTTAATACCGTACGAATCACGAAAGTGTTTTGTATAAAGTTAAATTTTTGTTGTAAAATTTCATATTAAAACGAGTACTGGAAATTTAAAAATCAACTTTATATTACAACAATAATGATTTGACTAATATTTATAGGTGACACCCAAAGAGATAACTCTAGGTAAGACAAAGTTTATATCTTATCAAATACTGAGGATGGAGTCTAGTGAAAGACATTATCTAAAGTTTTTAACTTTTTTCATAACACAGCAATGAAGTAGTTCTTCCAGACTATGTAGTGGTGATATCTGACGATGTCTATGAAGAAAGTCAGGGTAAAAGTTATTTATGTCATTATCATTATGTATCTGACGTTCATGTTAATTGTGTTTAAATATGTTAAATTATTTTTTGAACGTTTATGCGTTCCTACACAACCACTCTTAAGCATGTACGCATGATAGCAAATTTATCCTATGTAAAAGACAAAAAAACCATGTTATTTTGGAAATTATTATTAGCAATTATATCAATGCTGCAATTTGATACTAAAAGAGAAAATTCATACATAAAGAAAATATAGAAATAATACTTTTGTAAACAATGAACACGATGCCTTGAATGTTTAAAGGTAATACACAAAAGGAAAGCTTTAGGTAAGACAAAACTGCTTCAAAATATCTCTAAGAAAACTATCCTAACAATACTTCGAGTTAAAAGACATTATTGTATGATTCTTAAAATTGAATTAATTATAGTCATGATGGTAAAACCCCGGAATATGTGGTGATTTCTGAGGATATATATGAAGAAAGTCTTGGTAATAAATATGATTTATCATCTTTTTTATTTTGCTTTTGACTTTTAAGAACAGGCCATGAACAGATGGATGGAATAAATGCTTTCAACAATACCTTTTGAAAGTCTAGAATTTTAATACATTACTTATTAACTGAGTTAAGAAATTATGGAAAAAAAACTCGTTATTCTGATACCCATTAGAATCAAGATATTGATAAAACATGATGACATAGGAATTATGGAAATATAGGCAGAATACAACCTGAATATCGAATGATGCGTGTCGAGACGAATGTTGTATTGGCCACGACCAAAGAATAAGAACGAATTAAGAAAATTAAACAATTATTTAAAAAGTCAATTTTATTAATTTTGAAACACCAGTAGCCCTTTTCACAAAAAATCCTAATATTTTGCGTAATATTTTAACTTAGGAATGAATTCGTAACAGATTTCACTGAAGATTGTACTTACGAGTTATTCTTTCCCTAGCAACGATTTGAATTCATTTAATAATTCTTATAAAAGAGGAGAAACATAAAAATAAACCAAAATTCTCAAAAACAGGACGCAAAAGTGAAATTATACACCACTTCTAATGAGTGAAATCAATGTGATGTTGTAGAAATAAAAATATGACGTCATAATCACAACGTTTGTTTAGTGTGACGTAAAAAAATCTTACGAAAAATGTTTGCCGTAAATTTTTTTTTTTGAATTTATTTGTGCATTTCTTCAACAATAACTGCTATATAATGCGAAATAACGGTATGATGTGGCTCAAAATGTTAAATTTAGCTGTTCATCTTGTGTCTTTTACATAATATGATGATGTTTTCATGCGCGGATCCAGAAAATTTTTCCAGGGGGGGGGGGTCCGAGTTGAAAGTTGGGTGGCTTTACTAATCATATTTGCAAGCAAAAAAAAACCGCATTCCCTAAATTATGAAATGCCT